>JARHVA010009575.1:0-125000 GCA_037957365.1 Torreya grandis | reverse complement strand
TTAAAATTAGTTAAATGACTAGTGGAGTTGAGGTTCAATGTCACTCAATAGCCTAAAAATGCTCCTTGTTTATGAGGTTTGGGGAATTTATTTTCCCAACACATGACTCTTTCATTATTACATAATCATTTAGGAATGATGAAACCTAATTATCTAATGCATTATCAAGAATCACATTATCCAATTCTTTATAAGGAAACATCATTTGTAACACTTCACAAGACATGGTTTACCCCTTTATATGTGTATTCCTTCCTTAATCTTAAAATTTAAAATTTTCATTTATCTATTTATTTTCATATTTAATTTCATCTATGCGAAATAATTTTTACATGTTAATTTCAAGTTTTCATGAAATAAAATGCATACTTGGGCATTATTCTAAAGATAACATGTGTTTATATAGTAAGGTACACGTTTTTATCATTTGGCTCTAGAATATTTTTAATTTGAATTATTAAAATAAATTGGTGTCTTTGTAGACAATAAAATATGGTATTATACACTTGAAAATGTTATCATTGACATAAATTCATCTTAACATGACTATTTCATACACATATGGATCTTGCACATCCTTCTCTCCAATCCACTTTATTTATGTGCCTGACCTTATTAATTTACTACTAATCACCAACAAGAATTTCCTTGTCTATACCTGACCTATTCATATCATACAAATAATATATCTAAATCATCAGATTAGTATTCCTACCTTTTAGACAAATATGTCAAACTCAGATTCCAAACAACAATCCTTTTTCAAATTCAAATTATATTTATAAGTTAGACCACACTTTTCGTATTTTAGTAACATGAGAAATTACCCAAAGAGTACCATTTAGATATTAGTTTATTTAATTACTCGTACACTATTTTATGGTCTCAATATGTACTTGTATTATTTATAATTTGTTAGTAGGAACTAATTAGTGAATACTAACTCACAACCTATTATTAGAGAATATTATAAATTAAATGAATACTTAATTGATTTATTCCAATAATAGTTTTGTATTACTATTTCTTAAACTACTTTCCAAAACCTTAACCCTAATCCTAGACTCATATATTATATATATAAGAACATATAAGGATTTTGGTTGAGGACAATGTTTAAAGTATTAGAATAGAAAAATTTGGAAAATATACTTAATCAAAAGTGGTAGATATTCTACTTAAGAAAATATATGTTATTTTGATGTCAAGATTTCATGGATTAATTATGTAGGTATTTTGGTTGTTTATCTTATAGTAGCTAACATGATTATAGAGTGTACCTAATAATTAAATAATGTATCAGATTTATAGAAGCTTCACCTTATTTTATATAAAATCTTAAATATCTAATTATAGACACACAAATTCTACCACATTTATTTTCATAATTAAATTTGATTAATATTGACACACTAATTCAATTATCATTCCAAATTCTAATTTCATCCTAATAAGAATTTCATATATGTTTAGATTAATTAATTAATTATCCATTTACACATAACTATAAAAAAAAATAAAAAAATAAAAAATGGAATTTTAAAGACACCAAAAATATTCCATGTTTATCTAAACCAAATTTCTAGTCATATAACCACCTTAACTTATTCAAATAGTTTTTGAGTCATCATTGAACCTTTCAACTAACTTGTCATCCAATTACCTTGAATCATTCATAAAATATTTTCAACTACCAACTAATTTTCCCCTTTTTTCTAACATACATTAGGAATTAGTCTCTTACACATGGATGAGGATTCAAATAGGACCATCCAAAATTAACATAATTAGATAAAATTGGATTTATTCCAACCATCCACTTTTTCACCCAAAAGCCTATAAAGAGATGTGTCATCTTCCATTTTCATCATCCAATTTTAAGATATCAAATTGATAGAAATTTTTTCCTAAAAATACATTAATAAAAATGATATCATACAACCTTATGGCATTGAATTTCCCTTTGCTTGGGGAATTGAAATAAGCACCCACATACCAAGAAATCAAGAGACAATAAAATTTAATCAATGGAGAAGGTGATGTACTTCAGTGGCATGATGGTATAATAAGTATTTATTTTGTTTTAATTTGATTTAATGTTTATAATTGAATTTTTATCTTGGATTTAGAATAGGAAGTTCATTTCATTCATTCGATTACCTAGTTCACATAGGCTCTAAAAAAATCACATTATGGCATGCCTAGTGGGAGTCATTCCCAACCATTTTCATAACATTTTTCTTATTTGTTTTAAAGGTTTTTTTTTTTTTAAAATTGTTATGTTGGTTTTAGGATAATATATATCCAAGTTTCTTTAATTTTTTTTATTTTTCATTTTAATTTTTTTAAGCCAATTCATTTTTAAAAAAGAATACCTCATTGTTAAAATAGATTTATCTTTTAATTTACATTATGGGATTTTCTAATATTTTTAAGGTTTGTTTGGTTTTAGACTAGAATTAAACTTTTATAAGATTGTGTAAATCTGAATTTAATTTTGGTAGATATCATAAAATTCATGATTTTTTTGTTTAGTTTTTAAAAAACTACCTAATTTTTAAAATAGTTATAAATTTTAATTTACCATCTGGATTTTTCTAAAAAATTTCAAGTTTTTTTTTGTTTTGTTTTGTTTTAGACTAATACTCTCATGTTAAAATTTGATATAAATATGAATTGTATTTTATGATACATCAACAAAACTATTACTATTATATTTTTTAGAAAAAAAGTTTGATTAGTAAGTCTAATTTCTCATTACATTTTTTGTTTTTTTATGACTTTTAAGTTTCCAAGGATTTTTTTTTAACATTATAACTTGGAGGTTCCTTATATTGCACAAATAATTTCTTAAAAACTACTAACTATTTTCATGCAAGTTCATTTACAAAATTAAAAAAAATGCTATACAGAAAATCATTTTTATTTGTTTTTGTTAATCTTGTTTTTATTTCAAGTTTTGTTAATTTAATCAAGTAGTAATTAAATTCACATTTATTTCATTTAATTTTTTTTTTTTTTAATATTAAATGAGTTATGTATACTCTTTTCTTGTGTCACATTAGTGATTATTTATATAAATCAAAATTAAATCTCATAATTTTACGTTGCCTAGGATATTCTCACATATGTTCTTTCCTTATATCACATTGGTAATGATTCTTGGAAATTAAAAAAGGTTTAGTTTTTTTTTTAATTTTTTAAGGGATATATTGATTATGGAATTCAAAACCATGTAGTAGACTAAAATTTGTGTACTCATGGGGTATAAAAATTGATGCTTAATTGTTTCAATTGTCTAAGTAGTTATTTATTTTAAGCACACCACGATGTGAGGGTGTTTCATCCTCCAATACTCAACATTTTAAAAATGATCTTAAAGTCTAATTTTTATGACATCAATACAATAAAATATTATGGTTGTATTGGGCACATAGGGAGTAGATCCTTTTGTGTAATTTTATTAATCAACTTCTTTCATGTTGTTGGGACTCAATGTACCACAATGTTTATAGAGGATATTCTATGCTTGAGATTTTATAAACCTTAATACTTCAGATATCCATTCATTTGCTTGAATTTTATTACATTAATAAGTAGTTAATTTTTAAATTTTACTATCAAATTACCCTTAAAATTGGGTTAAGTGGGTTGTGGGTATGATTCTACCTCCATATTTAGTGTTCTAAAACATTGTTATGACAATTATCAATGGATGAAATAGTATATATGAGATCCTAAAAGTCATTCAAGTCTCTTTTCCTATATTTTATCCTTTTATGTGACTTGCATGTTTAAATTTTTTTTAGAGTAGAATTGTTTTTATATCTTTGCTTTTTTTTATCCCCTTGTCTTTTATGTTTTTAAATATAAAAATTTAATGTTAAAAAAAAGTATTAAATAAGGAAAGTATTAATCAATAAATCTAAAAACCAAGTAAATATAAACTTTTTTCAAGTATTTTTATATTTATTTTTGATTCATACACCTTTTTCGAGTCAAGTACAAAAATTAAACAATGTCTCCCATCACAAGGCAATAATCCTTGTTGATAATCCTTAATTTAAAGAAGATCCTTTTGGAAATTACCCTTTCAAATTTGGAAACAAAGAAAAACATATTGAGATAAATGACAATGATTACCATGAGGGACCCCTTAAAGATGAATATAAACATATTATTAGTTTTCCTAAGGAACAACCTATCCAAGTTATTAATTACCTCCTATAGAATAAGAATAAATTCTTTCTACAAATATTAGGGATAGGATCCAAGTTTACATATTATTTTGATCCCAAATACTTATCTTTCCTAATTTATAATAAAAGTGTAGCACCTCTTATATAATATTAAGGAACATTTAGTGATTCTTTTGGAAGTAACAATCCTATCATAGGGTCCTCCAATACCAATTTTGAAAATGCCTCCCAAAACTATATGGATAAGGGAAAGGTTATAATAGATTAAAAAATCCCAAAAAATCCATGTATTTATTGTTTAATACCATGTAAAAATGTTATAAAATTAGTTAGTTGATCTTAATTCCAACATGTCAAATAATCCCTCAAGAAATAATTCAACCAATCCAACAACAAATCAGAGTTATCCTATGAACAACATAATTAACCTAGGATTAATCAGATAAATAACCATCTACATGTAAAATTGAATTCAAATTAAAATAATAAACCAAACATCAATAAAAATTCAAATTCAAATACAAATAAAAATCTAAACATCAATCAAAATAAAATTACAAACTAAAAATTAAACCCAAATCCAAATCTAAATATTAGTAAAAATAAAAAAATAAATATGATTTTGAATTTAAATCAAAATATCAATCACAATAACAATAAAATCTAAATCCAAGTCCAATTCCATGTTTAAATCCAAATCAATTTCAATTCATGAACCCAAATGAATTTTCCAATCCAAATAAATATTCAAATCAATATCAATTTTTAATTTCAAATCAAAATCAAAACTAGTTTTCAAATATAAATCAAAGTTTAAACAAAAACAAAAACCAAAAATCACCACTCAAGGACATGAAATTTATCCAAGAATGGAAAAATATGAAGGATCAAATAAATGGATTAAAAAATAGTATCTTTCCCCAAAGTATAAAGGTTTAAGTTTAAATAAATTTGTCAACATCAATTTGACATTACTATGATGATGATACCTTTTTATTCACATTTTTAATCCCCAATGTTTGAAAAATATAAAGGAAAAATAGATCCTAGATAACACCTTAAATATCTCTATATGGTATGTTTATATGTTTCTTATAGTAATAATTATCTATTAAGAATATGTACATGCAACCTTGGGGTCAAGCTTAGAGTGGTTCTTACACTTACCTAAAGGATCCATCATGACCTTTGAGGACATTTAATAAACATTTGTTTGACACTTTTCCTATAATTTCTAATGTGAATTTACCATGTTATATCTATACAATACTAAGAAACACAATATGGAGAGCTTCACCTTCTTCTTATATAGATGGTGTGTCTTGGAAAGTCAGTTCCCATGGTTTATTCCCAAAATTTAACTTATAGATATATTTTAAAAAAAACTTAAATCATAATTTTCCTATCAATTACAACTCTATTGAGCTATGTCATTTGATGAAATCATATCAAAAATATTTCAAATTGAAAGAGAACTAGTTACCAAAGGTACCATCCAAATATTAAAACAAGACAACTCATCTTCAAGTCAAAATGAAAAACCCAAAATTTCACATCCAGATTTCATCTACAAACAAATAAGCATTAATTAGTGGATTAAGTATTGATTAGTTATAGATTTGAGATATATTCTTTAGAAGGATTGTAGTAACGTATAATGTGGCACTGTATTATTTATTAATAATTATTTTATAGTTGTCGTATATGATTCTATAAGATTAGGTGGACTAATTTCATTCTCAATAGTTTATGATTATTTCTTGATTATAGTATAATGCATTATAACTACCTTTTTGTGTTTATTGAGGTGAATGAAATCCCAATATACCCTCTAGACTACTATGGAGGGATAGTATAAATAGAGAGGGTGGAGTAGATGGTGACATTGTCGGTAGATAAAATGAAAACTAAAAAACCAACATGCACCAAAATATGATTTTATTTGTATTTGTTTTGAATTTATTTAGATATTTCATGGGTATATGACTGTGTTTCATATTGTTCTAATCTGTATGTGC
Organism: Torreya grandis; assembly: GCA_037957365.1. Classification (NCBI taxonomy): domain Eukaryota; kingdom Viridiplantae; phylum Streptophyta; class Pinopsida; order Cupressales; family Taxaceae; genus Torreya; species Torreya grandis. The sequence continues at coordinate 118,783 of JARHVA010009575.1, read as the reverse complement.
AACAACTTCAATGTATTTACATATCCATATTAGTATTTTACTAGTTTTCATCTTGTATGTTTCATTTCTATGTGATTACATTAGTGTATGTCTTGGCTTGATCTATGTGATTGATTTAATTCATGATTTTCTTAGTGCTTAAATATGAAATAGCTAGATGGTAAAAATGGTTAAGGTCTATGCATTAATCTTGATTTCATTGGTGGAACAATTATTGATATAGATTATTGATTATCATTATATGAACATGCCTTGACTGAGTGATGTTTTTAATAATCTTTGTGTTATTACCATAAAGTGTGACCTTGTGTATACTTAAGAGTCCAAAATGGGAATAGGAATACAAAGTCTAAAGCATAAAAAGTAAAAAGGGATTAATAATTAATCTTATGTTTAAAGTGAGTTGTTAAAAAACTTGTGAAAACAATATTATGTCTCGATATTCATAAAATCTAGTGGACACCTTAGTGAATGTCATAATGAAATTGGAATTTTAGGGATATTTTGTAACAAGTTATCATTATGCATGTAAATTTATTTGGATTCATTATTTTTACTAGGTTTTGGTAGTCATGATTTTGAGGCAGTTAATCATGCCATGATCTAGGCATTTTGACTATTATTTAATGATAGGTATGAACAAGTTAAGCATGATTAATCCTAATAGAATATTAAGGAAATGGGAAAATAGTGGAGAAGAATAAAACATGTAAAAATGTACATGAGTTATGGTTAAAGGAAGAGAATGTGGTAAATACAATAAGGAAGAGTGGGAATGGAAGAATAATAACCACATTATCACACATATGGAATTTAACCAACACACAAATAGGTTTACCTTTATAGATTTTATTTTATACTTTGATTACAAATCTTGATGGATGAAATCTTTGTTATAAGATTATATATATTTATAACATTTTTTTATGTGAATTAATAGGTTTAGACAAATAAAATTTGGGTATTATGATTATATACCTACTCATATTACCAATCCTATAGGAATAAAATTAACATTTTAGGATGGGTAGGCCTAAATTTATAATAATCATCAATTATGAGAATATGGTATCTTAAACTTCCTTAAATTCATGAATGAGAAATACATCTATATTTTGTTTTACTCCTAAGAATGGAAATATATGGATATTTACATTTAGTAGGGGGACGTAGGTGGTATAAAAATTATACCAACCAAAAATCAACTTAAACTTGAGCTATGTAACAGTTTTAGGATATCTTTCATTCAACCTAGGCATAGATGCAATCAGGATTTAGCCCTCACCTCTAGTTTGTTTCAACTATGAGGGTCTAGATACTTATACCAAATTAAAATTAGAAAATTCATATATGTTTTTCAAAATTTAAAGTTAGTAACTTGGTAATAATGGACTTTAGATATTATTGCACATAATTGCCTAAATAAACTCATTTCTAGTTTCATTCTCTTTTAATTGTAATTACAAAGTCTAATAATCTTGAGATATTTAGCCTAATCCTTTATTGCTTATAGGGATTTAATAAATTTATATATTATTATAGGGATTAATGAGGCATAACACATATATTTGTTTTGTCATATCTAATGTTTTAGTTTTATATCAACTTGGGTCTAGGGATCAATTTATTAGGAGCAAGATATAAATACCCATTCTTACATTTTTACCTAGTTGTTCTTATAAAATCATAGCCAATTAAAAATGGGTTGATAAATTTAAATCCTTATTTGATCTCTTATTGAGGGCATTTTCATGGTATAAGTGGCCAATGTGAGTTTGAAACAAAACCTTCAGTCTTATAGTATATTGGAATAGGATGTTGAATAATTTTGTAATATATATGTTTTAATTGTTTTAGGATTGGTTCATATTGGTTAGAGTGATAAATTATCTTAATTATGAGGTAGTTTTGTTCTTGGGTTGATGGGTTGGAAAAAAATCCATATTTATTATTATTCCTTTCTTGAATTCAATAATAATTATAATGGGCCTTCCTTTTACACTAAAAGTAGAGGAAATAGGCTAGGAGAAACTATAAATAAAGATTAGAGATTGGTCCCAGATTTGAGATATTTTAGGGTTATTAAGCTATATTATTGACTTCATTATTTTACCAAAATGACAATGAATTATGACACTATATATATATATATATATATATATATATATATATATATATATATATATAGTGAAGTATTCATACCAAGTATATGTCTTCAAAAGTTAGTAAGGCAGAATATGAATTTAGTATCAGGTATAAATATAACTACATATAATGGAATTAGATATTATGGAGTATGAAAGGATATATATAGAAACATACATGGATTATTGAGGATATGTTTCAATTCATATGATCAAATTAGACTAAGCAAATAGATAATAAAAAATTCCTTGGAAAATTACTTATTTCATATACCAAATGAATATATACATATCCATATATACTTAGATAGACATGGTATGATATTTACTTGCATAGAAACCTCATACCATCAGGATAGCCTATGCACAACTATAAGGGATATTGGAATTTTGAATTAGATTTTGAAGTGATTGTTTATCTTTTAGAATGGGTAATTATCCATTTTTGGGTATGTTTATGTCTTGATGGAAGTAAAATAAGAGATTTGCATGTGATGAGGGAATGGAATCTAGGAAAGGTGAGTTGACAACAAATTACAAGATAAGCATTGAACATTATTTGTATTTGAAAAGATAACTACTGACTTATTTGGATATATTGTTGAAGGATATTATACTCTTATGTTATACATATGATTTGTGTTTTTAAGGGTATTGATGACCACTTTTTAACATGTAGGTCAAATTGGGACTGCTATAGGTAAAAACTTGATTTTTAGATGTTTTAGGGGTCTAGTATTATGTCAAAGGGTGTGTTGGGTGAATATTTTGTTAACAATAAAATGATAAAAAAATGGTGATTTCAGCCATAGTATGATGAGATAAATCTCTCCTCTAAGAAAGGGGAGGCTCCCTTTTATTGTTAGCTAACACAACACTTAATTATTTAAACTTATTTACAATAATTTTATCATAATGGGTGTTATCATATCATCTAATTCTATTTTTTTAGAATTGATATTTAATCAAAAACTTTCTTCCATTATTTGTGATATACTTTGAAAATCTAAGATCACTTGATGAAACAAATATAGCTGCTATTCAGATTTGTTAGCCAAAGGAGTAACAAGAATATTACCAATAGAGTAAATGTAAAAGATAGAATAAAGTGCAGACCAAAGTATTCACCTTATTTTTAAAAAAGATTAAAATTATAAATTAAGAATAACTAGCAGCCCAAAGTATCCTTAGTAATTCACTTTTAATGATGAACACAAACCTAGTAATGATATTTCAGCTCAAAGACATCAAAATCAGCTTCTTGGCACCTTTCAATTTATAAAAATTCAAATCACATTTCAATTAATTACACAATAAAATGTAATGGAAAATACATACAAACATCTCAAATAAAAAAAATATTTATTTGAACTCAAAGATTGAAATTTCACTTGCTTTATTAAATAATTTTTGACAAAAGATTTACAATTTAAATTCAAAGTTTCAATATTTCTTATCAATTTTGGTAGCACTTCAATTATATAGCCATTAGTCATTTTTACAAAGAGAATCCTCCTATTTATAGAGAGGATATATGAACAAAATAAGGAAAAACTTAAATACATTGACTATTCATTGACATAGTCTAATTTAACTTAGAACTGTGCACTTTTCCTACATGAAAAATGCACCAAACAAAATCACACATGAAAAATTACAAAAACAAACCAAGCGTTCATAGATACAAGAATTTATTATTTTTTATTCTTATATAAAAAATCCTCATATTTCTTTAAGATAGCTTAGAATTCATTGTTATCTAGGATGGATGTACTCTTGGAGATGGCAATTACCCTTGTGATATAATCTTCTAAGTTAACTAGCTTTTTTTTACTCTTATCCATGATTATATGTAATTTATTCAAGATAAATTGAAATTAAATTAATTTTTTGATGGAGTCCAGTGTGAAAGTACCTGTTTTAGTCTTTGTTTGGAGCGAAGATGTAAATTCTTGAATAATAATCTCCATAGGAAGAATTTCTCGAGAATCATTTTTAACTTGATAGGGGAGTTTTAAAATTCTCTCTAAAAGATATAACATCTTATTATCACACATATTTTTAGCTTCTTCAATATCTTTAACTAGATTCTTGATAACTTATCTTTTATTCTTCACATATTCCCTATATTCAATGAACATTTTTCTATTTTGAATGACCTTTTGCTCAACTAAAATCTCTAGTTTGAATTTGTGAAGTTAAGTCCATGTATCAATATATTTTTCAGTTAACTCCAAATATTTATTGAGTATTTTAATTATTTACCAAATTTATATTTTCATTTCACTCAAGTTCTTCAAAAATCTAATGGTAGAGTGCAACATTTGAGTACCTTGTGTTATTAATCTCTTAATCCCAGAATTAACTACATGACCTTGAGATCTAATTTATTTTTAAAGTTGAATAGATCTTTTATTATTTTCATGCACAATAGGATCAATGGACTCAAAATGTTGAGTGATTTTCAATAAAATAGAAGTTAACTATTCCACTTGTATTTTGAGTTGATATTTGACTTTCTTGTCTTTATTATATCTCTCAATCAAGGAAGCCATTGATACTTTTAAATATTCCTTTTCAACTTCATGAGTTTGTCTCCCAAGATCTATCCATCATACTGCATATTTGTGTACTTGAATATATTCAATGTTTCTATCTTCAAGAGGCACTACAACTTCAACAACTTATGCCTAGATTCAAAAATTACGCTTGATGTAGTTTTGGCCTTCTTTGTCATTTTGGGCTTCACTAGGACAAGTTGAAAAAGATTAAAATCATTAGGAGAAATAACCTATTTTTCCTCTTAGATGTTTAGTACATTATCCATAGAGGAAGAGGATATGAGTCTTCTTGAGTATAATAAACTAAGGATTATGATGCTTTAGGAGGAAAATGCTTTGTGAAGTAAGTGGAATGGCAGAGGTATCTGATATCAAAGTTGACACTGATGGAATAGTGGTTATTATTAGTGGGATTTGGGTTGGCATGAATGTTAATTTTGATTCTAATGATATTGTTGACACTAGGGTGATAGGAGCTTGAGTTGTCATTTTAACAAAAGCTGTGGACATGAATATGTCTATATCTTGTTGAGTGAAGTAAAGATTGGTCAAGGATCCCAATGATTTTTTAAGACTAGGTAAATTAGACAAAGAACCAAAAAATTGATCTAGAGTACCTTGGGAAGGGACTTGAAAGAGTGTAACACTAGGAGGATAAGGTGGAGCCGAAAGAGAAGCTTAAGAGGGAACATAAACAATTGGTATAGATGTACTAATGAAATGAAATGTAGAGAATGTCATCTAAGAAATAGTTGATTAAGGGGATTTGACTAGAGGAAATTTTGATAGTGTGGATTCAACTTGTAGAGAAATAAAACCAGAGGTTGTAAAATTTTTGATTGAGATGGTGCCTCATTCACATCTAGTTTCTCTTATGTCTCTATTTAAACACTCTTATCAACACTAGCTTCTTTATCTTTCTTCTTTCCTTCACTTATAAATAAAAATATTGATTTTTGAGTGTATGTGGAGGACTCTTCCTTATTTTTCATCCTCAATTCCTCACATTTCCTTGTAGTGTCTTCATCATATTCTTATTTTGACCCTGTCTTGAAATATTTTAATTTAATACCTTTAGATTCTAACTAGGCATTAGTTCTTATAAGGATGGGTTGAAATCTTTCTCTGATAGATGTGAATTCTTATATAAAAAATTGGATTGAAGGAATAAGAGTAGAAGCAAATTGATTTCCTTCATATAAAGGATCCAATATATTCTCATCATCAGAGAGGTTAGCTAGAATGTTGGCTAATTATAGCTCTTAAATTTGATCAATAGTAAGCAGACTATAATCAAGTCTCCTTATATCTTATTTAGTTATACATTCCACCCAAATATCCTTATCTTGTGCACATGAACATAATTCCCTTTCAACTTTTCCTTCATCATTCTATAATCAAAATCTTTTCTACTTTTATACCTTTTAAGGGTGATCCATTGCATCTTAGTTTCCATTGTCTTAGCCTTGGGAGTAGTTGAAATGGTGTACTAGCCAATGATTATAGGAAACTTGAATCCTCTTTTATGTGCATCTAATTTACTATTATTTATGGTCATCATTTGTCTACACATCTCCATTAAAATCAATTTATCACCTAGGTATTTAGATAGCATGTAAAGTTGTTCATTAAATCCACCTACCTTGATGTAGGTGAAAGTTGGGAACTAAAATAAAATGCAACCAATCCTATTCGCTATTTCCAATGCCTAATCTAAAACCCTTTTATTCTGTAATTCCTATTCAAAAATACAAATGAATTGGTAGAATAAAGCATTATTAACCCTTCTAAAATGATTAATGCCTTCTTTGAGGGTCAACTATGGATAATATTCATAAACAAGAACTTTATTCCATTCACCAACACTACTTAGTCCTAGAAAATTCTTCATGCAGGCTATGACATATACTAGATAAAAAGTCATATAAAAATTGAGAGAACTTATTTCCAAAAGTTGGTGACATATGGCATCACTAATCTAAATTCCCTAATAGATTATTTGCTTATTTTTATTAATGATAAAAACATAGTGATACATCCATTCTTGAAAGATATTTGATGTGGAAAGACCTTTCACCCTTCTTAGGAGAGTGATTAAATCCCCTATTTCCTCCATTAATTCACTTTGGTAAAAAAAAATTGGCCATCTTGTAATTGTATGCCTTGGTGTCTTAAGCCAATTTGAATTAATGTGCCTCTTATATTTCTCAAGATTCCTATCATAATATTCTTGGGTTGTTTCCATACTTATATCTAATAATTCTTCAATGTCTAAAAGATGAAAAACTTTATCAAAGTATTCGACATCTAGTCAAATTACCACTTTTACACTAACATCCTTGACTGGCCTATTTTATTTATCAAAGTGAGTAGCATCTATTAAGACAAACTCTAGATCATGAGATGACATAGGAAATACAACTACTATGTGTATCTCACTATTAAGAATAGGTTGCATATGTGGTTTAATAATATCTCTGCCTAACCTTTGTAAGAATTTGACTATGTCAACAAAACCAATCTCTAGATCTCTTATTTTATCTACATTAGAATCTATTGTAGATGATATAAATACACCTTGAAATTTATACTTCATTATTCTCTTGGTTGGGGAATATTCTGACATCAATTAAATATCTACAAAAAAGAATTTTGATTCTCAAAAGTTAGAATTTTTCCTCATTTTTGGAAAAGGTGTAGTTTAGAAAAAATTCTCTGAATTGGACTAGGTGATGGTTTTGGTGTAGTTTAGAGAAAATATCTCTGAACTACACTAAAAATGGATAAAATTTGCACTTCAAAGTATTTTTTGTAAAGTACACTAAACTATGTACACTTCAAAGAAAATTCTTTGAAGTGCACTGAGAAGGTGCGCAATGTGTACTTTGGAGAAAATTATCTAAATTACACTAACATTATGGTACATGCACTTTGAATAATTTTGTGAAGTGCACCAAAATGAGTTTTGGTGAATGGGACCCATTGGTATGTCTCAGAGAAAAACTCCAAATTTGCATCAAGAAAATTTAAACTTGGAATTGAGGGAAAAACTAAAATCAAAAATAAAAACCCTAAGAAGAATAAGAAATGAAGGAAAAATAAGAGAGATTAAAAAAAATAATAAGCGAAATCAAATATTTACCTAAGATATGATGAACATGAATGATGATGAATAACCCTAGGGCATAAAAAATTGATGAAAATAACAAATCAAGGATGATAAAGGAAGGGTGAAATCAAGCTCAAAAATAATGATAGAGGGTGTACTCATGCTTGAAAATGGTGAAGACAAATGGTAAAAATGAATTTACATTAGTTAAAATATATATAAGTAGGTAATTAATGCAAAATTAATTATTGACATAGTGGTGGGCCTAGGTGCAGGAGTGGAGAAAAACTCTGAATTTGCATGTGCAAAGTCAACAAAAAATAGCACTCCTACATGTGACAATTATACTATGTGTAATATCAAAGAATTTTTTTGGTAGTGCACACAATGGTGAAGTTTAAATAATACTCTCTAATTTGTACCAAACTAGAAAAGGTGTAGTTTAGAGAAAATTCTCTAAATTGCACCAAAAGAGAAAATTCCCTCAAAAATATTATTTTTAAAGAAAAAAATGCAAGAAGACAATAATTAGCATCATTTTTAATGCTTAGAGATCATGGGCTATGAAATGGATAAGTTTCATAAGGGTTTATCGTATGAATTGAGCCTTCTAAATTCAGGGATAATAACTATCTCTGACTAGGGAATTTCCTTCAGGGATTCTTTGAAATGCTTGAGGGAAAGAGAAACCTAAAAATCTAAGTGCCTTTCTCCATTGGGTTACAGAGTCGAGCGATAGACAACAACAACAACAATAACAACAACAACAATAACAAAAACAACAACAACAACAACAACAACAACAATAATAATAATAATAATAATAATAATAATAATAATAATAATAATAATAATAATAATAATAATAATAATAATAATAATAATATACAAAATGTACAAACTTATCTATAACTTTACTGAATGAAAAACTTTAGATGTTATCATTTGATAAAGTGATCAAGTTTATCAAAACATCTTTCTAGAGAAACCAATCCTTTGGGAAATTTATTTCATTTTAGCTACAAATTTGTTTCACCATTTTCCTCATTCACCTAAGAGATTGATTCTTGAGGAGTAGAATTACACTCCTTAAAGTATGACTCATTAAAATTTTTTGCCTTCTCTAAAAAGGCATCTTCATCTATGGTCAAGTAGTAAGTGCCTATTCCAGAGGTTTCAAAGAGAATCTAAGATCTTATATCCTTAGTCTTTGTCACGATATAATTTTCTTGTTTTTTTAGAAGAATATTATGCATCACACCTTTAACTAGTATTCTAGCCTCAGACCAATCCATGTTGACTTCACCACCAACATATTTACAAAAGTTACATCCTAATAAAATCCCATATGAGGCTGGAATGCCAACCACTAGAACTATCATCTTAATATTATTCTTTGAAAATGTAGTAAATGCAAATTGTGCATCCTTGATTTATCCTATGAGATGTAGTTTTTTATATTCCATTGAGAAGCAATGGCCAAATTTTTTTTTTAGAGTTAAGCCCAAAGTATTGGCTACTTTTACTGGCATGACATTGTCGAAGGCACCTAAATAAATGACATAATTATTGAGTTTATAACCATTTAAAAATAGGGAAATATAGATAGGTTATATTTTTATAGATTTAGATTTAGGAGTTACAACCAAGTTATTTTTTCTTTGGATTAGGATCAACTGGTGAAATCTTAAATGAGATCAGATTGGAATTGGCCACATTACCCTTAACAAACTTTTCCATTCTTTCAAATTAGTTGGGATTAGATTGGAGGTAATCAGCCTTTGAAATTCATATTTTTGTTTTCTTTACATGTTCTATGATATCAAAAGCTAGATATGGGGCAACCAAGGAAGACAAGACATTTTCATTTTTAAGTTTAAATTTTTAGGCACTAGGTCTAGATGTTGAAGGAGAAGAGGTAGAATTATGAGGAGTACTTTTTTATCAACCATGATATCTTTTGGTTAAACTAGAAAAGGAGTTCCTATTTTGTAAATTGTAACCTCCTTGCATGGTTCATCTTTGGTCTTATCTTTATCAACCTTCTGCTATTTATTTATTTGACTTTGTGAATGGGTAAATATGGCATAAGATTCACCTTGTATATCTTCTTCTTGTTCAAATTCTTCTTCAAAGTGTAGAATCCTGATATCAAAGTCACTAGCTTCTCCTTCCTCATATTTGATGAAAGGAGTTGTGTCTTCTTATAGAACATATTTCAACTCTAGAACATCATCATTTTCAAGTTCTAACCAATTGACTACTGCATTATCTAGAGGTGCCCCCAATGCAAGCCTTGCCTATGATGAAGGAAAATTATTCTAATATTGATTTGTTGCAAAATTATTGGAATAATTAGAAGCATTTGGATATTTTCTCCTTAGAACATCCTTATATGAAGGAAAATACATTCCTTGATCAATTTTCTTCTTATGTGCAATCAGCTCATTTTCTAGCTTTTAAACCATAAGATCGGTAGTGATAGAAGAAGGTGAAGTTGTCGAAGATTGCCCTCTAAGCTTGATAGAATTATTTCTCACCTTCCTTGTTAGGATTAAATCATATTCTACTTTAGTGGAAAAAATTTTATCATCATCAAGATTATCTAGAGATACTCTTCACAAAATAAAATTATCCTTAGGTAATTGAGAATTAATGAAGAAACATTTCAAACTCTTAGGCATGGGTTGAACAACTGCTAAAATTCTATTCCTCAACATATTGAATTTTTCCATTAAATAATGTATAGGCTCATGTGTTTTTTTATTCATTTATGTAATTTGAGCCAACATGGCGTACGTATCTTTTATAGGTTTGAACATTTCCTCAAACTTAGTCTTGAGCATATATTAATTAGTAATAGCACTAGTTGTAAGATCATAAAACCAATCAGCAACAACAACCTGGAGTGTTTCTAAAAACAATATTATATAAAAATATTTATGTTACACTCCAAGAACTCTAAATTAAATGTATAATATTGAAATATGTTCATTTGGATGCTACTTGACATCACCATAAAACTTTGGAAAAAAATTCATGAGCCACGAGGTAGTTCATCAGATGGTGGTGCTAAATTCAAGGGACCAAAAGCAGTCCCCCATGGACCTTGAGATTCCGTTATTTATGAATTACATGGATGTATGATAAACCTTTTCAAAGGAAAAATAGGCAAAAATCTATGAATGTTGAAAGCTTATCTTAGTATAGGAGATCTTGTTATTGGAAAACTTCTTGTATGCTGAAGAGGTGACCTTGTATGTGCTAGTAAAAGATTAACTTTATTTTCTTGTAATAACTCAAGTGTTGGATCAATGAGTCCCATTGAAATTATACCATGAGTTTATCTTTATTCTACCAGAATATGAAATTACTTAGAAAGAAAAGAGATTAACTACAACAAAATAGTGGCAAATAATAAGGTGCTAGTCTATTTCAATTGAATGAGTGTAGAGCTTGGTTGCTTGATCGAAAACCCTAGTGGAGCTGCCAAAAATTATTGGGTGAATATTTTTTTAACAAAAAAGTGATAAAAAATGGTTACTTTATCCATAATATTATGAGATAAATCTCTCCTCTAAGCAAGGGAAGGCTCCCTTTTATTGTTAACTAACACAACACTTAATTATTTACAATAATTTTTTCATAGTGGGTGTTGTCATATCATCCAATTATATTTTTTAGAATTGATGTTTAATCAAAAACTTTCTTCCATTATTTTTGATATAATTTGAAAATATAAGATCACTTGATGAACTAAATATAACTGATATTCAGATTTGTTAGCCAAAGGAGTGATAAGAATAATACTTGTAGAGTAAACATAAATGATAGAATAAAGTGAAGCCTAAATTCTTCACCTTATTTATAATAAAGATTAAAATTATCAATGAAGAGTAATTGGTTATCCCAAAGTCTCCTCAGTAATTAAATTTTAATGATGAACACAAACCCAATAATGATATTGTAGCTTAAAAACTTCAAAATCATCTTCTTGGCACCTTTCGATTTATATAAATTCCCACCATGTTTCAATTAATTACAAAAGAAAATGTAATGGAAAATACATAATAATATATCCAATACAACACAAATTTATTTAAACTCAAAGATTTAAAGTTCACTTGCTTTCTCATATATTGATTGACAAAAGATTTACAATTTGAATTCAATGTTTTAATATTGCTTATCAATTTTGGTAGCACTTCACTTCTATAGCCATTGGTCCTTTTTAAAAAGAAAATAATCCTATTTATAGTGAGGAACTATGAATAAAAATAGAGAAAACATAAATACATTGACTTATCCATTGATAGAGTCCAATTTGACTTAGGATTATGCACTTTTCCTATGTGAAAAATACACCAAACAAAATTACACATGAAAAATTACTAAAAAACTTAACACATTAATAATTAAACAAAAAAAGTGTCCTTAGACATATGAATTTCTTCCTTTTTTTTCTTATCTAAAACTCCTCATATTTCTTGAAGATAGCTTGGACTTCATTGTTATTTAGGCTAGATGTACTCTTAGAGATGGCAAGTACCCTTGTGATATAATTTTCTAAGTCAACTGGAAAATCCTTTCTCTTGTCCATGATTATTTGTATTTTATTCAACATGACTTGAAATTAAATTAATTTATCGATGGATTCCATCATGAAAGTACCTATTTTAATCTTTGTTTGGAGCAAAGATGTAAATTCTTGAATAATATTCTCCATAGGAATAATTTATTGAGAATCATTTTTAACTTGATAGGGGAGGTTTCCAGTTCACTCTTCAAGATCTAAATTCTTATTATCACACATATATTTAGCTTCTTTGAGATCATTAACTAGATTCTTGAAAACTTCTCTTTTATTCTTCATAGCTTCCCTGTATTCAATGAACATTTTTTAAATTTGGAATGACCTTCTGCTCAACCAAAATCTCTATTTTTAATTTGTGAAGTTGAGTCCATGTATCAATATATATTTTAGTAAAATCCAAATCTTGAGTGAGTATTTTAATTGTTTGTTGAATTTCTATTTTCAATTTGCTCAAGTTCTTCAAAATCCATTGGTAGAATTCAACATTTGAGTACCTTGTGTTATTAATATCTCAATCCAAGCATTGACTGCATGAGCCTGAGATCTAATTTTTTTCCAAGTTAAATATCTCTTTAAATATTTTCATACACAATAGGATCAATGGACTCATAAGGTTGAGTGATTTTTAGTAAAATAGAAGTCAATTATTCCACTTGTATTTTGAGTTGATCTTCAACTTTCTTATCTTTATCATATCTCTTGATCAAGGAAGCTATTATTTCTTGTAAATCTTGCTTTGCACCTTCATGAGATAGTTTCTAAAGATATATCCATCCTACTGCATATTCAAATTCTTGAATATTTTCAATGTTTCTATCTTCAGGAGGCACTATAACTTTAGCATACTTATGCCCAGATTCAAAAATTTCCCTTGACATAGTTTTGGCCTTATTTGTTGTTTTGGGATTTACTAGTATAAGTTGACCAAGATAAAAATAATCAAGTGAAATAGCCTTTTTTTTCCTCTTAGATGTTTGATAAATTTGACATGAAATAAGAGGAGATGAGTCTTCTTGAGTAGAAGAAACCAAGGATTGTAATGTTTTAGGAGGAATAATGGTTTATGAAGTAAGTGGAATGGTAGAGGTATCTAATATCAGAGTTGACACTGATGGAATAGTGGTTATTATTGGTGGGGTTTAGGTTGGCACGAATGTTACTTTTAGGTCTGATGATATTTTTGACACTGGGGTGATAGGAGCTTGAGTTAACATTTTAGTAGAATATGTGGACATGAATTTATCTATATCTCATTGAGTGAAGTATAGATTGGCTAGGGATCTTAATGATTTTGTAGGACTAGGTAAATTAGATAAAGAATTAAAAACTTGATCTAGATTACCTTGGGAAGGGAATTGAAAGAGTGTGGCACTAGGAGGAGAAGGTGAAATTGAAAGAGTAGCTTGAGATGGAATATAAACAGTTGATACAAATTTACTAATGAAAAGAACTATAGAGAATGTCACATGAGAAATTATTGATTAAGGGGCTTCAACTACAAGAACTTTTGATTGTGTGGATTCAAATTATAGAGACTAATGAATTGGAGGTTGCAAAATTAAAGATTGAGATGGTGCCTTAGTCACATCTAGTTTCTCTTGTGTCTCTATTTGAACACTCTTCTCAACACTAGATTCTTTATCTTTCTTCTTTCATTTACTTATAAATACAAATCTTGGTTTTTGAGTGGATGTGGAGGCCTCTTATTTATTCTTTCATCCTCAATTCCTCACGTTTCCTTACAATGTCTTTATCATATTATTATTTTGACCTTGTCTTGAAATATTTTAATTTAATACCTTTAGATTCAAACTAGGCATTCGTTATTGCAAGGATGGGTTGAAATATCTCTCTGATAGATGTACATTATTTTATAGACCATTAAATTGAAGGAATAGGAGTAGAATCAACTTGATTTCCTTCATATGAAAGATCCAATATATTCTCATTGTCAAACAGGTTAGCTAGAATGTTGACTATTTTCAACTCTTGAATTTGATCAATAGTAAGATGGTTGTAATCAAGTCTCTTTACATCTTCTTTAGTTATGCATTTTTCTCAAATATCCTCAATATTGTGCACATGAACATAATTTCCTTTCATATTTTGCTTCATCATTTTATAATCAAAATCTTTTCTACTTTTATAACTTTTAAGGGTGATCCATTGCATCTTAGTTTCCATTTTCATAGCCTTAAGAGTAGTTGAAATGGTATACAACCAATGCTTATAGGAAACTTGAATATTATTTTATGTACATCTGATTACTTCTTGTGTATGATCATCATTTGTCCATACATCTCCATTAATATTAATTTATCACCTAGGTATTTAGGTAGCATGTAAGGTTGTTCATTAATCCACCTAACTTGATGTTGGTGAAAGTTGGGAACTGAATGAAAATGTAACCAATCCTGGTCACTATTGCCCATGCCTAATCTAAAACCCTTGTCTTCTTCAATTCCTATTTAAAAAAACAAATGAATTGGTATAATAAAGCATTGTTAACCCTTCTGAAATATTTAATCCCTTCTTCAAGGGTCAACTATGGACAATATTCATAAGCAAGAACTTTCTTTTACTCAAAAACACTAGTCAATCCTAGAAAATTCCTAAAGTGAGCTATGATATATACTAGATAAAAAGTCATATAAAACTTGAGAAAAGAACTTACTTCATAAAGTTGGTGGTATATGACATCACTAATCTAACTTCCCCAATAGATTCTCTACTTATTTTTCTTAATGATAAAAATGTAGTGATACATCCATTCTTTAAAGATATTTGATGTGGGAAGACCTTTGACCCTACTAAGGAGAGTGATTAAATGTCATGTTTCTTCCATAAATTCACTTCAATAAATAATTTTTGTCCATCTTGTAATTGTATACCTTGGTGTCCTTAGCCAATTTACATTAATGTTCCTCTTGCATTTCTCAAGATTCTTGTCATAATATTCATGGGTTGTTGCCACACTTATATCTAAGAATTTATCAATGTTTGAAAGATGAAAAACTTTATCGAAGTATTTAGCATCTATTCAAATTACCACTTTTTCACTAGCATCCTTGACTAACCTAGTTTCTTTATCAAAGTGAGTAGTAACTATTAAGATGAACTCCATATATTGATTTGACATAGGAAATATAGATACTAAGTGTATCTCACTGTTAATAATAGGTTGCATATGTGGATTAATAGGATATCTACCTAACCTTTATAATAATTAAGCCATGTCAACATGATCAATCTCTATATCTCTAATTTGATCTACATTAGAATGTACTATAGATGCTGTAAATACACCTTGAAATTTATACTTCATTATTCTCTTAGCTAGGAAATCTTCTGACATTGCTTAAGTATCTACAAAATATAATTTTGATTCTCCAGAGTTAGCATATTCCCTCATTTTTAGAAAAGGTGTAGTTCAAAAAAAAATTCAAACTAAACCAAGTGATTGTTTTGGTGTAATTCAGAGAAAATTCTTTGAACTGCACCAAAAATGGGTATAATGTACATTTTAGATAATTTTTTTTAGAAGTACACTAGATTACGTGCACTTCAAAGAAAATTATTCAAAGTGCACTGAGAAGGTGAGTAAAGTGTACTTCAGAGAAATTTTTTAGAAGTACATCAAAATGATGGTATGTGAACTTCCTATAATTTTCCAAAGTGTACCAAAATGTGTTTTGGTGAATGAGATCCCTTGGTGTATCTTAGAGAAAAACACTAAATTTGCATTGAGAGAAAATAAACTTGGGATTGATGGAAAAACTAAAATAAAAAATAAAAACCCTAAGAATAAGAAGAAATGAAGGAAAAATAAGAAAGAGAAAAATAATAATAATCAAAATCAAATATTTACCTAAGATATGATGAAAATGAATGATGATGAAGAACCCTAGGGCACAAAAAATTGATGAAAACAACAAATCAAGGATGATGAAGGGTGCAATCAAGATCAAAAATGGTGATTGAGGGTGTACTCATACTTGAAAATGGTGAAGACAAATGGTAAAAGTGAATTTACATGGGTTAAAATATATGAGAGTAATTAATGCAAAATTAATTACTGATGTAGTGGTGGGCCTGGTTGTAAGAGTGGAGAAAAACTCTAAATTTGCATGTGAAAAGTTAGAGAATAATAATAGTCCTGCACGTGAAAATTAGACTAAGTACAATATCAAAGAATTTCTTTGGTAGTGTACACAATGGTGAAGTTCAAAAAAAATTCTTTGATTTGTACCAAATTAGGAAAGGTGTAGTTTAGAAAAAAATCTCTAAACTACATTGAAAGAGAAACTTCCCTCAAAAAATTTATTTTTATAGTAAAACAAACATAATAAGGTAATAATTGGCCTCATTTTTCATTCTTAGATCTCATGGGCTATGAAACAAACAAGTTTCATTAGGGGTTATCCTATGAATTAAGCCTTCTAAATTCAAGGATAACAACTAGCTCTGACTGGGGAATTTACTTTAGGCATTCTTTGAAATACTTGAAGGAAAGAGAAATCTAGATTTCTAAGTGCCTTTTTCCATTGGGTTATGGAGTTGAGTGATAGAAAAGATGAAAAAAACAAAATAATAATAATAATAATAATAATAATAATAATAATAATAATAATAATATATACAAAATATACAAACTTATTTATAACTTTATTGATTGAAAAGATTCAGATGTTGTCATTTGATAAAGTGATCAATTTTATTAAAATTTATTTCTAGAGAAACCAATCCTTTGGGAATTTTAATTCCTTTTAGTGACAAATTTTTTCACTAGTTTCCTCAATCACCTCAAATATTGACTCTTGAGGAGTAGAATTACTCCCCTCAAAGTATGACTTTCTAAATTTTTTTGCCTTCTCCAAAAAGGAATCTTCATCTATGGTCAAGTATTAAGTGCCTATTTCATAGGTTTCCAATAGAATCTAAGATCTTAGATCCTCAGTCTTTGTCAAGAAATACTTTACTTGTTTTTTTGGATGAAACTTTTGCATCATGCCTTTAACTAGTATTCTAGCCTTAGACTAATCCATGTTGATTTCACCACCAACATCTTTATAAAATTTATTTCCCAATAAAACCCCATATGAGGCTAAAACATTAGCCACTAGAAATACCATCTTGATCTTTTTCTCTATAAATGTAACAAATGCAAATTATGCATCCTTGATTTAGCCTATGAGAGGTACTTATTTAGTTTCCATTGAGAATTAGTGGCTAAAAGTTTTTGTCAGAGTTGAGCCCAAAGTAGTGGTTACTTTTGTTGGCATCACATTGTTAGAGGCACCTAAATCAATGACACAATTACTAAGCTTATAACCATTGACAAATAGGGAAATATAGAAAGGTTCTATTTTTCCAGAGTTAGATGTAGGAGTTACAATCAGGTTATTTTGCTTTGGCTTAGGATCAATGAGTGGACTCTTGAATGAGGTTAGATTGGAATTGTCCATATTAACCTTAACAAAATTTGCCAATCTTTCAAATTGGTCAAGATTAGATTAGAGTTACTCAACCTCTAATATTTGTATTTTTGTCTTCTTTGCATTATCTATGATATCAAAAGATAGATATTGGGAAGCCAATGAAGATAAGACATTTTCATTTTTAGGTTTAAATTTTTGGGCACTAGGTCTAGATGTTGAAGGAGAAGATTTAGAATTATGAGGAGTACTTACTTGTTTATCTACCATTGTATCCTTTGGTTAAACTGGAAAAGGAGTTCCTCTTTTGGAAATTGTAACCTCCTTGCATGGTTCATCTTTTGTCTTAGCTTTATCAACCTTCTCATATTGATTTGTTTTAATTTATGAATGGGTAAAGATAGCCTAAGATTTATCTTGTATATCTTATTCTTAGTCAACTTCTTGTTCTTCAATGTTTAAAAACCTTATATCAAAGTCACCATCTTCTCCTTCCTCATCTCTATCAAAAGGAGTTTCATATTCTTCTAGAACATATTTTAACTTTGGAACATCATCATTTTTAGGTTCAAACCAATTAAATACTACATTATAAAGAGGTGCTTCCAATGCAAGCCTTGCTTGTGGTAAATGAAGCTTATTTTGATTTTGTTTCTTACATAATTATTAGAATAATTAGAAGCATTTGGATATGTTTTCCTTGGAACATACTTATATGAAGGAAAATAAATACCTTGAGGCATTTGCTTCTTAAGTGTAATCAACTCATTTTCTAGCTTTTGAACCATATGATTGATACTGTTAGGAGAAGGTGAAGTTTTAGAAGGCTTCCCTCTAGGCTTGATAGAATTATTTCTCACCTTCCTTGCTAGGAATAAATAATCTTGTACTTTGGTGGCAAAAATTTGAGCATCATCAAGATTATCTAGAGTTTTTCTTCATAAAATAAAACTAACCTTAGGCAATTGAGAATTAATGAAGAAACATTTCAAATTTTTAGGCGTAGGTTGAGAAACCATTGAAATTATATTCTTCAACTTATTGAATTTTTCCATGAACTCACCCATAGGATCATTTGATTATTTCTTCATTTGTGTGAGTTGAGTCAACAAGGAAAAATCATCTTCTACAAGATTGAACCTTGCCTCAAAATTAATCTTGAGCATAGCCTAATTAGTAATAGTACCAGTTGTAAGATGATCGAACCAATCAACATCAACACCTTGGAGTGTTTCTACAAATAATATTAAAAAAATAACTTCATGTTCCACTCCAATAAATCTACATGAATTGTATAATATGGAAATATGTTCATCTAGATGTTTCTTTCTATCAACATAAAACTTGGGAAAAATTTTCTATGAGCCATGAGGTAGTTCATGAAATAGTGGTGCCAATTTCAAGGGACCAAAAGCAGTCCCCCATGGACCTTGATCTACCATTCTTTATGGATTATATGGAGGTATGAAAAACCTTTGCAAAGGCAAAATATGCAAAAATATATGAATATTTGAAGCTTATCTTAGTATAGGAGATCTTGTATTTATTGGTTGAAAAAATTTTGTATGCTAAAGAGGTGACCTTGCACGTGTCAGCAAAAGATCAAAGTTATTTTCTTGTAATAACTCAAATGTTGGATCAATGAGTCCTACTGCCCTTTTACCATGAGTGTAGATTTATTCCACCATAATGTGAAAGTACTCAAAAAGAAAAGATATTACCCATAGCAAAATAGTATCAAATAATATGGTGTTGGTTTGTTTCAACTGAATCAATGTAGATCTTGGTTGCTTGATTCAAATCACTAGTGGAGTTGATAAAAACTATTTATTGAATATTTTTTTAATAAAAAAATGAAAAAAATAGTGATTTAAAACATATTATGATGAGATAAATCTCTCCTCTAAGCAAGGGGAGGCTCCCTTTTATTGTTAACTAACACAACACTTAATTATTTACACTTATTTACAATAATTTTATTACAGTGAGTGTTGTCATATCATCCAATTCTCTTTTCTTAGAATTGATGTTTAATTAAAAAAATTCTTCCATTATTTGTTATATAATTTTAAAATCTAAGATCACTTTATGAACCAAATATAACCAATATTCATATTTGTTAGCCAAAGGAGTAACAAGAATAGTACCAGTAGAGTAAACTTAAAAGATAGAATAAAGTGCAGCCCAAACTCTTCACCTTATTTATAAAAAAGATTAAAATTATCAATGAAGAATAATTGGAATCCCAACGTCTCCTCAATAATTCACTTTCAATGATGAAGACAAACCCAGTAATGATAGTGCAGCTCAAAGACTTCAAAATCAGCTTCCTAGCACCTTTCAATTTATAGAAATTCACACAATATTTCAATTAATTACATAAGAAAATGTAATGTAAAAGACATAAGAACATATAAAATACAATTCAAATTTATTTCAACTCAAATATTTAAACTTCACTTGCTTTATTATATATTTATTGACGAAAGATTTACAATTTGAATTCAAAGTTTTAATATTGCTTATCAATTTTGGCAACACTTTGCTTCTATAGCCATTGGTTCTTTTTACAAAGAGAATCCTCCTATTTATAGAGAGTAGATATAAACAAAAATAGAAAAAACATAAATACATTGACTTATTTATTGACAAAGTCCAATTTAACTTATGACTATGTACTTTTCCTATGTGCAAAATGCACCAAACAAAATTACAAAAACAAATTAAGTGTCCTTAGACACATGAATTTATTCGTTTTTATTTTTCACTAAAAAATCCTCATATTTTTAAAAGATAGCTTGAAATTCCTTTTTATATGGGCTAGATGTACTCTTGGAGATGACAAGTACCCTTATGATATAATATTCTAAGTTAACTAGAAAATCCTTGCTCTTTTCCATGATTATTTGTATTTTATTCAAGATGACTTGAAATTCAATTAATTTGTCAATGGAGTCTAGCATGAAAGTACCTGTTTCAATATTTTTTTGGAGCAAAGATGTAAATTCTTAAATAATAATCTCCATAGGAAGAATTTTTTGAAAATCATTTTTAACTTGACAGGAGAGTTTTCCAATTCTCTCTGCAAGATCTAACATCTTATTATTACAAATATCTTTAGCTTCTTTGAGATCTTTAACTAGACTCTCAAGAACTTCTCTTTTATTCTTCATAACTTCCTTGTATTCAATGAATATTTTTATATTTAGAATGACTTTCTACTCAATCAAAATCTCTAGTTTGAATTTATGAAGTTGAGTCCATGTATCAATATATTTTTCAATCAACTCCAAATCTTAAGTGATTATTTTAATATTTTTTCTGAATTTCTATTTTCATTTTTCTCAAGTTATTAAGAAATCTAATGGTAGAACCAACATTTGAGTACCTTGTGTTATTAATATCTCAATCCAACCATTAATTTCATGACTTTGAGATCTAATTTTTCTACAATTTGAATATCTATTTCAGTATTTTCATGCACAAAAGGATCAATGGACTCAGAAGGTTGAGTGATTTCAATAAAATAGAAGTCAGTTGTTCCACTTATATTTTGAGTTGATCTTTGACTTTATTATCTTTATCATATATCTCCATCAAGGAAGTCATTACTACTTGTAAATATTCCTTTACACCTTCATGAGTTTGTTTCTTGAGATCTATCCATCCTACTGTATATTTGGATGATTAAATATCTTCAATGTTTCTATCTTTGGAAGGCAATGCAACTTCAACATATTTATGCCCAGATTCAATAATTACCCTTGACATAGTTTTGGTTTTTTTTTTGTCATTTTTGGATTTATTGGGACAAGTTTCTAGATCAAAATAATCAGGTGAAACATCTTGTTTCTTCCCCTTAGGTGTTTGAGAAATTATCCATGGAAGAATAGGAGATGAGTCTTCTTGAGCAGAAGAAACCAAAGATTATGATGTTTTAGGAAGAATAATGGTTTGTAAAGTAAGTGGAATGGTAGAGGTATCTGATAGTAGAGTTGACTTTGATGGAATAATGGTTATTATTTGTGGGGTTTGGGTTGGCATGAATGTTACTTTCAGGTCTAATGATATTTTTGACACTAGGGTGACAAGAGCTTGAGTTGTCTTTTCAGTAGAAGATGTGGACATGAGTTTGTCTATATCTTATTGAATGAAGTATATATTGGTCAGGAATCCCAATGATTTTATAAGAGTAGGTAAATTAGACAAAGAATCAAAAATTTGATCGAGATTACCTTAGGAAGGGAATTGAAAGATTGTGGTACTAGGAGGAGGTGGAGTTGAAAGAGTAGCTTGAGAGGGAACAAAAACAATTGGTAATGATTTACTAATGTAAAAAACTATAGAGAATGTTACCTGAGAAACTATTGATTGAGGGGCTTCAACTACAGGAACTTCTAATTGTGTGGATTCGACTTATAGAGACTTCTCAGTTGGAGGTTTCAAAATTATTGATTGAGATGGTGCCTCACTCACATCTAGTTTCTGATGTCTCTATTTGAACACTCTTCCCAAAACTAGATTATTTATATTTCTTCTTTCATTTACTTATAAATACAAATCTTTGTTTTTGAGTAGATGTGTATGCCTCTTCTTTATTATTCATCCATAATTCCTCACATTTCCTTATAATGTCTTCATCATATTCTTCTTCTAACCCTATCTTGAAATATTTTAATTTAATACCTTTAGATTCTAACAAGCCATTAGTTCTTATAAGGATGGGTTGAAATATCTATCTAATAGATGTACATTATTTTATAGACCATTATATTAAAGAAATAGGAGTGGAAGAAACTTGATTTCCATTATATAAAGGATCCAATATATGCTCATCATCAGAGAGGTCAGCTGAAATGTCGGATAATTACAACTCTTGAATTTGATCAATAGTAAGATGACTATAATAAAGTCTCCTTACATATTCTTCAGTTATACATTCTACCCAAATATCCTCATCTTGTGCACATGAACATAATTCCCTTTCAAATTTTCCTTCATCATTCTATAATCAAAATATTTTCTACTTTTATACCTTTTAAGGGTAATCCATTGCATCTCAGTTTCCATTGTCTTAGCCTTGGGAGTAGTTGAAATGGTGTACCAGCCAATGATTATAGGAAACTTCAATCCTCTTTAATGCACATCTAATTTCTTATTTTTTATGGTCATCATTTTTCTACACATATCCATTAAAATCAATTTATCACCTAGGTATTTAGATAGCATGTAAGGTTGTTCATTAAATCCACCTACCTTGAAGTAAGTGAAAGTTGGGAACTAAAAGAAAATGCAACCAATCCTATTCACTATTGCCCATGCCTAATCTAAAATCCTTTTATTCTCTAATTCTTATTTAAAAATACAAATGAATTGGTAGAAGAAAGCATCATTAACCCTTCTAAAATGTTTAATGCCTTCTTTGAGGGTCAACTATGGATAATATTCATAAATAGGAACTTTCTTTCATTTACCGACACTGGTTAGACCTGTAAAAGTCCTCATGTAGGTTGCATCATATACCAGATAAGAAGTCATATATAAGTTGAGAGAATAACTTAATTCAAAAATTTGGTGGCATATGGCATCACCAATCTGACTTCCCCAATAGATTATCTGCTTATTTTTCTTAATGATAAAAATGTATTGATACATCCATTCTTGAAAGATATCTGATATGGGAAGACCTTTGACCCTACTTAGGAGAGTGATTGAGTCTGATATTTCCTCCTTAAATTCACTTCAATAAAAACTTTTTGGCCATCTTGCAATTATATGCCTTGGTGTCCTCAGCCAATTTGCATTTATTTGCCTCTTGCATTTCTTGGGATTCTTGTCATAATATTCCTAGGCCATTATGACACTTATATCTAAGAATTCCTTAATGTCTAAAAGATGAAAAACATTATCAAAGTATTTGGCATTTAGTCAAATTACCACTTTTCCACTAACATCCTTGACTGACCTAGTTTCTTTCTTAAAGTGAGTAGCAACTGTTAAGATGAGCTCCATATCTTGAGTTGACATAGGAAATGCAGATGCTAGGTGTATCTCACTATTAAAAATAGGTTGTATATGTGGAGAAATAGTATCTATACCTAGCCTTTGTAATAATTTGGCTATATCAACATGACCAATCTCTATATCTCCAATTTGATCTACATTAGAATCTACTATAGATACTAGAAATACACCTTGAAATTTATACTTCATTATTCTCTTAGCTAGGGAATATTTTTACATTGATTAAGTATCTACAAAAAAGAATTTTTATTCTCTAGAGTTAGCATTTTTCCTCATTTTTGGAAAAGGTGTATCTCAAAAAAAAAATCTTTGAACTACACCAAGTGATGGTTTTGGTGTAGCTCAGAGAAAATTCTTTGAAATGTACCAAAAATTGGTACAACATGCACTTCAAAGAATTTTTTTTGAAATGCACCAGACTAGGTGCACTTTGGATAAAATTATTCAAAGTACACTAAGAATGTGAGCAATCTGTACTTCAAATAATTTTTTTTGAAGTACACCAAAATTATGGTACATGCACTTTAGATAATTTTCCAAAGTGCACCAAAATGGGTTTTGGTGAATGATAACCCTTGGTGCATCTTAGAGAATAAAATCTAAGTTTGCATCAAGATAAATTAATCTTGGGACTGAGGGAAAAACCAAATTCAAAAAGAAAAACCCTAAGAAGAAGAAGAAATGAAAGAAAAAGAAGAAAGAGCAAAAATAATAATAAGCAAAATCAAGATTTACCTGAGGTATGACAAACATGAATGATGATGAAGAACCCTAGGGCACAAAAAATTGATGAAAACAATAAATTGAGGATGATAAAGGAAGGGTGTAATCAAGCTCAAAAATAATGATAAAGGGCATACTCATGTTTAAAATGGAAAAGATAAATGGTAAAAATGAATTTGCATGGGTTAAAATATATAGAAGAGGGTAATTAATTCAAAATTAATTATTGACACAATGGTGGGCCCAGGTGTAGGAGCAGAGAAAAACTCCAAATTTGCATGTGAAAAGTCAAAGAAAAATAGCACTCCTACACATGAAAATTAGACTAAGTGCAATATTGTAAAATTTTAAAGGTAATGCACAAAATGGTACAATTTAAAAAAAATTCTCTAATTTGCACCAAATTGGAAAAGGTGTAGCTTGGAGAAAATTATCCAACCTATATTCAAAGAGAAACTTCCCTCAAAAACTTTCTTTTTAAAGAAAAACAAATGCAAGAAGGCAATAATTGGCCTCATTTTGCATGCTTAGAGCTCATGTGCTATGAAACATACAAGTTTCATAGGGGTTATCCTATGAATTAAACCTACTAAATTCAAGGATAATAAGGTGTATTATAGATATTTTTATGTCATTTAATGTTATATTAACCTTGGTCTTGGTCTAATTAGTCAATATGCCATTTTGAATCATTTAAAAGGATTTTAGGAGTCATAAATGCAAGTGGCATAGTTTTCAATGTGTCTAGGTATCCTAATCTCATTTAACATCCAAGAGATTAGATTCCTTATCAAGAATGTTAGTCCATATAAATATTTAAGGTTATCTAACTAAAATTCAAGAAACCAATTGAAAAGAGAGGAGTTTGGCACTTGTACGACCCATGAGAGAGAATTACACATTTGATAAGGTCATGAAAAGTATATTCATCTTCCTTAGACTCAATTACACATTTTAAATTCTCTGGAAGTGCCAAATTTGAGCTAAAACCATTTTACTCCTTTTTCACCCTTGTAGACACATAGAAGTGGTCAGTAGGTTTATTATCAGTATGGATAGTTAGAAATGTTTCAGGTAAAATGAATTTGGGAGGTGAAATTAAAATCAAATAGATAAATTTCCATAACAATATTTCCAATATTGGTCAACTTTTCCTTATGAACCATCCCTAACAAGTTGACTATGTTTTTCTGATTGCCTATCTATGCACCCTATAGGTTTTAAACTTATTTGGATGATTATATACACTTTAGCTATTCATATTAAATATATAGGGCATATAAATCCTCAAATAATGTGATACATTCTTTTTTTAGTGTTTCAAAGTGTTTGGATAAGCCAAGTGGCTTAGGTTATAAGTGAAGGCACCATTCTATATTATAGGTAGTTTTTCACCATTTTCAAGGTATTCATGCTTTGGTAGTGATTATATGGGGTGTAAATAACTTAATTAACATGTTTTAAATTTAATATCAACTTTTCACCTTTCTAGGCTCATTCTCTAAGCAATTCTCTAAGAAGGTATAGTCATAAGTCACCATACAGTTAATTTACTCTATGACTATCATATACAATCATTTAAATGAGTTGTGTTAGAATTAGAATACATTAATAAGATAGTGAAAAATATTAATATGGTGATAGAAAAATATTTAAAATATGGGTGATCAAGTGGAGTTAATAAAATAGTGTATGATCAACATGAGGGAAACTTTTTCTTGTTACTCTCAGTTTACTGCAATTAACGTACATGTACATGTGCTGTAAAGAAGACTAATAATATTGGAAGGGATTTTTATAGTTTTTTAAATATATTATAGTTTAAAATTGTGAATTTTAACCCTTATTAATGGTTTTTAATTGATCATAATCATATGCATCTCACATACTACCAAATTTCTTTCCATTGCCTGAGTGTGCAAAAGTCCACATATAGGTGGCACAAGTAAATGACTGAGGAATAATTTTAGAGAGGTTGGAACATGATTAAATCCTTACTTCAAGTAATTATATGTTAAAAATATCACGAAAACTATGTTGGATCATTGGGCAAGCAGGCAGTCTTTATAGTTATGAGCAAAGTGAATGACAATGTATTTAGGGAATAAGCCCCTAAAAGATGAAAATAGAGGTCAAAGCCCTTTATTAAGGTTTATAATACAAGGTTTCACTTATTTATAAAACATAAAAGTATAATTTTTTTCAATCTCCCACATATTTCTATCAACTTGAAAAATAAGATAGGTGTTTGAGTTGAGGAGAGCGATTTTCAAAAGCCTTCAAGTTGCTCTTTGAACACTAAAATTCCATAGTGTTATCTATAACAAGATGAGTTAATAAAAATTATAGGCCTAATGAGTGGATTTGATACTTAATACCAGGTTATAATTTATTTTTTCAATAATTAACATATAATTTCCATATAAAACATCAAGGAGGTGGATAGAAGGGTATTTTGCATTCACCAAGGATGAGATTGTTCATACATAGGCCTGGGCAAACAGCTACAACCAGTCTTCAAGAGTTACACTCAACTCTAAGTATGAAAGAGAGAAGTGGAAAAATTAAATAATATGTTTGAAATTATTGAGTTAAATTCATATCAATTATCATAATGGTCACCAATATAGGAGGACATAATGTGTTTTAGGCTCTGTACTCACCTACAATTTTCTCTTTCCTAAGAGGTTGGTCTATAATTGATTATTAGATTCTACACTCCTCCTAAGAAATAATTAAGTAGGGAAACATTTAATTTGGTGTATAAATGGTGAACCAAAATGGATCAAGAGATTTAAATGGGATATGAAACATTTTCCAATAAGAACCTTACCTATAAGATCCTTTTGACATATAGTTGACTATGTTTGATTTTGATAAATAGTGAATAGGTTTGAGGTTCTAAGTGATGGTATAGTAGGAAAATTGAACAAGTGGGTCCAAAAAAATGTAAATTAACCTAATAAACTCTAATGGGATCATAAGGATTAATTTTAATCCCACATTAGATAACCATACTTATAGGTTCCTTTGTAAACACAAAGCATAGTTAGAAGTCACATTCAGACTTGTACTATCAAGGTCTAAGGAAAGGTAGGTAGAAGGTTAAAGTGACAAATGGAAATTGAAATCAGTCTATCATGATCATGAAAGTATATATAGGATTTTTATAGTGGATATATCATATATAAGGGCTCAAATTATGTATTCCATAATCCATGTGGTAGCAAACCTGTATATAGCCTACTTTTTAGGGGTTTGCTTTAGGTTTTGAAAGAATTAAGGTGTCAAATGACCTAAAAAAGGGATATATTTTGTTATGGATAATATTTTTCACTTTTAAGTACTCCTCCAAAACTTATTTTGTATGATAAAATAAGGGAAGTACCCTATGTTTTATCTCAGATAGAGGGTACTTTGGTAGGTGCATAAACTGGTAGTTTTAGATAACGAAGGCAAAGGGTGAACCAAAGGTTAGTTGGACATGGAAAAGAGATATGTATATTTTGGTAGAATAAAAAAAATATTATATACATTTAATCTAAATATGAAACCTAACAGGAAGTCACAGACCCTCAAGTATGCAAGTAGGCATGTCAATCATAGTTTTGGCCTAAAACCAAATAGACAACCACTTTATCTTCTAGTATGGGGTAAAAATTATAATGGATTAAATCATATATATTGGGTGAAATAGAGGTATATAATCTATTTTTTATGTATGTAAATCCATCAAAAAGTCATTTTGGGCTTTTAGACAACTCAGTCCTGTTAGGCATGGTTTAGGCCTAGTGTCCAAATGGGGATTCATTCGCACTTCTAGCCTTATATGATCACTCAAATGGATTAGATAATGTTTATAATGTCACTTAAGATGTGTAAAATCCTAAAAATTATAGATAAGGCATAAAATAAGCCTTTTTTGGGCTCAAGGACAACACTAGGCCTATGTAAATGGAAGTAAAAGCTTGATGGAGAAATTTTGGAGGCTCATATCTACTCAAATGATTTTCATGGAGACTTAAGTGGATAATATTAGTTGGATAACGTCCTAAAAACCCATTTTGTGGCATTATTTTTTCTATCCAATGTTCCATCTTTATGAATGAATCTTAAGGGTTTAAACTATCTAAAACCCTCTTAAACCCTTAGTCTAGACCTAGGGAAGGAAATAAAGGAGATAATGCACCAAAATGGCATATTTTTCCCAGAACAAGGATTGGATGTTGTAGAAGGCTCAATCAGGCTCCCTACCATCATGATGAGTTGTACAAAATCTATATAAATAGGGTATAAAACTACTTATTTTGACTATTTTATGCATTGTGCAAGTTATAAAGACTTTAAAGAGAGGAAAAAAACTTTAGGATAAGGATTAAGACTTGGGTTAACCACTCATGTCCATTTCATACTTCAAAAAAAAATCCTAAGTATTTAAATAATAGTTCTCATCTCAACTAATCAAAACTGGCATAGTGAACATGATGGTGAGAAGTGTGAGAACTTTAAGTGGATGGAATTTTAAGATTTAAGTGATTAGTCTAAGGCCATGGAGGGTATTTAAAAGTTTCAACCACTCAATTACACAAATTTTCATGAGAAATTGAAGCCAATTTTGAGGCTAAGTGTGAAGGATGACCAAAAAAGGAGTTTTTAAGACTATAAGTAGTGATGGATCACTTCTATAAGTTTTTAGATGACTAGGAATGTAGCCAATGCATAAAGAGGCATGTTTGAAATCCTTCACTCTTTTTCCAATAATTAGACATATCCTTAATAAATTTTGGGATGTTCAAATTGGGATAAATCATGAAGGTAGTTTTTTAAGCCATCAAAGGCAATTTCATGCCACTTTTCATGAGTTTCATGACTTATGAAGCTACTTGTCTCTTCTAACATTGTATGGTCCATTTAAAATCCTCTTCTCATGCACATCTAACTAATTTTTTTAGCTTGACAAGTCTCTTTGTGACCTTTGGACTTATCTCTTCTCCTCTCTCTCTCAAGTTCTATAAGAACTAATTTTTTTGGCCTTTGTAAACTATGCTCCACCTAAGTATGTTAAATCCCTACTCATTTTAATACCATGAATCAATAAAAAATACTTATTTTTACCTCTTTCATGATTTTTCATAGTGTGTTCACTTGGATGATTGATTTTGCTTAGTGATGCCTTATTGCTTTCTTAGCATTATTATTTCATTCTCTCACCTATTTATAGTTGAAAATCTTCTTATTATAGGTCATGTGAAGTGTTTTATTTATTTTTTGAGGTTGAGTGAGTTAGTATATTCAAACCATGCCATCTTAGGCATCTTGTTTAGTCCTCCTAGCCTAAACATTAATCATAACCTCATAATGAAATATTGATGTAAGAAGATTCATATTTGAGAATGTATGCTTAGTTAGTCCCTTGTTCTCATATGTAACATGTATATGGTTGGTATTCATCAACTAATTTTATGTATCACCTCATTTAGGATAGTTTACTTTCAGTTTTCTCTCCCTTTTCCCTACCAAGCATAGGTGTAGTAGCGGTCTACAAGTGCTAGATCAAGGGAGATATCCATATCTATAGATTCACCTCATTATTACGTTACCCATAGCCTATAGGTGTCTTAATTTTGACACTTGGATGAAGAGAGATAAGACATCTCCTCAAAGGGTGAAAATCCAAGTGAAAATAGTTTTTGGCACACCCAGTGGGACTCATTGTCTAAGAAATTAAAGGATTTTTGATGTTGTATCTTAACACATCAACCTTTAGAGGCATATATCAAAAAATAAATAATGAATCCAAAGTTACATTAGCTAGTTAAGAAGACTAGGTATTCCTTTTGAAGATTTTTGATAATCATTCCTTATGTTCTTGCTTCTTAATGAAGTTCTATGGATGACTTTGGTGTTGAGTATTATTTTACATAAGTTGGTGAGATATACCAATCTTATGGCATTCCCTATCATCCTTGTTATGATCCTTAATAACTCTAGTATGATCTTTAACATCTCCAATATGAACCCTACTAGCCTTGTCATGATTGGTATCAGGCCTATAACTAGCCTTCTTAATATCTTGATCCTCCTAGTCAACCTAGTCACTTCTCCAATCAATCTATTCAACATTCAAGAAAACTCTCTTGGGCTATGAGAGGTTCATGATGGAGCTTGACACACTAAGGGGACATGTTCAAAATGTTCCTAGTCATCTCATTCATAAGGTGAGAGATGTATTATATTTGGTCTAAAGAGAGTGGGAACCTATTGAGAGAGCTAATTGGCAAAGGCTTACAAGTGAGATGCTATATGTGGGTGGCTTGATTGCATATTTAGAATATAAGCTAAGAATTTATGAGGAGTAGCCTCACCAAACCTATCAGATCTAGTATACACCTCCTCAATATTGTTATCATTCCTACTTGACCCCTACTCATGAGCCCAATCAAGCTTATGAAAGTCATATTTGTCCCAATCAGATGAAAGAGAGAGTTGGAAAGAAAAACTTGATTTTTAAAGAAAACCTTGATAGGCAGGTTGAATTGGGCAATAGGTAAATGAAATAATTCATATCATAAGCAAAGGAAGTGAAAATTAATCCCTAATTTCCCTCTCTAATTACATCCCCACCTCAAGAAGTGGACTCTAGATATGAAATCCTAAGTTAGAGACAAGGTGGAGAATTCAAGATTAAGGAGATTCCAGGCTTATTAAACCCTTCGTCCATTCCTCAAGTTAAATCACTACATCAAGAAGAGACTCCTAATCCTAATATCCTAATATGTAATAAGGTAGTTGAATCATGGGGAAAGAAAAAAGAAAAAATCATAGATGATGAGTGTGAAGTTGAGAAAGAGCTTGATCCTATGTAAAACCCTCCAACCCTTCCTCAAGAGACCTCTTATTTTCTATGTCATCCCTCTTATACTCCTTATCCTCATGAATATTCCTATAAAATTCAAGAGATACTTTTATAAGAGAACCTATCTAATAAAAATAAAGAGTTAGAGTCAAGGATGAAATTCCTAAGTCAACATGTGATGGAAGGTTTAGGCCCAAAAGATGATTCTATGCCTAAATACACCCCATCTAGCCTTCCATAAGAAATTGATCAAGATAAATCAGATGTAAATTTAGAGATTGTCAAATTAAATGAATAAAACCAAGATATTTTATCCAAGGTATACCTCCCCTTCCTTAATAACTCCAAAAATAATCCCCTACAATTCATTCTCAATCTGATTTTGAGTTTTATGTTCCACCTCCACCAACTATTACATCTTGTCCTCACCCCATCACCATTTTCCTTAATGTACCTATGGTATGAGAACCTAAATATGATAATTTATTTGATAATAAATCATAACTCGTACTTGAATAAAATATAGCTCCTTGGTAGCCTCATTGGGCTAAATCACATGATTTTAAGATGCATAGTTTTAACATCACCAAGAAGGAGAAGGAGATTGAATATCTTGTAGCCCTTGAGAACCAAAGTCATATTATGGTAGTTGAGATGCAACTTGAGAGCCCTAAATAGGTCCTAAATGTTGAATAAATGGTGGTCTCTTATGTTAAAACTTTTGACTCAGTTAATATGGAAGAATGTTTTCCTTTTACCATAGAAGAAGAAATCATCCTTGGTTTTTCTACCACTATCCAAGATATCATAGATGAAAAGAAAATATAATATATAATCATAATTTGGATTACTTATTTATAATCATTGGATCAGGATATAATCCTCTTTAAGGAGGCTATGATCTAGTCAAAAATGGAGAAGGTAGCCTTGACACTCAAGTGAGTATGCAAAGGAAAAGTAACTTTCAAATCTATCCTTTCAAGAGGCATATGAACCCCATGATCACATGTTTTAAATAATAAAAATGGGATATCATCCTCTCAACTAGTTGGGAGAAAGACATCATCTCTTGAAGGATGGAAAAAAATCCTATTGGCCTCAATCTTCTAAAGAATAAGAAACTACTCCTCTTGAAGCCATGCTTACTAAGAACATACAAGTTGATCATGAGATGAAGAGTGGGTAGAAATATGAGATATGTGTACAAGGAAAATATTAATTTATTTACATCAGATACCTATTTAATTATGGTCTACTTGAGAGAATATCAAATGAAGTGCCATGGAATAGGTCTGACCTACTAATCAACTAATCCAAAGAGCAACATGGTTCACAATATGATTCATCTCATGAAGAAGAAGATTCAAGGAATTTTCATTTTGATCCTAGAAAGGAGTTATGATTAGTTGATATTTGTGCATAATAGTTTGTTTTTTGGTTTCCCTAAGTGCCTTGAGCATGTGTGTGTTTGTCTTGTTAGTTTATTTCCTTCATTTCATGTGTGTCCCTTACTTTGTATGATTGAGGTAGTTAATTGGTCTTGTCTTGATCAAACCTTATTTTCAAGGTATTTTTGTTTATATCATAATTTATATGACTCCATATCCCATAGATAGGATAAGGCTACTAATCTTTAGTATAATAGGCATACTACCCCTATGAGTCACCAATTTGTTAACCAATTTTGACCCTACAAGTCAAATTAGGATCCTTATAGGTAAAAACTTGATTTTAAGATGGTTTAAGGGTTTAGTATTATGTCATAAGGTGGATTAAATATATTTTTATGTCAGTTAATGTTATATTAACCTTGGTCTTGGTCTAATTAGTAAATATGTCATTTTGAGTCATTTAAAAGGCTTTTAGGGGTCATAAATGTAAGTGGCATGGTTTTCAAGGTGCCCAAGTGTCCTAATATCATTTAAAAAGTAAAATACGTCATATTACCTATCAATAATGCCAATCACATCTGAATCTTGTAGGTTATCTATTAAAAATCAAGAAACCAGCTGAAAAGGGAGATGTTTGGCACTTGTATAGCCCATGAGAGAGAATGAAAAATGTGATAAGGTCACATAACATATATTTATCTTATTAAAACTCAATTACACATTTTAAATTATTTTTAAGTTCCAAATTTGAGCCAAAACTATTTTACTCCATTTTCACCCTTTTAGACACACATAAGTGGTCAGTAAGTTTAAGTTTAGTACAGATAGTTGGAGAATTTTAAAGTCAAAAACCTTTGTTAGGTTAAATTAAAATCATATATATTAATTTAAATATAAATGTTTTTAATATTTTTCAACTGTGCTTTATGAACCATCCTTATTAAGTTGACTATGTTTTTTTGCTTGCCAATCTATACACCTTATAGGTTTTACTCTTTTTTAGATAATTTCATACAATATATCTATTTTTATTAACTCCATATGACATAAATTTTCACCTCATGTTATCCATGCTTTGTTTAGTGTTTAAATTTTTTTTTATAAGCCAAGTAGCTTAGGTTGCAAGTGAATGCACCATTCTATGTTACAAGTAGTTTTTCACCATTTTCATGGTCCTCATGCTTTAGTGGTGATTACATGGGGTGTAAATAATTTAATTACAATTTTTTTAATTTCCTAATAACCCCTCACATTTTTGGGCTCATTCTCCAAGCAATTCTCCATGAGGTTGCAGTCACAAGTCACATACAGTTGGTCTACTCTATGATTGTCATGTATAGTCATTTGAACAAGCTATGTTAGGGATAGAATACATTAATAAGAGAGTGAAAAATATTAATATGGTTATGGAAACATATTTATAACATGTGTGATAAAGTTGACTTCATCAAATATTGTATGATCAACATGAAGGAAACCTTTTCTTTCTACACTCAATTTCCTACCATTAACGTACATGTGCATGTTCTCTCATGAAGACTAATAATGTTGGAAGGTATTTTGATAGTTTTTAAAAATATATTATAGTGTAAAATGGTTAATTTTAACTCTTGGTATGTTTTATAATTTATTATAAGCATATTCATCTCACATACTACCAAATTTCTATCCACTACCTGAGTGTGCAAAAGTCCACATACATATGACAGTATTAGAGAACTAAGTAATCATTTTGGAGAGGTTTTAAAATTATTGAATCCTTACTTGAAGTTATTATATGTTATAAATATCATATCAAATATGTTGGATCACTATGCAAGTAGGAAATTTTTATAGCTGTGAGCAAAGTGAATGACTATATATTTAGGGAATAGGCCCCTAAAAGATGAAAATAGAGGTCCATGCCCTTTATTGAGGTTTATCATACAAGGTTGAATTGAGTTAAAAAACCTCCATGTATACCTATCTTAAATATCCTACATAGGTCTATCAACTTGAAAAATAAGAGAGGTTTCTAACTTGAGGAGAGTGTTTTTGAAAAGCCCTCAATTTGCACTTTGAAAACTAAAATTCCATAGTGTTATCTACAACAAGATGAGTTAATAACAGTTCAAGGCCTAATGAGTGGATTTGATACTTAATAATAGGTTACAATGTCTTTTTTCACTAAGGAACATATAATTTCCATATAAAATCATTAAGTAGGTGCATAGAATAGTATTTTTCATTTACCAAGGATGAGACAGTCTGTACATAGACCTGGGCAAGCACCTACAACCAATATTCAAGAGTTACACTTAGCTCTAAGTGCCAAAGAGAGAAGTGGAAAAATTAAATAATATTTATGAACCTTATTTAGTGAAAGGCATATCAATCAACATAAAGGTTACCAAGATAGGAGGATATACTATGTTTTACGCTCTGTACACACTTACAATTTCCTCTTTCCTAAGAGGTTGATCTACAATTGATTATTAGATTCTACACCCCCCCTAAAAAAGAATTAAGTAAGAAAAATTTTAATTTTGTCTATATAGGGTGATCCCAAATGGATAAGGATTTTAAAATTGGATGTGAAACCTTTTCCAATAAGAACCTTACCTACATGATCCTTTTGACCTATAGTTGATTGTGTCTGATTTTGACAAACAATGAGCAAGTTTGATGTTCTAAGTGATGGTCTAGACTAGGAAAAGTGAATAAGTGGGTAAAAAAAAATTAAATTACCCTAATACAATCTAAGGGTCTCATAATAATTACCATTAATCCCAAATTAGATAAGCAAACCTATAGGTGCCTTTGTAAACACAAAGAACAGTCAAAAGTCACATTCAGACTAGTATTATACGAGTGTAAGGAAAGGTAGGTAGAAGGTTAAAGTGATAAATGGAGATTAAAATTAATATGTCATGATCATGATAGTCTATATAGGATTTTTATAGTGTATATAGAATAGATAAGGGCTCAAATGATGCATTAAACAGTCCATGTGGTAGAAAACCTACACATAGCCTACTTTTTAGTGGTCTGCTTTAGGTTATAGAAGAATTGAGGGATCAAATGAATTTAAAAAGGGATATATTTTGGTATGGAACATATGTGTCACTTTTATGGACTCCTCCAATACTTATCTTGTATAATAAAATAGGGGAAGTACCCTTTGTTTTGTCTTAGACAGAGGGTACTTCCCTAGGTGCACAAACTGGTAGTTTTGGAGAATGGAGGCAAAGGATGAACAAAAGGTTAATTGGAAATGATAATGATATGTGTGGAGTTATTTAAAATCAAAAATGTCATGTTATACCTTTCATATAAATATGAATCCTAACATGAAGTCCCAAACCCCCAAGTATGCAAGTAAGCTTAAAAAGCATAGGTTAGGCCTAAAGCCAAATAAAGAACCTCTTTCACTTCTAGTATGGGGTAAAAATTATAATGGATTGGAGAATTTATATGGGAGAAATATAGAGGTATATAATCTATTGGGATGTATGGAAATCCATCAAAAAGTCATTTTGGGCTTTAAGACAACTCAGGCCTATTAGACAAGGTTTAGGCCTTGTGTCCAAACATGGAGGCATTATATCTACTTGAATGCTTTGCAGGGAGACTTGAGGGGATAATATGATTTGGAGAAGGTACTAAAAAATAAGTTTTTGGCATTAGTTTACCAATCCAATGTCCTATATTTATGAATGAAGATTAAGGTTTTAAACCATTTAAACCCCTCTTAAACCCTTAGTCTAGTCCTGAGGAAGGAAATGAAAGAGCTAATGTACCAAAATGGTACAGTTTACCAAAAAAAGGATTTATTGTTGTATAAGTCTCAGTCAAGTTCCCTACCATTAGGATGAGTTATACAAAGTCTATACAGATACAGTACAAAACCACTTTCATTGACTATTTTATGCATTATGTTGATTTTATAGACTTTCAAGAGATGAAAACAAATTTAATAGAAGGATTAACACTTGGGATAACCCCTCATGTCCATTTAATACTTAAAAAAAAATCCTAAGTGTTCAGATAATTTCTTTCATCTCAGCCATTTAAAAATGGCATAGTGAACATGATGGTGAGAAATGTGAGAACTTCAGGTGGATGGATTTTTAAGGTTTACCTGAGTAGTCTAAGGCCACAAAGGGTCATTAAAAGTGTCATACACTACCTTTAATGCATTTTCATGAGAAACTAAAGACAATTTTTAGGCTAAGATTGAAGGGTGACTGAAAAAGGAGCTTGTTAGACTGTAGGTAGTAATGGGTCACTTATAGAAGTTTCTAGATGACTAGGAATGCAATCAATGCATGCAAATTCATCTATAAAAGAATTCCATTTTATTAAAATCATTAAACCTATCCATAATCATTTTTTAGATGTTCAAATTGGGATAAATCATGAAGGTAGTTTTTTGAGCTAGTAAAGGTAATTTCATGCCGCTTTCCATGAGTTTCATGACTTGGCAAGCTACTTGTCTCTTATTACCTTGCATGGTCCATTTCAATTCATATTATCATGAAATGTAACTCATTTTATATACTTGAAAAGTGTCTTTGTGACCTTTGGACTTCTTTCTTCTCTTCTCTCTCTCAAATTCTATAAGAACTAGCCATTTTGGCCTTTGTAAACTATGCTCCATATGAGTATGGAGAAGACCTAATCATTTGCATATCATGGATCAATAAAGGATACTAATTTTTACCACTTCCATGAATATTCATAGTGTGTTCACTTAGATAATTGATTTTTCTTAGTGATGACTTGTTGTTTACTTAGCATTATTATTTTATTATCTCACCTATTTGTAGTTAGAAAGATTCTTCTTGTAGGTCATGTGAATTTTTCTATTGATTTGTCAAGGTTGACTGGGTCAGTCTATTCAAATAGTTCCATATTATACCTCTTGTTTAGTCTTCCTATCCTAAACATTCATCGTAACCTCATAATTAAATATTTATGTGAGAAGATTCATATTGGAGAAGTGTATGTTTAGGTAGTCCCTTATTCTCATTTGTAACATGTAGTTGGTTGGTAGTCATCAACTAATTTGGTGTATCACCTCCTTTAGGATAGTTTACCTTCAATTCTATCTCCCTTTTCACTCACAGGCATAGATATAGTAGTGGTTTACAAGTGGTACATCAAGGGAGATATCCCTATCTAGAGATTCACCTAATTCTTTGGTTAACCACAACCTAGAGGTGTTTCAATTATGACACTTAGATGAGGAGAGTTGAGCCATCTCCTCAAATGGTGTAAATTGAATTGACAA
The DNA here is from genome assembly GCA_037957365.1 of Torreya grandis. NCBI lineage: Eukaryota > Viridiplantae > Streptophyta > Pinopsida > Cupressales > Taxaceae > Torreya > Torreya grandis. The sequence continues at coordinate 80,674 of JARHVA010009575.1, read as the reverse complement.
TAGGTATGCCAAAAAGAGACTTAGAATGTCTTGATTCTTATTCTAAAGTCACTTATACATATTTACCATTGAAAATAGATAATTTTGATAAACTCATATTTACTACTGATATAATAGAGTGTATAATGAATTGTTCCTTATGACTACTTGCCTTGAAAATAATGAGATACTCATATAAAATAAAAATAAATTTTATAAAAGATAATTTTGAAAAAAAAATATGAGTTAAACTTTGATGCATTATTTTATTATTAATAAACTCTTTTGGTCATGTTTTAAAGAGATTTATTCTCTCATATAGGAGATGTGTGTTGATCTAAAAGTGAAATGATGTTTTGGATTATTTTTAAACATGTATAATCAGCTATGGGAGATGTGTAGTCCATTTAAAGAGTGAAAAATAATTCCTACATTTACAAAATGGAAAATAAATTGATTAATAAATTAGATATTTATACTTTTCTTAGTGTAAGTATCAAAGTTATTACATGTTAGAAGATGTGGTTGTATAGTGATTTAAGTATGATTAATTAATGTCATGTTTTTCAAGATGATTGGTGATAGTTATATGAGGGTGTCGTCTTAAAACTCATATATCTATATTCATAAATCATCCTTTTTAGATTTTATTATTAGTTGATTGTTATAAATATACTATTTTTATGTTATAAAATTGGAGTTATGAAATTTGTACCATGTTATGCTAAGCTAGGATTGTTTAAGTCAAGTGTTCATGTGAGTGTGTGGGTAACTCTAATTTACATGAATATGATGATATCATGATAGATATAAGAATGTATTTCCATGTTCTATATCAATGTTTTATGTATTATTATATTTTTAACACAGAAGTTCTTATTGACTTCTTGATACCTAATTATTATCATCTACCCATATTTGAAGGAAGGTTCACTCCTTAGTTTTATATTATGTGGGGAATATATTGTTTATGGTTGGTGAGGAAAATCACTTCGATGATGTTATCCCTCCATAGAAACTATCAACCAATGAAGAACACAATCTTGTATTTTTACTATTTAAATGAGCTTAATTAATGCTCATATGGTCTGTGTAACATTATATTATTTGTATTCAAAGTTTTAATATTATAAATGTGTAATTTGACATAAGTGACATATAACATTTATTACAATAGTGGGCTATATTTTTTTATTTGATAGGTTAAAATGGGTTGAAGGGACCCAAATGCTATACAAAAGAGAGAAAAATGAAAAGTGAGAGATAATAAACAAAAAAACCAAAAGGGATAAGGGTAAACACCCTGAAAACCAGCCTAACATCCACTAAACATTAGTAAAAAACTAGTCAAGAGCACAAAAAGGACCTAACCCAAACAAATGAGAAGAACCAAAGTTATTTTGACTCAAATTAGGTGACCAATTGCTTCATCATTATATTAGCTTTCTTATGACATTTTCCTTTGGTGTAGTTGCCGATGAATTTCTCCTCCTCATTTTTTAGATTCTTCATTTTGAGGACACACAAGGGGATTTTTATATGATATCCTCAACAATATAGGCATCCTCCTCCATAATTTCCTTTTGGAAAGAGTCCTCACTAGAGTTGTGGGTCTCAGGGGTCCTTCCAAAGTGATGTAATACATTATTTGGAGACATACCTCTAACCATTTACTTGGTAAATTAACATGCATGTAGCCTTTGTTGTATAAAGGTTTTCGCCTATATTTCTTCTTCTCTTTCCTAAAGAAAATATGCTTGAGTTCCTCCTTATGATGCTTGTATTTGAATGCCTTTACTTCATGGCATTCCATTCCTATTGTATCCATAATCAACTCCTCTATTATTTGATTATTTAGATCATGCATTCTCACCTCATGATCATTCCAACCATGGGAAAAATCCCTTGAGAGAAATGTGTCATTCCCCACCAACCTTTCTATGAATGGGGCTGACCCCACTTTAACCATTTTCTACCAGACATGATCATTTTTATTTATGTCAAAATACGAAATCAGTTCTAAGTGATCTCTAACACCACCCATATTCACTTTAACTTTATTTTTAGTTTTTTAGGTGTTCTGAGAAACACTGGGTGGTATTAAAAAATAGAAGCATGCCAAAAAATGATTAGTCATGAGATAGGTGAAAGGGCATGATGAATAGCCCTCATTCCACACCTTGGGAAAGATGGATTTACACGTGTGGAAATACATTCACATATCCCACAAACTAAACATAAAAAATTAACATCATGACATTAAATGGCAAGTCCCTTTTCCTTCTCAACAATTTGGATGATGTCATTTAGAAATTCACCATCATGCCATGTGACTTAATCTCTTTTATGGACCCATATATTTTCAAGTAAATTAGCACCCTTGTTTCCTTCTCTATAAACATGATCAATGAAAACTCCTTTAAATTAGTTGAGAAGGGATTTAACATCACTGATGATTCATAAAATTTTCCAAGAAGATGGGGAAAGGCCCTTAAGGAAATTAATGATATTCATTGATTCCCCTTCTATATGAATAAATTGATAATCTAGTTTAAATACCTCTTCAATTACCCACAATGCCACTGAAGCTTCCACAACATGGTTGGTTTGAATACCAAGAGGCCCTACATAAGCCACTTTAAAATTCCCTAAAGAATCCCTATTCAAACCACCCACCCTAGCTGGGCTAGGATTCCACTTTTCCACCCTATAAAAATATAATTTGACCCACTAAGGAATGGGGGGAGACCATTTGATGAGAGATATATCCACCCATCTAACCTAATCTTTACCTAGGATGATCAAATTTATATGTTTCAAAGTTAAGGAAGAAATTGGGGATCTGGGCTAGTCGAAGATGTGTGCAGAGATTGAATAGTTTTCATGTATGAAGGCCTTGATCCTTTTGAAATTAGACTCAAGATGAGGTTGAAGGACCCCAAATATGTAAGCATTCTTGGCTTTCTAGATGCCCTAGAAGATATGGGGTAGGTCCAGATTCCACCAGTGAGTTAATGATGGTTCTTCACAAGAGGGTTTCCATTAGGCTATTAAGTCTAGAATAGATCTTGGAAAAACCCATGAAATGTTTGATTAAATAAAGAATCATTGAAAAATACTCAACCTAAATGGATAAAAAAGGGAAAGATGTTCTACTATTTCTACTACCTATTTTCAAAGAGAGCATCTATTGGGGATGGTTAAGCCTCTTTTGATTAGATTATCCACTGTTAAGATCTTATTTGGAGCAACCAACTAGTAGATGACATTGATTTTATGGATGAGGTTTTTTATCCAAAGATATTTCCAATTGAAATCCTTCTCATCTAAATTACACAAAAATAAGAATCCTAATTTCACTGAGTAAATCCCATTGGGATTATGTTTCCAGACAAGTTTGTCTTCTCTAGGTACATAATTGATATGAAAGTGTTGAATGGATTTATTTAGAGTTTGGAGCATAAGGGTTTGATGCTGACCCTATCTAGGTTTGGCTAAAATTTTTTAGTACTTTTGCCGATTTCTAATTTCCCAATAATCTGTTACTTTGAGCTCATAGTTATTTTTGAAGAAAGCTATCAACTTGAAGTCTTGAATAATGGATTCTAGTGGGGTTAAGATCGATGAATCATTCTAAAAATCCACCTTATTGAATATTTAAAAATACCATTTGAGCCCATTATTAAGGAGGTTCTTACCCATTTATAATGCTTTCCAAAAGGTGGAGTCATTAATAAGACTTGGATCCACTAGAAAATAGAAGTCTTCACCCTAGGAGAGGTATTTAGCCCTGATGATTTTGGTCCATTAATTTTCCTCTATAAGTACTCTCTAGCCTTGCTTCACCAGAAGGTATTGGTTCATGGTAGAAACCTTTCTCAGTCCCAAGGTTCTTAAGGAAATTATATGGCAAACATGGTCCCAAGAAATGAGCAAAAATTTGAATTTATCCTTCAAACCTCTACAAAAAAAGGTTTTCTAGATACTCTCCACCTTGTTAGCAATGGATTTAAAAATGGAAAAAATGGACATGAAATAAACTAGTATGTTTTGAAGGAAATTAATTAGAAGTTAAACTTTACCAACTTGAGTTTGGAGGTTCCCTTTCTAGCCAACCAACTTCTTCTAAATCCTATCAATGAAAGGAATCTAGAAAGAAGGTTTCAGTGAGCCATCAAATAGAGGGATACTAAGGTAAGTAGATGGCCAATTTGAAATGTTAAAACCCAAAATTTTAATGAATTTAGATTGGAGGTCTGATGGAGTGTTGATGAACAAAATAGAGCTCTTATTGAAATTCACACTTTACCCAGACACCCCTTCATACATCTCAAGAATATTATTGAAACATATGGCTTTAGATATTGAGGCTTCTCCCATCATTATTTCATCATCATCAAATTTTTGGTGAGTGATGGGATTGGTGTTTTGGGTACAAGTGATTCCCTTGATAATATTATAATATATAACTACAAAGATAAGTCAACTTAATGCTCTACTAAGATGATAAAAAGGTAGGGGGATAGAGGACCCCTCTATCTTAACCCTCTTATGGCTGGGAAAAAACTTCAAGGCACCCCATTAACTAAAACTAAGAATAAAGGGTTACAAATATAGGTGGTAATTAATTTTTTAACCTAAGAGTTAAACCCAATTTTACTTAGAATGTTGTCAATAAAAGACTAGGAAACCCGATCATAGGATTTTTTCATATCAAGTTTTAGAAACATGCTTTGTTAATAAAAATGAGAAATTAAGTGGATGGTTTTATGAATAATAATGATCTCATCAGAGATATATCTATCAAATATAAAATCACCTTGCTACTCTACTATTATTTTGTTGAGAACAAACTAGATTTTAAAGGCAAGACTTTTGGAATAAATTTTATAAAAATTTGAGCATAAGCTAATGGGTCTATAATTCGATGCCTTAGATTACCTTGTTTCTTGTGAATTAGGAAAATAAACATGTTATTGAAATATTTTAGCATGGATCCTATTTTTAAAATTTTGGTAATAACTAAACAAACATCATGACTAATAGTGTCCCAAAAAACCTAGAAAAAGAAAGGACGGAAACCGTCAGGCCCAGGGCCATTGCCCCTTAGAGGGAGAAAATTATAGCTTTGATTTCTTCTTTAAAAGGGGGTTTGAGGATTAAAACATTATCTTCTTGTGTAAGGACCCTACTAAAAAGGCTGACCATTTAATCCTCAAGACCAAAATCTTGAGAAGAAGAATGAGAGAGTAGAGATTTTTAAAAAATTACCAAATATTGAGTCATTTCATACTCCTTCCTGAACCAAGTACAATCTTTGCCTTAAATTTCTATGATGAGATTTCATTGCTAGTTTTTAGATTTAGAGGCATGGAAAAATTTGGTGTTTCTATCACCTTATTTAAGCCACATATTTTTAGATCTTTATCACCAATACATTTCTTCTTTGGCCTTTAGATTGTGAAATCTACTAAGAAGATCATTTTCCTTCATGTGTATTTCATTAGAATAGCTGGTCTAAAATTTCCATCTCAACCTTATGGATTTCTTCTTCAATAAATTTTTTTTGAATAAAAATATTCCAAAACATGTTCTTAGTCTATATTTTAAGAATATTTTTGACATGTCTCAAATTCATTACCATGATGAACATAGCTGATCCTTGAAAGATGGTACTCCCCCACTCCTTAATATGGTCTTCTAGAGTATGATTGGATAGCCACATTTTTTCAAATATAAAAGGAATGGCCTTATTTTTAAAGACTATGTTTCTTTGGAATATAAGGGAATTATGGTTAGAACCAATCCTCAAAAGGGTTGAGATAAAAGGGGAGAGAGAATGTATCCAATTTAGAGGAATTAGGAATCTATCCAGTCTTACTTGGATATGATTATCACCAAACCTTCTATTTGACCAAGTAAACTAGTTGTCTTTGAGTTCAACATCATGGAGATTATCACTAGAGATGAAATCATGCAATTCCACCATACTGGCATGGTTGAAATGGATCCCCCATTTTTTCCCCCAGGAATAGAGGTGAGTTGAAATCTACTATAACCATCCAATCCAAGTTATTGAATTATTTCTTAATATCAATCAAATCATCCCACAACTTCTTCCTTTTATATTTTGAATTTTAGGCATACACATTTGTGATAATCTAAGATATCTTCTCCCACACATCATTAAAGAGAATAAATATATGGTTATCCTTATTGAGGAGATGAACTCACTTTAAGGCACTAGGTTCCCAGAAAATTGTCAGGCCCCCTGATGCACCTCTGGCACTGTTACAACTATGAAAGGCACTTTCCTAGATCTTAAACTTAACCTTATTGAGTTTTTCAACAAACATCTTGGTTTTTTGGAGTAAAAAAATGTTTGGTTTACGTTTCAAAATGATATTTTGAGCAAGTCTTTACTTAGCAGGATTATTTAATCCCCTTATGTTATAGGAGAGAAATTTCATTTCTTACTATTAGAATAGTGGCATAGGGTGATCTATGTTCCATTGGCCACTTGTTTTTATGTCTCCTATTGGTGATATTTTTGGGAAGTGGGTCTACATTTTGATTTCAATTCACTCCCTACTTTTTCTTTCTTCCTACACCTCTTATTGTGCACGTTAGCCCATTTTTCCTCATCCTGGGGAGGATTATACCTTTCCCTCAAAGAAGCTATAGAACTTTGAACTTATGAGAAATTGAGACATATTAGTTCACATCTAATAACCTATGGATAAAGATGGGCAAGGACCTCCAAAAGGACTGAATCATCACTAAGTAAAGATGAAAAAAAAGGGAAGGGGAAAGAGGAGATGGGGGAAAGGGGAACCAAAGAGGGGTGGCAGAGAGGAGGGGAAATCCTTAAAGATACAAAAGTATCCTTGAGTAAAATATCTTGAAAAGAGGGAGTGGGGTAGGATGAGGGCTGGGATAATGGGGGAGGAGGTAGAGACAGAGGAGAATAAGGAGGACTTTAGATCTTGAGCACATGGGGGCCTCATGGTGACTTTTATTTGCTAGTGAGAGATAAAAATAGAGAAGGAGGAAGGATGAAAGGAGGGGGAAAATATGAAGGGGAGGGTGGTGGGAGGAGGGATGAAGGGAAGAGGATGGAGGACTTGAGAAAGAGGAGGGTGGATGAGAGGAAGGGTAGGACTGGGAAGGGAAAAAATGAAGGATGGGTTTAATAGAGGAAGGGAGGGAAGAGGAAAGGGAAGGAAGACCCCAAGAAGAAGAAACAATGGGAGAGGAGGGGGTGTATATGGATATGGGGGTTGATGGTAGGGGAAGAATGAGGATGAGGGGGGGTTTCTTAACCTAGGTTAGGGAAGGGGGTAGTAGAGGCTTCTTGAGGTGAGGACAAGCTTTGGAAGAATAGTTGAGGATGTTACATGTCTGGTAAATATCTAAGGACCTATCAAAAAGGATCTTCTGGGTCCATGAGACATATTTAGATTTGAGAGTGATAGAATGGATCAAAGGTTTATCAGTGGGAATGAAGACACAAACCTTGGCTACCAGTAGGCACCTTCTGAGGTGAGTGACTAGGTCAATAGAAATAGGCTAACTGAGGGCCCTTGTTATGTTGAGAATAAATTATATAGCCTAAAATTATATAAAAAGTTTGAGGATATTGATCCAAATTAGAATATAATCAAAAATAGAATAATTAAAATTAAGGCTTTCCTTCAATTTGTGAAGATAGATAATAGATTTGTTGATAAACCATGGACCACCCATCAGGGTCTTAAGAGTGTCTTCAAGGAGGGAGAAATTAATCAAGAAAAAAATTCTAAGGCATGGCAATAATGTACATTTTGCCTTTGTGTTTCCATTTGAGAATAACCTAGTTTTGGAAGGATTTGATATTAGGGTAAAAAGCATTGAACTTGGCTAATATCAATAATACCATTTAGGACCTCTAAACTTACCTCATCATAATCCCCTATGGGTAAAAGAATATATTCAAAAGAAAAATGGTGATGTTGATCTCCCACAACTAGGTCTACCCATGAGACTTGTTGTTTTCCAATATTGAGATATGGAACTAATTTTTATGGGGCTTGAGTGGACTCCTTATCTGTTGATTTTTGATTCTTTGAAACTTCAACTGAAGTGGTTATCTTTCCTAGAGTATGTGGTAGGGAAGCATCTATACATGGATCCCTCAACTCCCACCCATCACTGTTGTTCAAATTTTCCACTATTCCACTACTTCTACCCATGCCACTACTCTACTATTGTTATATTTGTATTGAGCTAAAAATATGATTTATTTTAATGTTTGGAATATTACAATCAAACTTTTATCTCATGCTTGTACTTTACTATTTAAATAAATATTGGGTTAAATGTAACTAATACAATTGTTATTAAATACATAGTAAACAATAAAATAATTATTTATTAATGGAATGAGTAAAAAAAGTAACTTCGAGTTAACAAGTTGGGTTATAATATTATTTTATCAAGCTATAGGTTTGAAACTTGACCTATTGTACTCATTTATGAGTACATGATGGATTTTGTAACTAAAACCCTTAATTTAGTGAGGTTAATCTTTGTTTATATAACTAAGTAGTGTCAAATGGACCACGATTCTTGTGGAATCACATATGTTTCCACTTGGAAGTTATCACATCTAGAAGAATGTTTTTTTAGTATTGTTTTTACTTTGGGAGAAGGATGGGTAGTACCCAATGGATATTTTTCATTGAAAAGTATTGTATTTAGGTTATTTTAGCACCAAGTAACATGTATAATTATCAAATCTTCTACATGTGATTATTGTGAAACATTATCACCTCTTATAATAATTTTCCTAAATAATCCAAGGGTGAAGATCTAAAAAGTTGATATGAAAGTTGATTTCTTCATCACTAGAAGGTGAGAGTGTACCTTACTATTTGAATACTATCCCTATGCTATAATAATATTTATATGTTGATTATTCAAATTGAATATATTGTCATTATTATGTTATCTAAGATATGGATAGTGTATAATAATTTACGTAATTTGTTTATTTTATCCATAGGTTTGTGTAACATTTATGAATAGTACAACTTATGGAAATGAATATATGATCTAATGACATGAGGTACCATATGAATTCAATATGGAAGATGTAATGATATAACTTAATTTATATTGTGGATTTTAAACTAACTTAAGTAGAGATAAGGAACATAGTACCAGGATTGAACCCCCTCAAATCTTGAGCATTTCTAGCATTGAGATAGTATATATCTTGTGAAAACATAACTCTCAATTATTACACATACTCATGATATGAGTATGATTATGGAATTTTTAACTTGTATACTAATATTTCTAAAAGACATACTATAATAGTACAAATAAATATATTAGTATAAATTAGTATGTATTTAATAAACTACTAAATTTAAGGCTAAGTATGGTAGTGGGGTATACTTAAGGGAACTTATAGCACTATAATGCATAAGTTTATTGAACATAAGAAATTATAAGTATATATTATTTATTCTCTTCATTTGGATTTATTATGATTCTAAAATCCTTTACTATTGACTTATAAAATCATGTTTTTAAATAAAAATAAAATTTTATGTATTATATATACAAATACTTTTTATGTATTATTGGTTTATAAATCATTTTATAAGAGAGTATGGTTTCATTTATATTAGAATCAGTCTGTAGCTAAAAAACTATAATGAAAACTTTGGCCAAAGTAATGTTATAAATGTACAGATTGTCTAATCAAAAGTACTTTCTAATTCACATGTAGTGGATTGATTCCATAATCTATATGATAGATGCATGTGATAGAGATATTATTACAAACTATTATATTATCTACCTCTATCCCTTTAGGAAGGTAAAATTCATAAGTATTAAGGATATGAGTGGTAAATAACCACCTATTTGGAGGTTAAGTGGGAAAAAAGAGTCTGGATATGACTGTTTCCATAGTAACACCTTAACAAAACTAAAAATCAATTATATACTCATAACTATTGAGAGACAATTACTCTTTAAAATCAATAAGAATTAGATATATTAATCATTAATATTTGATAATATTAATTACATTAGGTAAAAATGAGTTGTATTATTACTAGCTTAATATTTCAAGTGATTGAATGCAACTCTATAAAAAAAATCCTTGCTAATAACTATTGCTAATTATTTTATCTAAATTATTTTGATATGGTTTTTAGTATTAAATATTTCAATAGTTTTTGATGGATATTAAGGATCAAATATGTCTTTAAAAAATTGATATGTTAAAAAAAATGAATATTAGGAATGATTTTGTGATAGGAAAATAGAAATTTTGTTTGCATATTTAACAAAACTAGCATAATGTGAGTCATAAGGTAATTAGTTTAGCACATAATATTATTAGTTTTATAATATTTTTAAGATCTAAACTTGAGTTAATTTCATTTTGGTATAACATTTAAACCCTTTTTACCAGATTAAAACTAATTTTAGTATTTAGCAAATTTAAATCACTGATTGGAAGTGGCATGGTGAACATATATTTTTGTATTAAATATATGCATGCCTATATTATCAGGTAAAACAAGGGATGATATGAATTAAATTGAAATTCAAAAAAAAAATATATTATTCTTTGTTTGTCATTTCATGTAATTTCCTAATAAAATAATTAGATGTCGTTTCTCTTTTGATGGAGGTTAAATTCAAATCTTCATAAGAACCTTTGAAATGGAAAATTTTATGTTATCCTTTATTGTAAAACACCTTTTTATTAGAATTTGATGTTTTCACATAATATAAACATCAAATAAGTGAGTTTTAGCTAAGAGGAAGAGATCAAATGGGATATATATACTTACAAGTAGGAAGATGTGTTATAGAGTTATGGATCAAGGTTAGAACTCCATGGGGAAAATACCTCTTAAAGAAAAGCTACATGATATTAAAGATTGTATATGTGGGTTTTCTCATTTAATTCAAATGATATTACTACTAAACCTTGTTTTATTTTGGAAATTTTATTTGAAATAAGTGTCATTGTGATGATGACCAATTTTAAGGGGAAGGATTTCACATCCAATTTTCCTCTACAAACAACTAAGCATTAATTAGTGGATTAAATAGTGATTGGTTATAGAGTCGATGTATATTATTTAGATGGATTAAAATACTATTTGATGTGGTGGTGCATTATTTATTAATAATTTTTTGATAGTTGTCACATAATATTCTATAAGATCACGTGGAATAATTTCATGCTCAAATATTATTACTCAATAGTTTATGATTATTTTTTGATTATAGTATAATATAAGATAACTCTCTTTTTGTGTTTACTAAGGTTCATACAAGATCAATTTACCCTCTAGACTACTATGAAGGGAGAGCATCAAAGGAGAGGGTGGAGTAGATGTTGAAACTTGGGAAGAGAAAATGAAAACCAAAACCCAACATACACCATAGTAGGATTTTATTTCTATTTGTTCTAACTTTATTTAGATATTTCATGGCTATATGAATATGTTTCATATGGTTCTAATCTTTATGTGTAGTGAATTTAATGTACTTACACATTCATCTTAGTATTTTATTAGTTTTCATAATGTATGTTTCATTTTTGTGTGATAACAATCGTTTCTATCTTGACATGATCTATGTGATTAATTTAATTCATATTTTTTCTTAGTGCTTGAATATGTAGTAACTAGATAGTAAAACTAGTTAAATTATATGCATTACTCTTGATGTAATTTATCAAATGATTATTTATATAGATTTTTGACTATAATTGTATGAACATGCCTTAACTGATTGATGTTATTAATAATCTTTGTGTTATTGCCATAAAGGGTGACCTTATGTAGATTGAGGAGTCCAAAATGGGATTAGAAATGTAAAGTCTAAAATATAGAAAGTAAAAAGGTATTGATATCTAATCCTATGTTTAATTTGAGTTGTTAAAAAAAATTTGAAAACAATATTATGTTTGGATATTTATAAAATCCAGTGAACACCTTTGCGAATACCATAATGAAATTGAAATTTTAGGGATTTTTTGCAAAAAGTTATCATTTTATATGTAAATTGATTTGGATTCATTATTTTTGCTATGATTTGGTGGTCATGAGTTTGAGGGAGATAACCATGCCATGATATAGGAATTTTAACTATAAGTTGATGGAAGGTATGGACAAGCCATGCATGATTAATCAGAAGAGAATATTAAATAAATGGGAAAATAGTGGAGAAGAATCTGACTTGTAATAATGTGCATGAGTTAGGTGTAAGGATAATATAATGTGGGTGAGAGGAGATGGAATATGGGTGGAATAATAAGAGCCACCTTCTCACTCTTATGGACTAAAACTAATGTACAACCAAGTCGACCTATCTAGATTTTATTTTATACTTTGATAACATATCTTGATGGATGAAATATATATTATAATATTATATATATTTATAATATTTATTTGTGTGAATTTATAGGTTTATGAAAATAAAATATGGGTATTGTGATTATGGACCTAATCATATTATTGAACATGTAGGAAGAAAAATAAAATCTTAGGATGGGCATGCTTAAAGTTATAATAGTCATCAATTATGAGAATATGGTAGCTTAATACTTCCTTAAATTTATAAAGGAGAAATAAATTTGTATGTTTTTTTACGCATAAGAATGGAAATATAGGGATATCTACATTTGGTAGTGGGATGAGGGTGGTATACAAATTAAACAGACCATGAATCAACTTAAAATTGATCTATGTAGGATTTTCAAAATGTCTTTCATTCAACTTGGGCATACATGCAATTGGGATTTAACCATCATCTCTAGTTTGTTTCAACTATGAGGGGATAGGTATTTATACCAAATGGAAATTAGAAAAGTTGTAAATGTTTTTTATAATTTAAAGTTAGTAACTTGATAGTAATGGACTTTAGATACTATTTCACCTATTTGCCTAAATAAATTCATTTATGGTTTCATTCTTCTTTACCTGTAATTTCATAGTCTAATAATCTTCAAACATTTAGCTTGAGAATTCATTACTTTTGGGGAATTAGTAAATTGATATATCACTATATGGATTAATGAGGCATCTCACATACATCTATTTTATTAAATCTAACATTTTAGTTTTATATCAATCTAGATTTAGGGGTTAATTTATTGGGATCAAGATATAAATACACATTCTATAATTTTTACCCAATTTTTCCTTTAAATTTGTAACCAATCAACTATGGGTTGATAAATTTAAATCATTTATTTATCTTTTATTGAGGGAATTTTCATGGTAGAAGTGGAAAATATGAGTTTGAAGAAAAACCTCTATTATTATAATATACTTAAATAGGATGTTAAATAATTTGGTAATATATATGTTTTAATTATTTTGGGATTGGTTCTTGTTAGTTAGAGTGAGGAATTAGCTTAAAAATGATGTGGTTTTGTTCTTGGGTTCTTGGGTTGGTAATGAAATAAATAAACCTAGATTGATTATTATTTCCTTTCTTGGATTCAATAATAATTATAGTAGCTCTTCATGAGCATGGAAAATCTTATTTTCAAAATATAACCAGAATATAATCTTATTTTAATAAGACTTACTTTTAAAATAAATGTAGAGGAAATAGACTAGGAGAAACTATAAAGAAAGCTTGAATATTGGTCTTAGATTTGAGACATTTTAAGATTCTTAAGCTATATTATACTATGTTCTTTTACCAAAATGACAATGAATTATATATATATATATATATATATATATATATATATATATATATATATATATATATATATATATATATATATATATATATATATATTGAACTATTAATACTAAGTATATGCCTTCAAAAGTTAGTAGGGAAGAATAAGAATTGTGTATCAGGTATAAATACAACTACATATAATGGATATAGATATTACAAAGTATGAAAGGATATATATAGAAATATGCATAGATTTTTTAGGATATGTATTAGTTAACACAAGAAAAATAGAATAAGTAAATATACAATAAGTAGGCCCTTTTATATTACTTATCTCATATGAAAATTTAAGATATACACATGCATACATAATTAGTTATGCATGTTATGATATTACTTGCATATAAACTTGATACCATTAGGATAGTCTATGCACAATTGCAAGGGATATTAGAATTATAAATTAGAGGTTCAAGTGATTGTATATATTTTATAATGGGTAAATATTCATTTTTAGGTATGTTTATGTCTTGACAAAAGTAAAATATGATAATTGTATGTAACAAGGAAATGGAATCCAGGAAAGACAAGTTGACAATAAAGTGCAAGATAATCATTGAAAGTTATTTGTATTTGAAAAGATAACTAATGACTTATATGGATATATTTTTGATGGATATTATAATCTTATGTTATATATATGATTTTTGTTTTGAAGGTATGTTGAAAAGAGACTTAGAATGTTATGATTCTTATTCTAAAGTTGTTTACATATATCTGCCCTTGGAAATAGATAATTTAAATAAACCCATATTTACTAATGCTATAGTAGAGTGTGTAAAGAATTGATCCTTATTACTATTTTCCTAGTAAATAATGGGATACTCATGTAAAATAAAAATAAAGTTCATATAAGACAAGTTTGATAATAAAATATGAGTTAAACTTTGATGCATTATTTGATTAGTAAGACACTCTTTTAGTCATGTTTTAAATAGATTTATTCTCTTATATAGGAAAGTGGTGTTGATATAAAATTGAAATGATGTTTTAGATTCTTTATAAACATGTGTAAGTATCTGGGGAAGATATGTAGCCCATTTAAAGAGTCTTTGGATATCACTCAGATTTGGGAAATGGAAAATAAAGTGATTAATGAATCAAATCTCTATACTTTTCCTAATGTAAGTATCAGAGTTATTACATGCTAGAATATGTGGATGTATATTGATTTAATTATGATTAATTATGGCATGTTTTGCAAGATGACTAGTGATATCTATATGAAGGTTATAGCTTGTAACTCATATATTTATCCTCAGATAGCATCCTTTTTGGATTCACTTATTAGTCGATTGCTACAAATCTACTAATTTTATGTTGTAAAAATTGATTTATGAAATTTATACCTTATTATGATAAGTTAGGATTGTTTAATTCAATTGTTTATGTGAGTGTGTGGGTAATTATAGTTTATATTAATATGTTGATATTGTGATAGATAGAGGAATGGATTTTCATGTTCTATATGAATGTTACACATATTATTATACTTTAAATACATGGGTTCTTGTTAAATTTTTGATGCCCAAACTATTATCATCTGCCCATCTATGAAGGGATGGCCATTTCCTAGGTGTAGATTGTGCATGGGATCTATGGTCTTGGTTGGTGTGGAAAATCACTGTGATGATGCTCTCTCTCCCAAGTAGATATCAACCATTGAAGAACACATTATTATATTGATACTATTTGAATGAGCTTAATCAATGCTCATATGTTTCATGGAACATTTTACCATTTGTATTATGAGTTTCAATATTATAAATGTGTAATTTGACATAAATGACATGTAATATTTATTACAATAGTTAGTTGTATTTGTATTAAGTTAAAAATATGATCTATTTCAATGGTTTTAAATTTTACAATAAAATTTTATCTCATGCTTGTACTTTACTATTTAAATGGATTAGTAATTAACCGAGGGTTAAAATTAACTAATACATTTTTTTATAGATATATAATAAACAATGAAATAATTATTTTTTAATAGAACAAGTAAAAAAACTAGTTAACTTTGAGTTAACCAATTGGGTTCAAATACAAATTTTAAGTAAAGAATAAGAGAATGGTAGGGGATGGTGTAAACAATTTAAAAAAAATCCACTTCACATAATATATCAATAACATTACCATACGTAGTGGTCAACTTTGATGAGAAAATTGAAAATGAAATTTCACTCTTTTAAGAATACCACTCAAAGTAGTCTTTATAAAATTGGTTGCTACAAACATGATAACATTTCCAAACAAAAAACCCTTTGATTAAAATGATCCAAAAATTGAGTGGTATAGAGATAATGAATATTTAAACTACCAAAAAATATAAGGGCATTTCACCAATCACTGTATAATATTCAAGAACCTTGTCTAAAATTTATTTTATTGTGGTGACATAAAAGTAGAGAAACATACATCAACTTATAACAATAAAATAATTAGGACATATCAAGATAACTTATCGAATCATGATTAAGGGTTAACTAATCAAAACCAATGTCAAAAATAATTGAATAATATTAAGAAAGTTACTCATCCCTTTGATTCTATATTCAATCACATTGAACATATGAATAATCATGTTTATGTTATCAAAATTAAATTCCAAGATTGTGCCATCACTTCAAGGAAAGAACATATTACAATTATAAGCTTACCTTTGTCTAGCCTTGAAGGAAAATATAAAATCATATAGAAAATTGAGAAATCACCATCCCAAATTTCCATTTTGGAGTTTCTCAAGACAACTCCCAGTTACAAGGACTTATTGTAAAAAACCTTGCAATAATACAAAGTTAAAAAAAACATAGATCCATCCAAATTACAATAACTTGTGGGACACTTGTCCCCCAATAATCAAGTGAATTTTGACCATTTATATATTCCACCCATGGTTTCATCTCACAATTTTCCATTGTACATATAAGTCTTTATTTCCATGAATAAAGTGAAAAGGGTGTTTATAGAAAATGGGTTAGGATTGAATATGTGTAGATTGATACTAATAAATAATTTAGGACATTTTATGACAAGATAAGATCTTAATACCATCATTATAAAGGCATATTATAATAATGAGTGCCAATTAGTCGGAATTAATTATATTCCACTCTTGGTGGGGCCTATCATCTAAGAAACCCTAATTCATGTTCTTGATCTAGGTCTTCCATAAAAATTAGTACTTGGATTCCCATGGATCCATTCTATGAATACCATTCCATGCACTCTCCATTAGTGTTTAAAGTTTTCTTATGATGGTATATAACCTCAAACCTTTCAATATTATAAAGTATTAGAATGGATATATCTAAATTTTGATTATTTATGATTGATTAAAGATATATATGAACCTAATTAGGAGTTACCAGAGCATTATAGCTATATCCATCCTATTGATTTACCTTATACATCAAAAAATCACCCATAAACATCTGAAAATGAACACCCTATGTCCAATTCCATGTTTCCAACATCTATATTTTCCATTGTGGATGTAGGTATGGAAGAATATGAAATGCATGATGCCCATTATATAGGAAAAAATCACATGTCCCCTAGTAATAATGGAAGACCACATCTTAGTAAAAAAAACATAAGTATTTCATATGGTTGTAAAAGCCTCTATTATAAATGGTGAGTTCCTTTCTAATGAATGGGTTGAAGATTCCAAATCCTCTTGGATTTAATTTGATTAACTAGTTACATGTTTCTAAAATAATCAATATCATATAATTAAATACATTATATTCAACATAATGAACTATAAAGTAAAGTCTCTTAGTTTCCAAAAAAAATTTATTATAGATCCTATAATTTCCACAACAAATGAAGCCTTTCAAGGTATTATATTGAAACTATCTAATGTGACATTATGAAATTATGATAGTTATTATTCTTCCATGTCTAAGGAATCCACTTTAGAAATTGAAATGAATTTCATTTATATAAATTTTTAATATGTATCCATCATAAATCTATTTTTTTATAACATCATTTTCACACTCAAACTATCATTTCCACATCTTATTCTATGGGACCAAAAAAAACCACTCTCACATGATAATTTTTAGAATGATTAGACCATGTCTGAGTTTTTAAGAATTATAGATTATGTCCCAACATGAGATTAGAATAATGTATTTTTAATCTAGTTTGATAATTTGACATACTTTGGGGGGATTTAAAACTCAAATCATTTAGAAAAAAATAAAATCCATGAGACTACATCTTTTACAATATCATATGAAAATAATCTTAATCAACAAGATTATGAAGAAGAACTTAATATTCCTCCACATCCAACAAAGTTATAATAATAATCCACTCTATTAGCTTAAAATACTATCAACATCAATATTATAACCTAAGTTTAGGAGATTCTAGGTTTTACCCTAGTTGAAAGTGGAAGTGTTCAAGTTCTATTCTCAAATCTAGTCCAACATGGGAATGACCCTAGGTTGTGGGTTACCTAATTTTGGGTTAGACCTCTAGGATTTTTGATGAGGCTAACTCCTCAGATATGATAATTTTAATCTTATTCTTGAAAATTTATTTATTTGGGTGAAAAGGGGAGAGAATACATGAATGAAAACCTACTTTAAGTGTGGTGATGAACCAATGTTCAATGATACACTATTAACATAGAAATTTTTATGACTAATGTGGAATACATTGGGGACAAGGATTGATCAAATTCTATGATAGATTTCCAAACATGAATATTTTATATGAAGGTTGAAAAGATGTATGAAAATTGAAGGAAAAAAATAAATAGGTCTATGCAAGACATTATGGACTTATGACACTTCAAGAGAGAATTCACTAGCTAACACTTCACACAACCTATAAGGAACTAATTATGTCAAATCAAGGTACATGAGGGACCTAAAACTGATGAATAAAAACATATATTCTATAAATCAAACATAAATAAATAAAACTTAACATTAAATAAAATTTGAACTTGTCTTATATTACTTCAAAAGAGTTTACAAGGTGATTTTAAAAGAGGTTTGCTATACCCAGTCGAGGGATACCAATCAAGAATTCAAATCTAGTATTTATATGAAGAAATAAGGTTAGAGAGAGAAAAATTGGCACTAAAGGGTCATTAACGAACCCAAATCCACTTAGAGTAACTACCACTAAAATCCTTCTTGAGCCTCCCTCTGTATTAATATCACTATGTGTTTTGTTATCATTATGGAGAATGTCAAGATCAAGATCAGCTGCAAGAAGCAATCCCCATTATCATATGAATCTCTCTCAAGATCCTTAGAATTAATGTGCTTCACTATCTTCCTTGATCATGATTGATGTTATTCACATTACCAAGTAGTTATTTGAGCTTTCTCATGATGTTATTTCTAACATTCCTTGTACCATCACCATTCTACCATTACTTTTATATCTTGAATATAGATTTACTATTGATGAAAACCAATCTACTTTATTGGTTTTCATATAGTCATGACTGCAAATGAAGATCTATAGACTAGGGCCTCTTAAGTATGAATGAGATGTATAACCTATATATAGAATCTACTAAAAATATTTTACATATGTTTTAATAGTGTTAGACAACTTTACAAAATCTACTCCTAGTTATCTAGATCATGTTTGATCATGCACTTATGTATTTTACCTACTTAGGGTGGCGAGATCATTCATTTAACATGTCTTCTTTTATGACATCCTCTGGTTTGACCTTGGTAAAATTTATTCTCCATTGAAGTATTTTATCTTTCAACATTAAATGTTGACCATCAATCTTGATCTTGGCTCACCACATTTTGCCAATTATCAATTCTTTATTTACTCTGTAGGATCCTAATTTCAATGATTTAACTTATTAACCCCTTACACACTGTAGATATTTATTTTCATGAATAAATACATACCATTTATCTTCTTCCATATTAGTGTGATTATGACATTTGGTATCTTGTCATTAGCCTTTCAGATCCATTGACTTGTTGACTCATTACTCACCATTGGATCTCTATGTACAATTACATATTCATATTGATCTACCTAGACCTATTGGAAGTTTTTAGTCATTACTCACCATTGGATATATATTAGGACACCTAATATAATTCCACTTGTTAGCTTCTCACTTATGCTAAGCTTTTGACTTAATGCTCACCATTGATCTCTTCAGTATGATTGAATGTGTACTGTTGGATATTGGGACCCACTAACATATTTCAGGTTGATGCTCACCCTTGGATCTTGACCTTAGATACCATGATTTAGAAACTTATCACTCTCTCATTAAAACTTGGGATATTTGAATTCTAATGGCTACTTTATAGGGTTTAAACCTGATGTTTGCATGCTTGTTTCATTCTACAAGTCTAACTTTGAAGCTTTATATCTTAAGATAGAAAGCTCATCAAGACATGAAATTTTTAGAGGATAATTTTATAATGATGCAATTTATGTCCATGAAATATTTTTGTCTTTTATTGAGTAAACTTATTAAATGCATAATTAAGCTATCCCATTCATTTTTGCATGATGTGCCATGATGGTCTGGTCCTTCCAAACTTATTCTTGAATTGTTGTTTGATATTTTAAAGCTCTAATAAGTCCCTAAGACCTACGTGAGCTTGTTCCATGATCTTGTTTATATTGATCACCATGAGAACCTACTTTTTTAGAATTTATCAAATAGAACTTTAAGTTTACTTAAAGTGTTTCAAAAGCTTTGAGAGCTACATGTGATCTTTGGACCACTCAATCCATCTATAATCTTGTTCATTTCATCCATTCAGGTAATAGCTTGGCATGTGGGCCAAAATGGCTAACATTTCTAGTGACTTAGCTGGCGTAACTAGCCTTCTGGTCATGAAACCTAGAATTTGATAAAGTTTACTCATAATGACTAGAAAAATGAATCACCATTTACAAAAAGACTCTATTTAACTCATAAAAACACTTTATAGCAAAGGAACACACAAAAAAAAAATTAACAAAACACACCAAACAAAAGAAAAAAACACAAATAGAGAAATGTGCAAGAGCACTTAGAGATAAAGACAAACCTATCTACCTATGTACAAAGATAATGAAACAAAATTAGTAGTATACTTTAAGATACCTCCCATTGAGAGGTATGGGAAGGCTCTCTTCATTCAACATAGAAAGATCAAAGGCATTTCTCCTTTGCAACCTATGATAACATAATGCCCACTCCAAAGACTGTCAAACTTGGAGAGGAAGATCTTTTATCAAATGAACTATTTAATTAGTGTTAATTAGACCACATAATGTGCATAACAATTTCCCTTGTCTACTCTAAATATATTAACTCACTCATCCTTACCTACATGGCATCATCTTTTAGGAGCTCAAGTTGATGTACAAAATCGAATGTAAGAAGTTCAAGAGATATAAGAAGTTCTGCTTATTTCCCATAGACAAAGAGGTATGGGGAGTATCCAATATATTTTTTAGGTGTCACTTTGTCTTCCCATAGGGTAGTCCTCAATCTAGTATGCCACTCCCTCTGACTATCTTCCATAATTATCTTGATAATCCTTAACAAGTTCTTATTTGTGGACTATGATAGTCCATTACCCTATGGGTAATAGTTAGAGGATTCAATGAGATAAATTCCATGTGAAAGTTCCAACTCACATAATTTATTACTATTTAAGGCTAATTCATTATCATAAATAATTATAGAAGGCACACCGAATCTAGTCACAAAAATATCATAAAAGTCCAGGATAAAACCTTCATTATCTTCTTTGAGGGAATTTGCTTCAACCCACCTTGTAATAGTAGTCTATAGATATAATGATCCATTTGTTTATTTTAATTGAAGGGGGGTGTATCATCCCTATGAAATATAAGGCCCATTTCATGAAAGTTTTCTCTACTTGTATGGGTTGTAAGGGGAGGGTAGTTAGTTTTTGTTTGCCAACAAACATTGCACATTTTGGGCATTTCCTTACCCAAGAGTGTGCATATATAAACATTATGGGCAAAAAGTAACCATATATAATTATTTTATACGTTGTGGTATTGGCATTAAATTTACCACCAACTATACCATCATGAATCTACTCAAAGTAGCTTGTCCATTTGGCATGATTCCACACACCTCAAAATCATGCCTCTTATGTCTCACTTGAAAAGTATTCCATCTACCAGGACATAAGGTATACTGTGAAACATGAAGTGCCTTCTCTTATCCCTATCTATTCACATAGTACATTGGATTGACTCAATAAATTTGAGTATATCATGTGTCTAACTAAAAGTTATGTTGTCTGCATCTACTTGTTGGTTGTCATGGACTGCCAACACTTGATCCATACCTTATTTTACCTATGCTTCAAGATGTTCACATAACCCTATACCCCTTGAAATATTTATAACTCTAAATTAAAGGTAATATTCCATGCACCTTGTCACCCATATATCTATTTTCTCATTGAGGTCTCTACTGAGTATAAACTCCTTAACACTTGGGTGTACCACCATGAGTATGATCTTACTATTGGAGACCATATGACTAAATTTCTTGAAACCTCTCACTAATGTAAGCACATGTTTCTTAAAAATCTATACCTATATTCATACCCTTATAAAGCTAGACTAAAGAAAGAAATAGGCTATTCCAAACCTTGGTCATTCTGCTATATCAACATGGCAAAGATTACATCCATCATAAAGAAGGCATACAAGTAGAATTATTTATTAAATTTAGGATTAATGAGTGTAGGGGCATGAGAGATAGCCTCCTTGATGATATCAAAACTCCTCTTACATTTTTTGGTCCATGTGAACTCTTTACATTTTATTAACATGTGAGTAAGAGGCTTGTCTAGCTCTACATAGCCTAGGATAAATCTTCTTGTGAAATTAATATTTCTTAAGAAGCTCTACAGACCCTTCTTGTGTTTGGGCAAGGGTAAGGATAAGATGGACTCAAATCTTTTAGGATATATGTAAATACCATCCTTGGACACTACATAGACTAATAACCTACAATTATGAACATCAAATATATAATTTTTAGGATTCATTGACACCAAATTCTTTACATCTTTCAAATACTAACCTCAAGTGAGCAATGTGATCAGTTGTATCCTTTGATAAAATAGTGATGTCATTTAGGTAGATGAGCACCATGTCATTAATCAAACCTTAAAAATAAATATCCATTACCCTTTGGAAATTTTATCTAGCATTGGATATTCCAAAGAGAATTTTTGATCTGGGCAACAATTTAGGTAATAATTCAGGTGATGGGTCCATCGCAATTGATGACAAAACTTCCAGGAGCCATAACTTTTCCACGTAGTTCCAATTGACTCACTTTTTGAACCATTGGAAAGATAATAATGAGGATAATGTGGTAAGATGGAATTGATCTTTGATCTATGGATTTTTACCCCCTAAAACCCAATGGAAGTGCCCCAAATTTCAATTTTACTAGTGTAGTCTAAAAATAGTAAGTTTCTAAAAATAGTAATTCCTCAAATTTTTTATTATTGTAAATCATGGAAGTGAAACCACTTAATATCCTCTCCCTTGAGATTGGTGACCTTCCAAATCATCCTCCCACCTTCAAAATAGGTATAAATGAAGATGTATCTCAAAATGGAAATTAGACATCTCTTCTCAGAGATAGGCATATGTTTGGGTTTGCAAATTTGATCAATAAAACATCTCTTCTCAGAGATAGAATTATTTGAACTATGTTGTTCTTGTTTCTTGAATTATATTTCAACCAAATATTTTTAGTTTTGGATCAATTTATCACATATGCATAAGTGCCCTACTTTGTGGTGAAGGTAGTCTTATCCATATCTTCTTCTTTGATCATAATATGATTATAACTAGAGTATACATAAATAAATTAGAATCCTTGGGAACATAACACATTTTTAATAATATGATCCATTGAGGCTATTAGGTAGCGGTATTTTAGGGACACTTTACTTAGGTCCCTAAATTCAACACATAGATGTATTTTCCCATTCTTATTACTCACTAGCACAAGGTTTTCCACCCATGAGGAATGTTTAATGAGGAATAATATCTTTGATTCACTCAACTTAAATATTTCCCTCCTTATCAATTCCTCCACTTTTGGAGGCCTTTGTTTGTGCCTGATTGGTTTTTCATTACTCTTTACTTTAATGGTATGTTATTTAAGATTGGGATCAAAACCATTCAAATCCTTTTGTTCTCATGTAAATACATTGGAGAACTCTTGGAATTAGATTTAAAAAATGTATCTTTCTCTTCAATTGTGTTAATCTCTCCTAAGTTTAATAATTTATCCTTGAATATCTATATCCTTTCATAATGTCCTTCTTTGGCTAAGATATATGCCTTTCCTATTCTTACTTGGTTATCTTCATTAAATATGCTTTATAATGTCACAAGCCCCTTAGGCATCTTGTTAGATCTAAACTACACTATTTGTTCATCATATTGATGTTGGAGTTTGTTTTGATTTTTATGGCAAAATTATACCTCTTGCATTACAAACAAATAATATGGTCATCATTATCAAACACTTACCAACTCACTTAGTTATCATGTATAACTAGCCTACATATGATATTGATCTTGTCTTAGCTCTGGTTTCCTTTGACTTCTATAACCTCATAATGAGCTCTAATGCTGGAAATCCTATATGCATGTTGATTTACCTAGCTTGGTATGGATTATATATTGAATGCCAAAAGTTCCTCTATGAGGTCCCATACATGATGCATGTAAGCTTTCAAATGATAGTTCTTGATAGTACTTATACCTATCACTTATTTCAAAACAAGCTCACTATCACCCTTGACTTGAATAAGTTTGAAACCTCTTATTCTTGCCTCTTGCAAACCATGTAAAAGAGCTTCATATTCAATTGTGATTAAAGTGTAACTAAATTGAAATATTGTAGATGAATAATAATTCTACCCTAAGGGTGAAACCAACATGGATCCAACTCCACTACCATTCTTTAACCTTGAGCCATCAAATAATAAAGTTCATGGACCATCTTCCTCTTAAATGGTGTTAGTTAGGCAAGGTATAGATGCACCTTTCTCATGCATACAATACACCCCTAAATTTACTTATTAAATATTGATATAGGAATAAAATCCATGATTGTCAGCTACTCATTCATCTAATTATAGTTATGCAATGCCTTTAAAATGATCATGAGTCTCTTGTTCACTAACATTTTCATCCTCTTCAAATACGGTACAATTGACATTTACAATGTTAGGCATGTAGGGATATAGGTGGAACCTATAGATAAGCTCTAAAATAATAGTGACCTTAGTCCCATATCTAGTCTTAAAAACCATGTATGACTAGCCGAAAGACAATTAACCCTAATATTTGTAGTAAAGTTCTTAGATAGGCATAAGGACAAATATGGGGGTAGGTACACAACCATAACATCCTAAGTGATGATATAAATTAGGTAGGATAAAAATGTGATCTTAATATATTTTAATATACCTACTATTATGGTGGGGGAACCATCTAACTAGAGAACACCCTTTTCATTAGGCACATACTTAAGCTCAAGTTTATCTGATATGGCTTTAGGCATAATTGAGGTTGAAGCACATGAATATATATACATTTATGTAATAAATAGTCCCCTATGATGGTTGATAAATATGATGGAGGGGTTTTGATAACCTTAGGTGGATGAACAACATTATGATCTTGATTTTGACTAGGATCTTAAATACGAACTTAAATTTGACTAGGTTGACTACTATTTGTAAAAATAATTTTCACCTTATTAGCTGTCTCATTCACATGAGAAGGCTTAGAGAGCTCTTACTAAAGAATATATTTCTATCGTAAATAGATAAAACATCATACATATACATAGTGAAATTATCATATTTCATATGATCCACAATATTGAAAGTAAGACTAGTACCTTTGAGTTATACCTTAAAAGTAGAAGTATCATTTGGCACTTGAGTGACATGAGGAACAAAAGGAGACATCTATTTTTATACATGATGCTGGGGTATTTTTTGAGTTGTAGGTGATTTGGTAGCTATATTTGAAGTGGTAGGTTGCTGACTAACTTGTGGAGATGTTGAAGGAGCCTTAGGCTTCCCTAAATTGTCATCCAACATCCTCCTCTTATCCCTTGTATTGGATGCAACTACTTCATATTCCCTTTGAGTAGTTTGCCTTATGTTTACTACTACATGTTCAAACATATATTACCCTTCTTGAAATTTTATGAATTTGGTGTCAATTGATTCCTTGCCCATGCTTGCTTTTTACTGAATCTAAGATTCCAATGGTATCAAGGCAGTCATATTACCTTGATCATTAGAGGGCCTTGTTATGGAGGGGGAATTAAGTCATAGAATTAGAATGAAGAAACATGCTACCAACTAGGATTTTGATACATTTATCCATTTTTATCCATTACCATCTCATTAGATTACCCTCTTGATTGCCATTGAGCCTTTTATGCAAGGTTGTTTTTGATGGGGACCAATGATCTTAAACTACTTGTAGTAGTGGGGTTGTAACTATTATAAGATCTACCTTAAGTAATTTGGCCTTGGGTTTGTTGACTTAATAGATAAGAGGGTCTATTATAGGATTGAGTAGGATATTAGGATTAGAAGGGACCTTGGTATGGCCTATATGAAGTCTATTGTTGTCTCTCCAAAGCCACTATCTTGTTTTTTTCCTTCAACAAGCTCTCAATCTTTACAAATTTGTCTAGTTAAATATCATCAATTTGGGCTTGATTATTTGGAGTGGGAAATGCAATAATGATAGGTGGGGTTAGCTAGAGTTTAGGAAAAAGTGGCATGAGAGGTCTTAGCATGAGTTTCCCTACTTGTATCAAATAGTTTTCTTCCCTTATATCTATCTCATAAGCCCCTAATAGAGTTGTGCCACCATAGATTGGATTATAACTATAATATATAAGTTCAATTCTCTTAAATAGTAAATAAAAAAATAATTGGGTGTGGGTTTATTGATGATAGGGATCCTATCCCAAGTATTTTTGAATATATAGTTAAAATCAACCATAAATTCTTGGGATGCCCTCTTAAATGAGGTAATTTGATAAATAAGTGACACATGGTCACTTCTATCCTCAAAATGTTTACATAGGCACTTATCAAACACATTCTCTTTTGTAATGTTATGTATTGAGAAAAGGTTTGTAATGTCAATAATGTAATCTATAGGGTTGGTGAAGTTTTCTCCTGTGAAATATGGTAGACTCTTCAAAGACGTAACATGAATATCATCATTTTGATAAAGGTTAAGAGGGTTTCCATCAATGAAGGGTACAAAAGATTACATTTTGGGCCTTTCCATTTTCATGGTGGAGGTTGTACTACTTAAAATAATAGGATGATTAGGAGATTAATATTTCTTTTGGGGATAAGGACCTATCCTACTAAATCTTGTTCGTTTATATGAATTAGAAGGAAGATAAATGAATTCAAAAGGGTTACGTTTACTAACTAACCATCTAGTAACCTTTGGCATGAGAGGTATACCTAAATGATGCTATGAACTCTACAAATTGTAAGATCTTTAGCTTTTGATGATGGCAAATGCTTTCTCCATTGAAAATGCTTCCTCACAAATCTAGACTTTAGATATACCAAAGAGAATGGGTCCCACCAGGTGTGCTAGGAACTATTGGAGGTTCTAGGTTGTACCCTAGCTGAAAGTGGAAATGTTCAAGTTCTACTCTCAAATATAGTCCAACATAAGAATGACCCTAGGCTATGGGTTACCTATTTTGGGTTAGACATCTAGGATTTTTAATGAGGTTAGTTCCTCAGATATAATAATTTGAATCTTATTTTTTAAACTTGATCTATTGGGGTGAAAAGGGGAAATAATACATGATGAAAATATAATTTAATTATGGTGATGCACCAATATTTAATGATCCACAATCAGCTTAGATGCTATTATAACTACTAATAAATATAATGGGGATAAGGATTGATCATATTTTATGATAGAGTTCCAAACATGAATATTTTGTATGAAGGTTGAAAAGAGGCCTATAACTTGACAAAAAAAAAGAAATAGGTCTATGCAAGACACTATGGACTTATGACACTTCAATAGAAACTACACTAGTTAACACTTCACACAACTTGCAAGGAACTAACCATCTTAAAGTAAGGTACACAAGTGACCTATAGATGATGAATAGATGATATACACTCTATAAATCAAACTTCAATAAAGGAAATTTAAAATTAAATAAAATATGAAATTGTCTTATATTTCTTCAAAAGAGTTTACAAGGTGATTTTAGTAGAGGCTTGTTACACCCAAGGGATACCAATCAAGAACTCAAAGCTAGTATTTATAGGAAGAAAGGTCATAAAGAGAAAAGTTAGTGTGAAGGCGTAATTAATGATCCCAATTCCACTTAGAACTCAACCAAGGGATACCAACCAAGGGATACCAATCAAGAACTCAAAGCTAGTATTTATAGGAATAAAGGTCATAAAGAGAAAAGTTAGTGTGAAGGGGTCATTAATGATCCCAATTCCACTTAGATAAATTACCACCACAATCCTTCTTGATCCTCTCTTTACATTAATGTCACTATGTCTTTTACTAACATTATGGAGAATGTGAAGATCAAGATCAACTACAGGAAGCAAGCCCCACTACAATATGAATCTCTAATGATATCCTCAACATTAATACCATTCACTATCTTCTTCGATCATGCTTGATGTTATTCATGTTACTAGGAATTTATTTGACCTTGTTAATTATGTTATTTGTAACATTCTTTCAACAATCACCATTCTATAATTACTTTTATATCTCAAATATAGATATACTATAGATGAAAACCAATCTCCTTTATTGGTTTTCATATAGTCATGATTTCAAAATGAGATATGTAGGATAGGGACTCTTGAGTCTGAATGAGATGTAGAACCTACATCTATAATATTTAAAAAATATTTTACATGGGATTTAATGACATTATACGGCTCTTCAAAATCTACTCCCGGTTATCTAGATCATGTTTGATCTTGTATTTATGTATTTTACTTACTTAGGGTAGGGAGATACTTTATCTAATGTATCTACTTTTATGGCATCCTCTATTTTGGCCTTGGTAAAATTTATTCTCCATTTAAGTTTTTATCTTTTAACTTTAAATGTCAACCATCCATCTTGATCTTGGCTCCCCACATTTTGCCAATTTCTAGTTCTTCATTTTTTGTATAGGATCCTATTATTAGTACTTTGACATATTGACCTCCTACATACTATAGATATTTATCTATATTAATTAATGCATACCATTTATATTTTTATATCTTAACACACTTGTGACACTTAGTATATTGTCATTAGTCTTTGAGATCCATTGGCTTGTTGACTCATCGCTCACCATTGGATCTCTATGTATGATTGTATATATATCATTAATCTACCTAGACCTAGTGGTATCTATCAGTTGACTCTCACTATTTGATATATATTAGGACACTTGAGATATTTCCACTTGTTAGCTTCTTGATTATGCTGACCTACTTGATCCTCACTATTGATCTCTTTGGTATGAATGAATGTGTGCCATTAGATCTTGGGACCCACTAACATCTATCAAATTGATGCTTATCATTGGATTTTGACCTTAAATCCTAAGATTTGGACACTTGTCACTCTCACATTAAACCTTGGGATATTTTAATTCCAACAATTACTTCATGGAGCTTAAACTTGACATTTGTGTGCTTGTTTCTTTTTTCAAGTCTAACTTTGAAGCTTTATATCTTGAGATAACAAGCTCATAAAGACATGAAATTTACAAAGGATGATCTTGGAATAAAGGAGTTTATGTCCATGCAATATTTTGGGCTTGAAAGGCTTCTTGAGTAAACTTATTAAATGCATAATCAAGCTAACCCATTCATTTTTACATGATGTGCCATGATGGTCTGGTCCCTCTAGACTTGTGCTTGAACTATTGTTTGATCTTTCAAAGATCTAATTAGTCCCTAAGACTTGTGTGAGCTCATTCCATGATCCCAAATATATTTATAACCATGAGAACCTAATTTCTCAAAATTTGACAAATAACACTTTAAGTTTACTTAAGGTGTTTAAAAAGCTTTAAAATCTACAAGGGATATTTGGACCACTCAATCCATTTAGAACCTTATTCAACTCATACATTTGGGTAACATCTTAGAATGTGGGCCAAAATGGCCAACACTAAGAAAATCCTAAGATGGTGAAACTTGTTATTTACCTCATTCTAGAACAATAATCCATTTTGATTCTACTCATATAATTTTTAAATGTATTTACATGGTCATATGTAGATGTGTTAGATTTGGATCATTCATTAATTGTTCATCACCTTATTTTACATAAAGATCCAAACTAGTCAAATATAAACTTATAAAAATGTATCCAAAAGTAGAACCAATCGTGGAGGAATTGAAAAAATTATTTAGTTAGAAGTTGGCTTCATACTTATGACCAATAACCTACTTATAGTGGATGTCTGATATAGTACTAGTTGTTGAGAAACCAACAAGGATCATAGTCTATACATATTAATGGGATATCAATTTATCATTCCTAAATATTAATTCCCTTTACCAAATATAGACATGATTGTTGATTCTATAGCAAGTCATGATATGTTATCCTTAATGGATTGTTTTTAGGGTATAATAAAATCAAATAACACTTGAAGACCAACATAATATACTTTTGTCATACCTTATCTCATGTTTTATTATCAATTAATTCTATTTGGCCTTAAAAATGTTGGATCCACATATCAACATTAAATTATTGTTATAATTCATGATATGTTTCATGACAACATTTAAGACTATGTATATGATATTTTGGCAAAATCTAGAACTAGAGCAGATCATCTTATACTCCTACATAATTTTCTTGAATGATTGGTAGAGTACAAGGTTTTTATAAATATAAATAGATATGTGTTTGGGGTTAATTTAGGTAATCTTTTGGGATTCATTATATCATAATGAGGTATATAAGTAGATCCTAAAAAAGAAATATCTATCCAAAAAATTCCTCTGCTAATAAATATCAAGTAGCTTCATAATTTTAAATGTAAGATTCAATAAATCTGTAGACTCATATTAAAACTTTTAGATATATGTCATCCCATAAATTTTCTTATCAAAAATAACATTCATTTTCACTATAACAAAGAATGTAAATAAGTTTTTTCTTATATTAAATACTATCTAGTAAATCCACTTGTACTAATGTAACTAACTCTAGGGAAGCCTCTATTACTATATATTTTAGCAACACAACATTTATTGGGGGCATTGTTATTAAATCATGATGAACATGAAACATAAGTATAAGTGTACTATTGAGGTATAACCTTGGTATCCTATGAAATAAAATATTCTACCATCAAGAAAGCATGTCTAGCATTTTTATTATTCTTAAAAACTTTGCCATTATATGATTAATAATAAAAAAAATTAATTTCTAATGTTGATCCACTTAATTATCTTATTTAAAAATCATATTTAAAAGGAAGAATGGCTAAGTGGGTCATGGTCCTAACTTATTTTTATATAGAGTATGTCAATTAAAAACTTTTCAAATGAAAATTACATACAAATACATTGGAATAAGTACCATTAATAGATATCAAACCTCTTATCATATATTTTCTCAAAGAATCAATCATGTCCTTAAATAAATCATTAGAGTGGTAGTTGTAATATGATGGCACTTTCACAAGTCATGGCTTACGGGCATGTATTTTTTGTTGAGCATGGTCTTGATATCCATTGATTGTAATTTATGTCAAGGTGATATTAGTACATAATGCATTAATGACAAAGTGATACATTCTAAGTGGATTTAAGCATACATATCATGTGTGCAAGTATTTAAGGTGATTTACCATGTTTGAGGGGTCATATGGTGTGTAAAGAATGTATGGTGTACTTATGTAAGTGAAAGGAATACATTGGAATAGTCTTGTGAAGGTCTAGGTTATCTTACTCATCTCCTAGTCATCTTGGAAGAACTTCATAAGTAAACATATTGATGACATCAACATTAGCATGTGTGATGGTGTTAGAAGAAAGTGGTCAAATGGGTTTGTTCATATTTATGCCTATATCATGTGGTTAAAGTTCAAGGTATTTATATGGTTTATATAAAAAGTTAGGGTGGTGTGAATTTTGTCTCCCAAGTAAATTTCACTATTTTCTACAACCAAATTTGCAATATCAAGTGAATGTTGGAATTCAAATGTTTGAATTTACAAAGGAAAAATAGTAATTAGTAATTTTTTTATAACGTTTGATAATGGATTAATTTTATGGTGGTGTAAAAATAAAAGTAGTAGAGGACTTCAAGGGATATATAGATAAATTGATTGGGAGGTTTTAATAGTCATAAAATTACATTTATTTCACATGAGATTTGATTATTGTTGATTGTGTTTTCTTTGAATTAACCAGGGTGCAAAGAAATGATTGTATAAGTAAAAATATTGATAAAAATTTGTTCCTTAAAAATAAAAAATGAATTATACTCCATATATATAATACTCAATTTTTTTTTGGAGTTTGGAATGTCCATACAGATGAAGTTATTGTGGGTCAAAGTTGACTTTTGTTGATTATAATTATTACAAGTTTGAGTAAGCTTCTTGAAGTGGTGTTTATGAGCCTTTAGAGGCAAATGAAGGTGTATTACAGATTATATTATGTTCTTGAGATCTTGGTATTTACATACATATGTGTAATGTACATGGAAACACTATATTCAATTAGTTTGAGCCTCATTTTTGAAGACAATGTTTCTTGGCTATTTAAGCCTAATAGGTCTTTAAGACTTGATGGAGGTTTCAAAGTATAAGAAAATAATTTGATGTTTATTAATCATGTGAAAGGATAAAATATGATGAAAATAAAGTTTTTAAAGTGGTTTGGGTCATTGGTAAGTGCCATTTATACCATAGTGGCTCAAAGTGTTGCATGAAGGTGGATTAGGTCTCCATGGGACCTATTGAAGCCTTGAGGGCTAACAGAGGTTTCATAAGGTGAGTGAATGACTTGAAGTGTTGTATGACATGGTAAACATAAAATAGGATTGGATTAAATTATTTTAGATTGTTTAAAATGGTTCCATATTTGGTTAAGTTCTATTGGTATCTAAGTGTAATGTGTGGCCTAATGGATGGTTAATTGCTTAGGTCTTGCTTAAGCCTAGTGCATTATTTTGATCCATTTGAAGAATAGCTGACCAAATGAGTTGATGTATATTGTATGTAATGTGTTATAATATATATTTTTATGTTGATAAATTTGGGATAGAATTGTTAAGGGTTATGTAAAATTTTGTGTCCGCCTAATATTATTTGGAGAAAGAATCATGCATATGTAGTAGGTTATTGTGGCTTCATTGAGCTTGTTAGACAATTGGCAGGTGAAGCAAAATACATATTAATTTTCATAATGGTAAGAGGAAAAAAATACTATCATAAATTAATTTTTAATATGTGACAAGGGTCTAACATTATTTGTTCCAGGTCATGAGGAAGTAAGCAGATTTGTTCCAAGGATATTCGATTGATTTTGCTTAGGTGACCTAGTGCAAAGGTTTTGATTGTTAGATTATTGAAGTGTGAATAAAATGGTATGATACTTTTAATAATTTTGTGATATAATTAAAATAATTATAAAAACATTTTTAACATGTCATGAACATTAGATAGTTATGATGAAGGTAATCAATAAGTTTTGTATTTGATTCAAGGCATGATTAGGCCTAGTTTATCTAGATGACCTAGAGTGAAGAAGTGCATTGATCATGT
The DNA here is from genome assembly GCA_037957365.1 of Torreya grandis. Taxonomy (NCBI): domain Eukaryota; kingdom Viridiplantae; phylum Streptophyta; class Pinopsida; order Cupressales; family Taxaceae; genus Torreya; species Torreya grandis. The sequence continues at coordinate 47,046 of JARHVA010009575.1, read as the reverse complement.
GTTAGAAGAGTAATTAATAGGTTGTGTATGATTTATATTTATGATTTTTAAATACTTTGTTTAAATATAATAATATTAGAGTGTGAATAACTAATGGCCTTAATATCATGAACATGTATATGAGGGGTAAAGAAGAGAAAGAGTTGGTATATGCTTATGTAAGAGGAAAATTTGTGTTTGTATGAACTAAAATCAGTTGTATGAATTAGATAATAATGTTTTTAGGTTTTACATAAATATAATTCCATAATAAATTTTATCATATATTATATCGAAGGTGGATATCAATTTAGAGGTGAATGAGTTGGTGCTTGATCACCTAGGGGGTTGTGGCCTCCTTACTAGTTAGTGCTAGCTAAAGGCTAGTGCGTGCTTGACCAAATTGAGGGGTTGGTTATCTTTGATAATTTTGTGATGATATAAATTGAAAAAAAAAAATTATATGGTATTAGTCTAAATCTTGTTTCAAGTGGGTTTTCTCTCCCATGAAGGTTTCTCACATAATTCATGTGTTATGTGTTTTGATCTTGCATTACTTCTTTGTTCATTGCAATAAATTTTTTATATGCTTCATGAATGATTATGTTTAATGGTCAATAGTTTGAATAACTGGAATTTAATTTGATTTTATTGCATCATTGACTCACCCCCTAGTGATTGTGCTTCCAATAATTGGTATTAAAGCAAGTCCTTCAAGAAGGCTTCATAACTAGGAAGGTGGTCCTTTAAGCACAAGATGGCTAAGACACTACAAAAATAAAATCAATATTTGAGGTATATGGAAAAATATCATGAGCATTATATTTTTACCTTGAATATTGAAAACATCATAATGGATAAAGAGGTTGAGAAGGCTATTAAGGATCTCAAATTTTAGTTAAAAGATGTTAATGTAAAGGTGAGTTCTATGGAGGTTCTTAAGGAGAAGGTATGCATATTTAATTGTAATATATACTTATAAATAAAAAAGGATAAGATTAATATTCATGATCTCAATAATTATTTAGAGTATACAAATTTAAGTTTGTTGTCAAATTAGTTGGAGTGTGATCAACTGAAAACTGAGTTAGGCTCTTTGAAGGTTGAGCATGAGAAAATAGTTGTCATAATGAGAAAGGTTGAGAAAGAGAAATAAAATAAAGTCAAGAAGTATGATATAATTAAAAATAATGTGAGAAGAATAGAAAGGTTTCCCAATGCCATGATATTTGTCAATTCATCTCATAATCAATGTTATGCTTGCAATCAATTTGGTCACATTGAAAGAGATTTCAAAAGGAGAAGTAACTTGTCAAAAGGAGATAACACCCATCACCAAGTAATAGGTATGAATTATATTTTTTTTTTCAAGTGTCATATATTTTTTCATATGAAAAATATGGTAAGAATAAGTAACAAGGTGTATGGAGATCCTAGTGTGTAAGGAAGATGTCATACATGGATATGGAAACCTAAGACTATTAAGAGAGATCAAATTGAGACCAATGATTAATTGGTTGAAAATAATATCATTCAATATGGTTTGTTTATTGTGGTCTATATGAAGGAAATAAAATAATACTATTTATCAAGGTATGTTGAAAAGGGATTGAAAGAGAATATGGATGAGCCAATCAGGATTATGACGAGGCTTAGGAAAAACATGAAAACTAGTGAGAGTATAAAGACTTGGGAATATCCTAAGTTTAAAGTGTTATAATTTACTTGGTAGGTGAGCTATATATATTAGGATTATTAAAGTAAGTACTCAATAATTTATATCATCATGGAATGGTGTTGTAAGGTTGATAAGTTAGAGACTGGTCAATGGGTCAAGGTATGTTCTTTGTCTTGATATGCATATAATTGAGTATGTATTTTTTCAATTGATTTAAATATTTTAAAATATGTATATAACCTATTAATATATATTATAATTTATATGAATATCTGAAGTTTTTTTTGGAAGAATATCTTACTTTGAGTGTCCTTAGTTAGCATAGCAAGAAACCCTTGACATGGTATATCTTGGGTTGTACAATGAGTTGGGTCACCAAACTTGGTAATCTAGTATAAAATGATGATATAAAAGTTTTAAATTAGGTTATGGTATGATATAGGTATTCCTTTGGTGTAAAGTTATGATAATTTCAAGTTATGTATCTTTGTTTACAATGTACCTCTTTGAAGTGACCTAGGAAAGGAGTATCTTTTATTGTGCAAGAGAGAAGTCCTTGAAGGGAAAATATTGGGAAGGTAAGTTCATATTTCAGTATAAGGAATGTATAAATTCAATAATATTTCATCCATATATGGCCTATTGAGGTATATTGTTCAGGTTGGTATCTTGAAGTGCTCTTATAGGCATGAATTCAAGTAAGTTTAGTTGCTTTGAACATGTTGTTATTGTTCAAATAAATTGTGCTTATTTGATTCATATGAGAAGGATTTTATATAATTAAAATAGGTTATTTAGACCCAAGAATATTATTATTTTATTAATTTTTCTCATGAAGGATGTTGGATAATTGTGGTAGCCTATGTGTGGATGAAGATGGTTGCACTTAAGATATGTTCTTGTAAGAGAGTTTGCTTGTATATGTTTGTAATATTTTTATTTTGTTCAGGTGTAATATGGAGTTAGGGGGAAATAAATGAAGTTTATTTATGATTATGTGAAGTTTAGGCATGATTTATATAATCTAAGAATGAAGGATTAATTCAGATAGATGTATGTTCTCTTCAATTAATAATATCTAAGGTATGCACAGAGTGAGGGGGAACATATGTGAGATGTTTCAATTCCAAGGAGATTTTGTGGTTGAGTATGTTTAATAATAGGTTATATGAGATTATCATGATGTTAGGGGGATATTTATAGCTCTGTGAGTAGTTTTTTAGGTCTAAGGATCAAGTTGGAATGTTGAGGAAGAGACCCTTTGTCATTAATTTCAAAGGGGGAGAATGTTCAGAATGAAAGAGTTTCTCACATTATGAGAGAGAATTATAAAATGTGTTTTCCATGAATTAAAAAGGGGGATATTTTTATCATGTTATTGATATGAATTTATTATAATTGATGTTAAGGTGATCTTAGTACATAATGCATTAATGACAAAGTTATAGGTTCCAAGTGGATTTTAGACTACATATCATGTGCAGTTATTTAAGGTGATTAGCCATGTTTGAGGGGTCATATGGGGTGTAATTAATGTTTGGTTTACTTATGTAAGTGAAATTAATCCATTAGAATAGTCTTGTGAAGGTTTAGATTATCCTAGTCATCTCTTAGTTATCCGAACATAATTTCCTAAGTAAGCAGATTGATGATATCAACGTTAACACGTGTTAAGGTTTCAAAAGAAAGTGGTCACGTGGGTTTGTTCATAGTTGTGTCTAGATCATGTGGTTAAAATTTTAGGTCATGTCCAGTGTATATAAAATTTTATGGTGGTGCAAATTTGGTCTCCCAAGTATATTTCTCTATTTTCCATAGCCAAATTTATAATATCAAGTGACTGTTGGAATTCAAATGTTTGAATTTATAAAGGAAAACCAGTTAGTAGTATTTTGTTTACAACTTTTGATAATGGATGAATTTTATGATGGTGTAAAAATAAAATTTAGTATAGGAATTCAAGGTATATCTAGGAAAATCTATTATTAGGTTTGACTAGTTATACAATTACATTTATTAGATGTGAGAGTTGACTATTATTGACTATGTTTTGTTTAATTAACCAGGGTGTAAACAAATTATTTTAGAAGTAAAAATATGATAAAACCTTATTTATATAAAAATAAAAAAATAATTATACTCTATATATATATCATACTAAAATTTATTTTTAGTTTTGAATGTCTATGCAAGTGAAGTTATTACATGTCAAAGTTGACTTATTGATTGTAATTATTCCAGGTCTAAGTAAGCTTATTAAAATGGTGTTTATGAGAATTTGGAGGATGAATAAATGTTTATTATTTATTGTATGATGTTCATAAGGTCTTGGTATTTCCATCCATATGTGGATTGTTTATGGATAGTTTATGTTCAGTTAGTTTGAACCTCATTCGTGAAGATAATATTTGTAGGCTATTTAAGCCTAATAAGTCTTTAAGACCTAATGGAGGTTTTAGAGTATGAGAGAATAATTGGATGTTTCTTAAGAATGGAAAATTATAATAGAGTATTAAATTAAAGTGTTTTAAGTTGGTTTTGTCATTGTTAAGGGTCATCTAGACCATAGTGGCTCAAAGTGTTCCATGAAGGTGAATTAGGTCTCCATGGGACCTATTGAAGGCTTGAGGGCTAAAATACATTTCAGAAGGTGAATGAATGACTTGGAGTGTTGTATGAAATTTTAAACATAAATAAGGATTGGAGTACCTTGTGTTAATTTTTTTAAAATGGGTACATATTTGGTCAAGGGATATTGGTATCTAAGTGTAACCTGTGGCCTAATGGAGGGATAATTGTTTAGGTCTTGCTTAAGCCTAGTGTGTTGTTTTGAGCCATTTGAAGCATGGAAAACATAATGAGTTAATGTATATTATATATAACGTGTCTTAAGATATATTTTTATGTTCATATAAGTGGGATATAATTATTAATGGTTAAGGAAAGTTTTGTGGCCAACCAAGATTATTTGGGGAAAGAATCATGCATATGTAGTAGGCTATTTGGCCTCATTGAGCTTGTTAGACAATTGGTGGGTGGAGTGAATTATATATGAATTTTAATAAGGTTAAGAGGTCATGAAAAATATCATAAAATCATGTTGAATATTTTACAAGGTTATACCATTATTTTTTTTAGGTCATGAGCAAGTAAACAAATTTATTCCAAGGCTATTAGGCTTATTTTGCTTAGGTGACCTAGTGCAAAGGTTTTGATTGTTAGATAATTGAAGTGTCAAGATAATGGTATGATAATTAAAATACGTTTGTGAGGGAATGAAAATAATAATAATTACATATTAAACATGTCATGAAGATAATATAGTGGTGATGAAAGTAATTAATAAGTTTTAGATTTGATTCAAGGCATGATTAGGCCTCGTTTGTCTAGATGACCTAGAGTGAAGAAGTACATATGATTATATGTTAGAAAATTAATGAATAGGTTTTATATGAATGATATTTATGATTTTCCAAGACTGTATTTACATCTCATAAGATCAAAGTGTGAAGGAGGAATGGCCTCAAGATCATGAGCATGTGTATGATTGGTAAAGAAGAGAAAGAGTTGTTGTATGCCTATGTAAGAGGTAGATATGAGTTTGTGTGAACTACCATTAGTTTTATGAGGTAGAGAGGAAGGTTTTAAAGTTTTATAGAATGATAAGTCCATAATCGAGTTTATCAGGCATCATATCAAAGGTGGATATTATTTTGGAGGTTATTGAGTTGGTGCTTGGTCATCTAGGGGGTTGTAACCTCCTTTCTAGTTGGTGCTAGCTAAAGGTCTAGTGGGTGATTAAAAAAATTAAGGGGTGGGTGATCCTTGATCAATTGGTGATGATATAAATTTAAGTAATAATTTTATAGTATAGTAGTCCAAATATTATTTCAAGTGGGTTTTTCCTCCTATGAGGGTTTCCCACATATTTCATGTGTTATGTGCTTTGTTATTACATTATTTTTTTGTTAATTACAATGAATGGTTATATGCATCATGAATAATTATGTTGAATTATTAAGAGTTTGAATAATTGGAATTGAATTTGATTTTCTTATATCACTGATTCACCACCCCCCTCAGTGATTTTACTTCTAACATTTTTATCATAAATCTACAAGTTTTTCTAATTATGAAAGATGTTTGGTTAGGATTACCTTATACTAATAACATAACATATTATGAAGTTATTATTTGTATCCTCAAGTTTGAAATTTAGTGTAATATTCATCATCTTATAGTTTTTGGGGATTCGTGACTAATTGTAAATCAACTGATGAATACCAAGCTAAAGATGATGATTTAATTCCTTATAAAGGAATGTTGGGTAGTCTTAAATAATGTTTTCATTTCCTATAATTAGATCAATTTAATCAAATAAATAATATGGAAGTTAATGCTATGGACATTATTGATTCACTCCTTGACATGCATATAGATGAGAGTCATAGTTATTTATGGAGAACTTGATGTTTCTTGCATATGACACTCCTAAGTCTGAAATGGTTTATGAGGTTATTTTTCCTATTTACCCTTAGTAAAAGGATATATACACTTACCTCCATAAAAATGTGATCCCTCCTAACCTATCCCATGATCACAAAAATAATCATATCTAATGATTTTATTGCTTTACCATCATTGGAAATATATTATATCATAAGAGTTATGATGGAAATTTATGATAATGTTTAAGCTCTGAAGAGGTGGTCTGAATCATTAAGGAATTTCAAAATGGTAGTTTTGGTAATCATACTAGTGGTATGGTCCTTGAAAATCAACTTATTTGAACCAGATATTACTAGCTAGATGTGGAAATAGATTTGTGCCAATATGCAAGGAAATGTGTCCCATGCAAAAAACATGGAGACCTAATCCATGCACCATCACAAGGTTTTCAACCCATTACCACCTCATGAACCTTATCCACATGGGGGTCGTAAATCATTTCCAACTCTTATAAGGGTCATTAATACATAATCACCACCACTAGGTACTTTAATAGGTGATTCAAAGTTATTCTACTAACCTACATAACTGGAAAACAAATTTCCAAGTTTATCCTGGACCATATAATTTTTCCTCACAATGTAACTTATACCATTATATAAAATAATGGTATGTCCTTAGAAAATATATATATCAAGAGACTTTTCTAATAATAGAACATCAAACATAAATGGTCCACTCTATACTATCCCAAAGTCAATGATAGAGCAAAGGCATCAAATGAAAATATCCTCAAAATCCTAAAATACATTTTCAATTATGTTAGACATGATTAACATTTATAGATTTACCATGAATTAAGGGATTACTATACTAGAATTTTCACACCCATAGGGTAATTATATGCACACAATATTTTTAAACTTTATCATTTACCAATACTTTCTCTCTTGTAGGAATGTGTCAAGTTTCAATATCTTTAAGTGTATACCTTAAAGGGTGCACCAAGAAATGCGTGGATATACCTTTGTTTCTTCATAATATTGTTGGTCCTTATACCAATAACTAAAACCACTAAAATTCACTTTTATCTAACTACTTAATCAATTAAAACCTATTTACCCACTTCTCTATGTAACTCCCATTCAAAAATAACCCCCATTTAAGTAATCATACATTTTATTTATTTTCCTACTACATTTTGTAGATCAATATTGTAAGGGATTCAACCCATGTTACAGATCTAAGTCAGCTAAGATGACTTAGTTTGAGACCTAATGACTACCTTTCCTACCTAATAAAATCAAGTTGGTTGATCATGTTGGCTAAATTATCAGGAGGTTTTAGGGTCAATATTTGGCTATAAATACCCCAATCACTTAAATCTAATATATAAAAAAAACATTCATTTTTCATTGTTATAGTTCATAATTCCACTAATTAAACAATTAAGGAGTTATTACCTAGGGTTTGGCCTTTGAAGGAAATAAGATTATTTTGTGGGAAGGTATTAGATGTAAAATATGAGTCCTTTAATCCAAGATATGATTTAGATAGTTTGATCCTTATAAATCCACACCAACCTATTTCAAGGTGCCATTGGCCAAAGGATAGATTGAGGCACAATAGGTTCATCCATTGGTAAGTGTTATAGATCAAATTCACACCCTATCGATGGTATTTAAATATTTCTAAATTTGATGTAACATGGAAACACCTCAAGGTTATGGTACCCTATTATAGAGGTGAATCTATAGGTTAAAGGGATAGCTCCCCTTGATGAATCATTTAGGCTCATACATTACTCTAACAAGTTATAATTAAAAGGGATAGAAAAATACTCTAATGGAGGTGATGCACTAAATATAATTGATCACTACCAACTAAAATTTAACTTTAAAAAGGATACTAACCTACACATGACACTAATCCAAATCTGCATCTCTACTTCAATGTTTATCATGAAGTTTTGTGAAAGCAAGGTTGATCTAGGATGACTAGTCAAGAGGTCATAACATGAAAAAAAAATCAATAAACCCATACACACTCCATTTGAACACTTTAAGATACTTTCAAAAAGGATTCCAAACTAAACATAAATGTTAAATAAGGACAAGCATGCCAAATAAGTAAGTCTATCACTTATCAAGATCAATTAATCAAGCATGCATATTTAATGTAGTCCATGGAAAAGGTAAAAAATTGTTATTATTCACTGATTAAAGTTTGAAAATGGGTAGGTATTCACCATACCTAGGTGAAGGATACAAATTTAACTAATTAAGGCTTAATATATAGAAAAGTTGAGAGAAAGAGAGAATGGTGTAGGAGAGAGAGAGAGAGAGAGAGAAGTATCCAAAAGGAGATACAAGAAGAAATAAGTTTGAAACTACCCCATTAGATCCTCAAATACAAATTTTAGTCTTTTTGAAGATTCCTTTCTGATCCAAGTGGCATGGAAGTTTCAAACTTTGCTTGATACCTTGACTAGCTCTCAAAAATTACCATTTGTTTTAGCTTATGGAGTGACCAATGGCCTTTTTGATGGTAAGATCATGTTGAGTTAAAAATTTTACCTACTATTGACACCTATCAACTCATCATAGGACTGATTTAACTCATGATAAGGATCATAGGATTGATATATTTAAAATTTAGGATTGAGGAACTTCACCAACTTGCATGAAATTGAACTCTAATTCAAACTCACCCATAACAACCTCATCAAGGTAATGAAATAAAAATTACAACTTACTAAAACAAGTGATTGGGTTTTTATAACCAAATAATTATGCATAGAGTCACCATTGATGTATTTAATGCCTCTAAAGGTTGATATGTAAAATAACATCACCAAGAATCCTTCCACAACTTTGGATCTTAGTCCCACTATGTGTGCCAAAACTATTACCAATAAAATTTACACCCTTTATAATTTATTTAAATCCTTCCAAATTTTATGTAACATGGATAAACCTCAAGGTTGTGGGTACCTTATTACAAGTTTAAATATATAGGTTAAAGGGATAGCTCCCATTGATAAATCGCTTAGGCTCAAACACTAATCTACCACTTACTAGGAAAAGGGAGAGAAATATATTCTAATGGGGTGATTCAAAAAATATGATTTGATCACTACCAACTATATATAAATTCACTTCAAACATGAGACTAACCTACAACAAATACTTCTCCAAATCTACTTCTTTACATGAATATTTATTATAAAGGTTATAAATAATTATTGAGATAAGAGGACTAGTCAAGAGGTCATGGCATGAAAATATAGAAAATACTACTCATTAAACACTTACACCTCACTTTAAAACTTCAAAATGCCTGTAAAAAGGATTTGAAACTAAATATACATTTAAAATAAGGAAAAAAATGTCAAGGAATCAAAACTAGTCACTTGACAAGATCAACTAATCACACAAACATATTAAAACTAGTCAAAAGAAGAGGTTAGTATTATAAGTTTTTTATTGATCAAAGGTTGAAAATGGGTATGGATTTTCCATACCCAAGTAGAGGATCCAAATTTAGTCTATCAAGTCTCAATATATAGAGAAATGTGAGAGGAGAAGGAGAAGGGCATATGATAGAGAGAGACATGTGTCCAACAGAGAGTTATAATAAGAAATGAGTTTGAAACTAACCCATTAGGTCTTCAAGGACAAGTTTTGGTCTCATGAATACTCTCTTATACTCCAAGTGGCATGGAAGTTTCATACCTTTCTTAACACCTTGCCTTTCTCTTCAAAATTTCCCTTTGCTTTGGCTTGTGGAATGAAAAGTGACCTTCTTGATGGCCAAGTAAAGTTGAGTTACATATTTTATCTATTATTAACACCTTTAAACTAATCTTTTAAGGTTCCCTTTGACACATTACTTCATTCTCTTGCTATGGGTCTAGAAGTCTCATTTTATCACTAGGCCAATATTGATTACAAGTGTTAAAACATTATTTCATCTTATCCAATTTATTTTATCTCCATTTTGGATTATTTAAATCATAATAGATAGGAAAAAACTCATTTAGAGGTCTCAAAATACTCCCAAGAACTTGTTATACACCCAAAGCTCTCATTTGGCCTAATTCCTTATAGCTCTAAAAAATGTAAACCTCATTTTATAGAACCATGCAAAGATGATGATAACAAAATAATGGAATATTTGAGAACCCAATATGTATTTAAAACTCCATTCCAAGTTGTAGGTCCATACTTTGACTGTAATTGGATTTTTTCTCCCTTTATATCTTATTAGTTAGGTCTTTATTATCCCTCTAGGCCTAGAGACTAAGTTTTAGATCTATAGGATTATCAAATGTGTAAAAAATAAAACAAATATATGACTCAATTTAATTACATTATTATAAAATTCCATATCAAATTTGATCTCCTAAAACTTTGTACATACCTCCTAAGCATGCTTGCGACAACCTTCTCTAGATATTTTCTATACAATATACCTACATATGTGCCAAACAATGGCATGTGAAGATTCTTATGGGGATTTTTAAGGTAATACATGTTATTTTAAGGCTTATTTAATTCATTTATAGTCATTAAAATCATATTCTCTCTCATTAGGTTAAAACTAGTCTATTTGGTAGCTTGTGAGTGCCTTACACTCTTAAGGTTGATTCACAAATATTGAGGCATAAATAAAATAATAAATTACAAAAATTTAAATTAAAACAGTTTTGATAAATATACTTATGAGATCAAGATACCATTTAGTCTCTATGTAATGTACTAAGCAATAGAAGGTGACCTCTTAGGCTAGTAGATTGCATTTTATGATGCCAAAAAGAGTTGAGGTCTAAAAGAGAACTTTTGATGTTTGGTTGGAGTTTACAAGGACATAATTAGGTATATGACATCCACATTTAATTTATCCCATGATTATCTTGTCACACTTATTCCCTAACCCTTCTATATCCTTCATCAACTCATGCTAAGGTTTTAGGACGTACTAGCTCACTTGACCCTAACTATTGTGTTTGAGACTTTTATTCTACTATCATAGGGTTATAAAATTAATGGGATTCTTATTTAAGTTATTAAAAATTCCTCAGATCCATAATGGTCTCAAATCACCCATAAAAACCATCTTCCATAATAAAATTCCACAAGTAGGGCTATATGCTTATTATAGGTTCAATTAGTCCTAAATATACCTACCTACATTTGCACCATTTTGTTTACTCTTGAAGATCATGTGGAATAATGATATAATTATATAATCACCTAAAAAAAATTATTCTCCTTTATACTTATATGTCTCTTAGATCAAATACATCTTTTAGCCTAATCAAGTCTATATTTTTTGAATTTAGACCCATTAGGCCTGAACATAGCTCATCTGGTTTTCCTCACTTTATCATTGGGTTTGAGGGTCTAAATGATATCATATATAATAATTAAACCATGTTAAAATGGTTTTAATTTACTTATACCTCTCATATACCCTTACCTCTATCTAAACAATCAAAATCTTTTAGCAAGGTAGGCAAGCCTGTGTATTCATTTGACTGCGTGTGTAGGGTTAGATTGAATTTTTTTTGGTCATTCTCTCTTGGAAATATCCTTTAGGTAAATTTCTCTTTAAACAACATTTTTAACCTATTTTATAATCTAATTTATATTTAAATACTCTTTTTATGTGCTCTACCTTCTCTTTTGTCTTGAAACTAGCCTAGTCCTTTTAACACACTTGTAGGTATCCATTGAGGTAATCTAATTGAATTTTAGACATTTAGAACTTATATTTCCAATAATTGAACCTATAAATTACTTTTATACACTATTGGGAGTTTTTATCCTCCTTCATCTTTCCCAAAACACTACTTCCTTCTAAAGTCATATATGCTCTTTGTACTTTCCAAAAGTGTGGATGTAGGGGACTATTTTATGAGGTTGAAATGATAATAATTTAACATTAGCCTTATATATATAGGTACATGGAAACTTGAGTATATTATATAATTCCTATATATAATCATGTCTTAACCATGATCTTGTTTTGATGACAATAACCTTTTCATCCAAAATAAGGACCTGTAGGTCTAGGGCCTATAGGTCTACCATTTGCTTGCATAAGCTATAGACAAAATATTGAGTCTTTATTCTTAGATATTGTAATAAAATAATTTTAAATTTCATGCCACCTCCTCTCAATAACAATACATACTTCCTGACCAAACATTATGTCATCTCAAAATTTTAATCATGGTCCATACAAACTTGTGTATACAATCATCTTATGTGCCAAGTTTTGCATTAAAAGTGAGGGTATTTTCATTCATGATTTTGGTGATTTAATTTAATTATACCATGTTGAAATGATTTTTTATGAGTTTTTGATACCTCTCCCCATTTTCAAGACATCTCAAACATGAACCTAGACTTATGAATGGTCACCCATAGGTCTGCAAACCTGTGAGTGGCTGAAAAACTTATAAAATTTGTTTAAGAGTGTAGATTTGGACTTTAACTCTCAAATTATTATAACTATAGTGTTAAATATTCTATCTCATGCATATAATTAACTTATCATTTCCATTCAAGCTAAACATTGGCATTCAAACTTGAAAACTACTACTACACAGACCATGCCTCCAAAGAGTAAAACATTTGAAGCCTATTTACAAAGATATAATTTAAATGGGAGAAAAAATGAATATAATAAATTGAGATATCCTCCATGAAAATTAATTAACTTTGAACTTTTTAAGGTGACAAACATCTCAGATAAACCAAAACACACTTGTAGTAGGGTGACATGCTCACACACTTGAGACACTATTCCTCTTGTTAAAGACACTTGAGAAGGTTAAATTTATTTATTAAAAAAATATTTAAAGGAATATTTTTACCTTTTAAAACATCCCAAAAAACCTTTAATCTCCATAAAATTTTGAAGTGGAGAAACAAGAGCAAAAATAAACCCTACTTGAATGGACAAGGCATAGTGACCTATTATCACTTTTAGTGATTGTTCATAAAGGAGGGGACATGAATATAAAAAACATTAAACTAAATTGAATCTCATTAGGACCCCTAATAATATCCAAATTTTTAACTCTCAAATTTCTCTACCCTAGTTGTACCATACATTTGATTTTTGCCTTTATAAGATTGTGAAGGCAACAATTGAGGAGAGTGTCTAATGCATTTTTAAGACTTGAAACTTGATCTAGAGCCTAAAAATGACCTATTAAAGTCCATGAGATTATTTGATACTATTTTCATCTTTAAAATGATCTTTCAAGGTCGTACAAGTGCCCAAAAATGTTTATAAAGGGGTATTTTGCTTAGTTTAGGCATTGAACAACATTTTTTTAAGGTTCTAACCATTTCCTAACCCATGTATAGTAGTAGGTACATTAGTGGACTTTTTAAAACATTTTAATTTGAAGGTGGTACGTATAACTCCTCAAAAATAGGCCAAAATGTGACCAAAATGACATTTTAGCACATAAGAACATAACAAAAGGTTAGTACATGATATTATGACCTTAAAGACACAATAATAACCTTTTATAGTGAATATAAACCGTTTCACAAGCTTTAACACACTCGAAAACACCAAGACACATAAATTACCCTAGGATTAGAAAAGTACACATGAGACCAAACTTTGGACAAATTTAGATAATGACTAATGTGACCACATGAAAACCATTTAAGACCATAGCAAGAACATATACAAATTTTGATAACCCTATGAAAAGTTTCAACCTATGGGGATGGACCATTTTTTACTTGGGGTCAAAAATTGGTCAAAAACACCTATGACATTTTCTTGGGAATAAATTTTATTTTGGGTTATAAGGACAAATTATATTTTCATGATAAGGTTATCAAATGTGAGGATGACCTTATGAATCCTATGGTAGTATCAAGGTTCAAGAGACATGTTTTCCTTCACATGATTTTGGTAATGCATCTTAAGATAGATCTAAGGAAAGGTTTTTAGTTATTTTTTTATCATGGTGAGTGATACATTATATGAATTAGATAAGGATTATTTGAATGATCATCCCATTCTATGGGAATTTCTTTATGTGTTTTTAGATAGATTGGTTGGCATGCCTCTATAGTGGGAGATTGATTTATAGATTGAATTAGTGCCTACGATTGAGGCCATATCAAAGGAACCTTATCAGATGACCACACATAAGTTATGTGAACTCAATATGTAGCTTGATAAACTCCTTGAAAAAGGACTAATTCATCCTAGTTTGTCCTCATGGAGCATCGATAATTTTCATCAAGAAGAAGGATGGATCCCTTTGGTTGTACATTGATTACTACCAATTTAATAAGGTGAAAAGTAAGAATCATTATCCATTACCTATAATATATTATTTATTTGATCATATTTATGGAACCAAGGTGTTATCTAATATTTATTTGAAATTTGGATACCATCAGTTGTATATCATAGAGCTGACATTCATAAGACTATGTTTTGAATGTACTATGGGCATTATGAATTCATAGTTGTACTTTTTGTGTTGAAAAATGCTATAGTAGTGTTCATGAGTCTTGTGAATGGTGTGTTTTTCACCTTCTTGGATCATTTTGTTCTATTATTTCTTGATGACATTCTAATCTATTAAAAAAATGAAGAGGAACATGAGGACCATTTGAGGTAGGTCTTATAGATTTTAAGAGAAAATTGGTTGTTTGGAAACTTGGATAAGTGCTATTTTACATAGTTTAAGGTGACATACCTTAGAAATATCATTTTATGAGAGGTAATATTTTTCAAACAACCCAAGATTCAAGCCATTTTGGAATGGACAACACCCACAAATGTTGTATAGTTGTGTAGTTTCATGGAATTGGCAGGCTATTATAGATGCTTTGTTAAGAATTTATCTCAAATTGTGAATCCCATCACTTCACTTTAGAAGAAATGGAAGACATTTTATTGGATGGAAAAGTGTGAATAAGTTTTTTAGTTGTTGAAGGAACAATTCACATGGTTTCCAATTTTTTTCATGCCTAATCCTATACGAGAATTCATCATTTACATAGATGCATCAAAGGATTAGGAGTTGTAATAATGTAGGAAGGTAGAGTTATTATGTATGAATCTCATAAAATCAAAGCTTATGAGTTAGAATATCCCACACATGATTTAGAATTTTTAGATATCATTCATGCTTGTTTAAGGTGGAGACACTTATTGTTTGGTTGTCATTTTGTTTTAAAAATTGATCACTTAAGTAACATATACTCAATCAACCTAACCTCAAATCATGTTAAAGGAATTGTATGAAACTATTTTGTAATATTATTATGAAATGTTTATGTCAAAGGAAAAGATAATGTATTTTTTGGTACCTTGAGTAGAATGTGACATGAGTTAGTAACGATTAGTTTATGAACTGATCTATGGAGTCAAAATTTGAAGCTACTTCTAGAGGATCACATATATAAATAAGATAGGTTATGTATTATAGAATTAATATGAAAGGTAAATCTGAAGGATATTATATTGAACTAGATTACCTATTATAACATAAAGGGTATATCTATGTTCTTTCTATAGGTGTATTGTGTGAGTTGATTTTATCTAAGTCACATAGAGCCTTATTAAGCACATCTCGGAATTAAGAAAATGCATGTTGATACAAGTAAATTATACCATTGGGAAGGAATAAGGCATGATATTTTTGAATTTTTAGCTCATTTTTTAGAGTGCCAAAGGGTCAAAGTTGATCATCAACATCCAATAGGATTGTTATATCCTCATGAGATTATATAATAGAAATGGGATACCATCTCCAAGGATTTTATTATAGGCTTCCCTAATTCATCATATCATCATGATGAGATCATGGTCAAGTGGACAAGCTAACTAAAGTATCTCACTTTTCTCCCATGAATACCACTTACTATGCCAATTCAATAGTGAAAGTCTTTTTGGATGGCATTGTTAGATCACATGGGATTCCTTGTAAGATTATTTCAAATCAAGATCCAATTTTTAATTATTACTTTTGGACTTATTTGTAGAAGGCTCTGGGAACTTAGCTTAAATTTAGTACTTCTTATCATCCCAATATTGATGGGCAAACTAAGAGAGTCAATCAGGTCTTAAAAGACATGTTGAACATGTATGTTATGGATCAACAATCTTGTTAGGAATATTATTTATATCTTGTGGAATTTGCTTACAATAATAGCTATCATAACTTAATTGAGATTAAATATTTCTAGGATTTATATGGTCAATCTTGTATAACCCCACTAAGTTGGGACCAAATTGAGGATAGAGTTATGATTGTCCCTACCATGTTATAATATATGAAGTGGTAAGTGGTTAAAATATGATATCATCTAGAGAATTCTAGGGATTCGTATAAGCATGCTGATGCAAAAAGAAATGACAAACATTTTAATTTTGGTGATAAATTTTTATTGAGAGTAAGACCCAAAAAGAGCCCCATCCATTATGAAAAAGGATCAAGTTGGCACCTCATTTTGTTATACCATTTGAGGTCTTAGATACCATTAGCCCAGTAGCTTATCGACTGACCTTGCAACCCATCCTAGCTCATGTTCACAATGTTTTTCATGTTAGGAATAAATCATAAATTAATACAAAATAATTTCAAAAAATTGAAATAACAAGATTTATGAACATAGATACATAAAGAATATAAATTAAAAATTCACAAGAAGATAAGATTTAATGTGGTTCACCCAATGTGGGCTACATTCCCCAAGAACTACTTTCTCAAATTTTATTTCAAGCCAAAAAGATTAAAATCCACTCTTAGATTAGTCTTCTCACAATTATAATGCACAAATATCATTTGGAGATATGTTCAAAAAAATATCCTAAATTCACACACTCTATTTTTCCTTCTAAAAAAACTCAGATATTATGATGTGTTACCTACTATATGTCCATCTATAATGCATCAATAGGTAAATGACATAGTGGTTTTATAAAACAATGGGTACTAAAACCATGGGTAAAGTCAACCCATAATGGTTCCCAATTAAGGGGGTCCAAATGTTTTTTTGTGTGCTACCACCCTTAAAACCCTATTTTTGGGGGTTTCCACCCCTCAACCCTGATGAGAATACATTAAAAGTGTATATTAATTTTTAACGTACAGTATTTGAAATACATTATAATGTATAAATAGGCTCCAGAATGTAACATTTCATGTATCTATTTTAACAAAATTTATTTCCAATATTACTCATGTTTTGGATTGAATAGACTTACAAGTCAATACTAATAGAGCTATGACTTTAAAACCCATCAATATTTTAGTGTGCAGAATGATGGTGCTTTGAGGTAGATACCTAGATCATGTCATGGTACAATGGAACAAATATGATGAATCAACAAAAAATTGGGAATATGTTTCACCTTTGAGGGTTTAGTATTCTAACCTCTTTCATTGAATTCCAATAAGAAGTCTATTTAAGGGGAGGGGGGTGTAAGACCTCATTTTTAATAGTGTTCATCTTTGGGAAAGATGACTATGGAACTATGAATCTCATTTTTTGATATTGAATTATGTTGTTAAGTCACATTTGATAATGGTGTGTAAGGATATAATAAAGGTTTTCCATGTGTTGGAGACCATGAGAAAGACCTATTATAAAATTATGTTTTGACTCCTATCTTATGAAAGTATGATTCTATGCTTATGTTTCCTTATAAAATTTGATTATGTCTATTAGATATATTGAATTAAATCATGTTCAAATTATTTTTTATAAGTTGATAAAATTGGAAATTAATTGTATATTTAATAACATGAGATTATCACTTTGGATGTTGATATTCCATGAATTTTTAATTATGAATAATTTGTTAAATGCCTTGTTTGATTAAATTCTATAGATTCAACTACTAGCTTATAGTAATTTGATGTGTGCATAAGGTGTGTAGGAATAGGAAAAATGCCAATGAAATAAATAGACTAAGACAAACATGGTTTTATCATTAATAAGTTACCTTAACCTTTTTTAAAACCATACTAAGTTTTTATTTACCTAAATATCCATATGAAACCTTTCCTAACTTAGTGGTTGTGTTAGATGGCTAACCTTTAAGCTTGGTTGGTGAAACTTTTTATCTTTAGGATGCAAGATATTATAGCCAACATCTAAATTATTAAGTGGATAATTGACAAATATTCCCATTGATTTGCTTAGACTAAAATATAGTGGGATGTAAGGCAAGTAAACCAAGGAAGAAACCACAAAAGTTTGCAAGAGCCATCATGTGCCTTAATTGAGTATATAAAATAAGTCCCTTAATGAGGCATGGTTGGTGAGAGACTAGTCATTCTCTAATAGTGAAATATATTTATATAAAATTTTAACTCCCTTAGTTAAGGACTTTTTATGGGGAACTTTGATTATTCATCGAAAAGGAGTTAGACTAGCAAGTTGAGAACAAAATCATGGATTAGGAAGAGTGAGTTAGGAAAGTTGAACATAGACGTCTGGAGGATAGTGCCCAAGTAATCTTGGAGTTGACAGATGGGTGGCCTATTTGACTTATGATTTTAGTTTCTTTTTGTAATGAAAATGATTATGTTATTTGATTTATGGGTTATTTCTATGAGAACAAGACCACTTGCTTTGTTCTACCTATTTTAATTTTTGTCCATGGTTGTGTATTGGATACCATGTTGTGCTTTCTATTTAAGGACTTTAGAGAGGTTTTTCCTCCTTATTTATATGAAGTGTTTTGATCTTATGGATGTTTTTATATGTTGTTATGAAACTTTTTTATGGTGGTCTAGGAGAAATATCTTCACAATGGTATCATATCAAATTCCTCTTAGGTGGGGCATAATGGAATGTGTTTTGATACTCCCATGAATGTCATGATGGCAGTGGTTGAATTCCTCTTATACAGGGCATAATGGTAGGTTATTCAACCTTCCCATGACCATTGGAAGGAATAAATAGAGTGATTGAATACTCTTACTATTTCATGATTTTATGCATACCTTATTATGTTTTAAGAACTTGTTGCATATTTTATATTATTGAATGATTTACTTTACTTTAATAAACATTGGAATTCTTATTTTTTGATATTGAGTTTTTAATATCTTTTTGTAAGAACTAGGAATAATACTATATGTGTTTCATGGTCTTTCCTTGTGTTAAATACACATCCTTATATTCCAATCCTTTCCCTTTCCAAGTGGTATAAACATGCTCAAAGCTTGGACTCTTGTGTTCAGGGGTGTCTAGAGTAGCAACTTAATGATGACAAAATTTTGGGTAGTGAGACTTCCTTATAGTGGTTTATATATAATTAATCATACTGAGAGATGTATCTCTCCCTTATGTTAATAACATGAATGATTCTTATATATCACCAATACTATAGTAGCTATCCCACTTTCTAAAGACTTGTAAAGGAGTAGATCTGGACATCATTCCAAATATAGATTAGGACATTTATTTTACTTGTTAATCCCTAAGAACAAAACTAAGATGTTAATGTAATGAATTATTTATCATAGGACCTTGATAAGAGTCTTATTTATATTATAAGTATTTTTTTATCCCTTGAGGCTCCTTCAAATAAATGATAGTATTTACTTACTCAATTTATTGTTATGAGTAATTTATCTTTAAGAATTATGCATCTCTGTCTATCTACATAAAAGGAGTCTTTGAAGTTAATTTATTTAAGAAGGGAAATGAACTTAGATAGAAGGTATGAGATTATTATTTAAAATAACAATATAATCTATTAAAATTAACTAACAAATGATGTAATCTAGTTATGTTTAAGTGTATTTATACCCTTGGGGAGGAGTTTGTTTATGAATGAAACCTCCCATTTGGCCTATGGATTTTATTATAAATGATAAGAGGTTAATTGATTTGATCTTGGTGAAGACGGTTCCTCAATTTTGACTTTATCTCTCTTTCTAATTTTCATGATTAAAGTAATTGCAATTAGGTTGAGAAAAGATTGAGTTGAATGTATTTATTTATCCATGAGATTGTTATTGAGAATAATAATTCAGCTTGTTGAAAATAATTAAGCACTATTGATTTATTTTATAATTATGCTAGTAATGAATAAAGACTTATACTGCCTTTATGTCATACCTTTTTGAAAAGGATTAATTTTATTAACGGATTTCCATTTTACTCTATGGCTTAGCTAATAAATGACTGTGAGCTATTTGATTTAAGCATTTTTGAGAACAACCTATATTTTTTAGCATAGGTCTCTCCTTTAAATTTGTATGATTTAATTATTGAGCCAATATTGTACAAGGAATGCATTGAGATAAGGTCCATAACAAGCCAAATCATTTGACTGAGTCTTTAAATATTTCTCATTATAAGTGGGTTGATTTTGACCATTGAGTTTTTAGAAAAAAATGAGCCTCTTAGATTGTTGCATATTCGGATAAACCAATGAGAATATTGGTTTAGCATCTAGTGCATTTTTTTTGCCTTGACACCTTATTATTCTATTTTTTATGCGATGATGACATTTCTTAGTAGAGTCTATTCTGAGGAAGGAATACCTTGTCTAGTTTAAGCAATCAGTAGTGACCTATGCATGGATTTATATTACCTTAGCTAAGTATTAACTCATTTAGTCATTTCTACATTTTTCTCTAGCTTGAGCCTTGGTCTAGACTTAACTAATCTTGATTTTTCCTTGGTATCAGTTATACCCACTTGGAAAACTCCCTTACATAGTGTTTTTTCTTTTGTCTTAGCTTAGTCATTTGTTGAAATATTTGTGTAGTAGTCTAACTTAGCTAGTCCATTTATGGAGGCTCAATCATCCAATTGAACCTTTCCTTCAATGTTTTTAAATTCATCATTATGTGGCCTTTTTAACTTAGCTAATTTATTATCTTGGTCATTTGTTTCATTTTTTCTTTAGTTGATTTCATGACTTAGATAGATGGTTTAAATTTAACCACATATCACCATCCCACCAAATCAAGAATGACATTAACATGGCCTAATGTATGGTCAGTTCTAGGCCAATAGGTGAGTGAGATGTTTCCATGTGTCATCATCTTGATGACCCATAATCTTATAAAGGACCATACTAAGTGCAAAGCCTTTAGGTGATCAGGATGTTTCTATGTGGTTTTATCCCAATGACCCATGATCTTAGAGTCATCTATATAATGGGCTTGTCTATAGGATGATAGGTTATCAAGATGTTTCCATATGTCATCATATTGATGATCTATAGTCTCGTTAGAGTTTGTTCTAAAGTAAACACATCTCGGCTAATGGGTTAGTGGGATGTAACCACATGTCATCATCTTGATAGTTTGTAGTCTTGGGGTTCTTGGTTCAACATGAAATCTAATTAGAACAATGAGTAAGTGTTAGGATTCCATGTGGTAAGATAGGTCCATAGGATCTCAAAGTAAGGCTAGCATGACCTTGGAGGCTTCTAAATCTACCATATGAATTCATACTATGTCAAATTTAAACTAGTTTAAATTGACACCTATTTCAATGTCATAAGCACAATAATCTTTAGCATGAGCTCATGGAGAACCCTGAGTGATGAATAAACGATTTAGAACCATTTCCTTCAAATTTATGGCATGATCTATTTATGAAATGGTGGTCATAGTATGGACTACATGAGTGTTATGATTAACATGGATTCTAATATTTGCTTATGTATTTGTGGTTGGTGGTTTTTGTTTAATTATTTCATGCTTGTTATTTAAGAAAAATGGGCATGAAATTTACATTTTCATTTATATCTAAAAAAATTGATCTGATCATTTTTTTTATATATAACTTTATATTTTTAGCTGACTAAATCAAACTGGTTTATCTAGTCATTTTCCTAATTTCTACATTTTATATACAGTCAACTAAACTGATATGTTTGATCTCATTTAATAGTCATATTTTATTAGTAAACCATATTTACCTACTTAATTTATTTTATTATTTGTGTTTTTAGTTCTCTACCTTTAAAAAATTAAAAACTTTACCTAGATGACCTAGTCAATAAAATTTAGCAATTCTATTAAATCGACCTAGTTGATGGTGTTATATATTCTAGGTTCATTCTTAATAGTTTAAAATTTTTATCTTATAAATTTTAATAAATTTACAATTATTTCTCTTCCATTTCAAAAAAACTCCTTGCTTATTTACTCAATTATCATTTTTATTAAACTATAAACACATGGTAAACTAGATTGACTAGTTCAATAATATTATGTCTATGTTTTATACACCAGACTAAATTAACAAGCTATATTTTATTTTTTTGGGTTTGATTTTTCAATAGATGGTATCAATTAGCTCAATCCTATTCTGTATTAATTTTTCAACTAGATTGACCTAATCAATCTTGTTTTATATGTTTCATTTTCTATCATAAGCAAAAGAAATTAACCTCTATTTTCATAGTAATTACAATCATTTTATTTTTGAAATAAAAAATTGGCTGCTGGTTTATTTCCTTTCAAAAATTGTAACTTAATTTTTGACAAATTGATTTTCACCTTTATTTTTATCTCATTTGGTTTTCCATATAAATTATGTAATTTATGTTTTAAAATACTTAGCTACTATCATTAAGTATTTGATATTATTTTTATGGTATGTTTCTATCATTTATATATATTATGGTATGAGGGGCCTGCCCCAATACTCATAGCCATAGTACAAAGCTATACACGGTCTTTATTTTCCATATACCACATGGTATTTTAGGAACACTCAAGATTTCCCTTTGTATTAAACTTTAGGAATCCATCTATCCATTTGATTATTTGGTACATCGATTAATGATTAATGTTGAGAAGCTAATTACAACCTACCCTTGCAATTGGGTTTAGTGGGCTATGTGAACGACCCTTCCTCCATAGTTACTGCTATAAAACATTAGGTCATCATTATCCAATGGATAAGCTAGTATATTTGGAAGCCTACACTGTCGAACACAACCTTTAGTACAACCTATTGATCTTTTTTTAGATAATTAGCTAGCAATATTAGTTATAAAAATTACATTTTATACTTGCTATTATATGGTGTATTGTAGATGTTATCAACTAATGTTGATACAAGTTGTGTTACTTATTATAGCTAAATTGACCAACTTATTATAATTACATGTGTGATTAGTTTACTTATATTTTTAAAATTAAATCATCCAATTTTAACCATTTAAAATCTTATTACCAACTAAAGAACTAGATTGACCATTTCAATCTAGTAGATTTTTCTTTTATCTTGTCTACCCTAATAGATCATCTAGCTAAATTTAGTAGACTATTATTTTATTATATCTTCCCAACTAGATAGATCAAATCAATATAGTAGCTATTATATTTTCTTATTTTCCCAACTAGATCAACCATCTTGGTCAAGCTAGTTTACAAACTATTCTATTATCTTTCTTTTCTAGCTGCATCAACTAACTCAATCTAGTTAGTTTATAGACTATTTTATTATCCTATTTTCACAACTAGATTAACCTAATTGATCTGGTCAACTTCCATACTAGTATGTTATCCTACCAATCTACCTAAATTTACCAACTTGATTTAGTTGATTTCTAACCTCTAAATTTTTTTCTTCTTCAGTAAGTGTCTAGATAAGTTTGTTTTTCATCATGACACACCTATTTGATGAAGCTACATATTAAAATCAAAGTAACATGATGAATATTAATAATCCTCAAAAATCCTCTAAAATGAATCTACCCTATCATGTGATAGATAATTCTAATCATAGAAACATCCATGTTACTACTCAAACCACCAATTATGGGACTCCTCCTCATTCTTTTTCTCTTAATATACTATACCTACCTATAGTAGAGGATGAAGGTGATCTTGAATATATAATTTAAATGATCATATAATGAATTAACATTAGGGTAAGGATAATACATTCATTTATAACATCATAATGGGACCTCACATTAGATAACCCCTTCACCTTCACCTAACTTTTATAGAAGATTTTGGTCAAGTAATTTTATGAATTTTGGCACACCCTTATCTTATCTTGTGCCTTCATATTCTAGAATGTCATCATTTTCCATGCCTTCTTCATCTTTGATTCCAACTATTTCCGTAAACATGGTAGGCATGACATTTAGTGTGTCAACTCAAAATTCCCACATTAATACACAAATTAATGCAACTACTACTACATCTCAAACTATCAATGCCTCTCTTACTGCTAATGCATCCCATGTTGCTTCCATTACTCAAAATACCATTAATATTAATCAAATTTCATTAAAAAACTAAAATAAAATGGATACTTTAAATATTAATAGTGTGAATCAAATGATGCAAATTAAAAACCAATTAATTCATTTCCAAAACCAACCTCAACCTACTCATTTAGGGATGAAAACTCCTAATACCCACCAAAATTCACCCTTAGGAGGGGATTGTTTATACCTCTCCATGTTTTGGGTAACATGGGGTTAATCCAAGGATATAGATGACATGTGGATGGGCTAAACCTTTATTTTATGGGGATAGCTCCCCTAGTCCATCAATTAAGCTCAAATGCTAAGGCTACTAGCTTTTTGGGGTGAAAAAGGATAGAGAGATGCATGAAAAGAATCCCATGCTACTACTATAGGTGATACACCAATATGATTTATCCACTCTATTTGAATTCATAACAAAAATAATGAACCATACAAGTGATTGAACCTTTCTTTCGAAACGTTCTAAGCAAAAGTGTTTCACATAGAGGCTATGCTAGGTGATCAAGGCATGAGGGTCATGAAGGGAAGGTATGATGCAAGAAATTTACCACTCAAATACCACACGATGCTCAAGAACTAACACCTTCACACAATATGTGACTTGCATAGAATAACATACTAGCATCTAGGTGAGGCAAGGACCTACAAAAGGATAAAATCTACCACTTATGCATATCAAACAAACATATAAAAAACTAGAGACTAACATGAATAAGTTGTAATATTCCTTATATTATCTCAAGAGGTGACAAATTAAAAACGTAGGTAAAGTTTCCTCATACCTAGATAAGGGATCCATACAATGGCCTTAGATCCTATATTTATAGAAAATTAGTAGAGAAAGAGAGGGAAATATAGTGTGGAGAAGTCATGAAGGAGTCATAATGGTCATCATTCACTTCAAATAGGATTTAAAATCAGCCATAGTTGTCCCCTCATCACACGCTTCTTCTCCTTTTTCACACTCTCTTAAACAAACCTCCAAGTAAGGAAGGCTTGAGGAGCTTGTGGGGACTTAGAGAGCTTTGACACTCATATACTTGGGTCATTTAAGGAAGGATGTGATTCTCAATAAAGGACTGATATGGAGTAGGGGAGGGATCATTAGGCCATTAATTTTGGACTTATTTCCCCTCATGGATCAGTAGCCTCTCTTCTACACTTACAATTAGACCATCTATGTATAACATGTCACTAGTTGGCCTTGACTGATTCTCTTTCATAAAAAAATTCCATTCTCTCTTGACTTGATGTAATGAGGGTCTCATACTCCTAATTAGGTGACTAGGGACCTCTTGGCCATAACCCCTTTATGTATCAATATCAATCATATATTTCTCATAACCCAAGAGGTTTTGCTTAATGCTTTAAATAAACTAATTTGGGACATATCTAGGCTAACTAGAAGAATCATGATGTTGAAAAGGATGATTAAGATGATAGGTAGGCTTATAAGGATTTGGACTTGGGGTGGGTAATGACATATATAACTAATTATAAAGTTGAGGGGGTTGAACAATAAACTAGGAAGGCTCAACATGTTGTTATTGCTAAGGATAATAGGGATGGTATGGGTCATAGCATGACTGATGAGGCTCCTTATAGGGATGACAAGAGGGTATAACATAATAAGTGTATTCATACCAAGCCATTATACATCATGAGTAAAATGAAGAACCAAGTTTACTATCAACAACAAAATTTTCATACCCTTAGATGATTATCTTTTGATGACCACTTTGGCATTAAATTTTGACTATAAATCTACTTCTAAATGTTTATAGCTACTTGAGGTCACTATATGAGGATGGAATGTACTCCAAGATTATTAAATTTAGTCCCATCAAGCATGTGATAACTATTACATCATCAAATTTCTCCCTTAGGAGGGGATTATTTAGACCTCTCCATGTTTGGGGAAACATGGGATTAGCCTAAGGCTGTGAGCGACTTGTAGATGGATTAAACCTCTAGTTTATTGGGATAGCCCCCCCTAGTGCATCATTTACTCTCAAATACTAAGACTACTAAGTTGTTGGGTTGAGAAAGGATACAGAGATGCATGAAAAAAAAACTTCTGCTACTTGAGGTGATGCACCGATATGATTTATCCACTCTATTTAACTTATTAACAACATTAATGAACCAAAAAAGTGTTTGAACCTCTCTCTTCAAATTATTCTAATAAATAGTGTTTGACATATAGGTTATTATAGGTGATTAGAAAATGAGGGTCATGAATGGAAGGCTTGATCCAAGACACTTACCAATTAAACTCCACTCCAAGCTCAGCCACTAACACCTTCACACAGTATGTGACCTGCATATAAAAGCCTACTAGCATCTAGTTTAGGTAAGGACCTGTAAAGGGATAAAATATAACACTTATGCATATCAAACAAGAAATAAAACACTAGATATTAACATGAATAAGCTACAACATTCCTTGTATTAGCTCAAGAGGTGACAAAGTACAAACTTAGGTAGATTTTTCTCATACCAAGCTAAGGGATCCATACAATGGCCCTAGAGCCTCAATTTATATAACATAAACTAAGAAAGAGAGGGAAATATGTCATGTATAAGGCATGAATATGTCATAATGGTCATCATTCACTTCAGACAATATTTATAAGTAGTCGTAATAGTCCCCTCATCCCTCCATGCATTATTTTTTCTAGTAGATCTCCTTCAATGAGACTTATAGGCATTTATATGAAGTGGTTAAGGATAATTAAAACATTTTTGGCCTAATTAAAATTAAATACATGCCAATTATTTCAATTAATCCATCTTTTGTAGTTAAAAAGGTGCATTATGGTCTAATTAGCCTCCATGAGTTACTAAGAAGCCCACTAACCTTTCCTCCATTATGAAAATGAAGTTTGTATAATTGAATTAATTTATTAGCTATAATGGTGTCATGAACCTAAAATTACTCATGCATTATCCCCTCACAATAACCAACATCTTCTCTTACCTAATCAAGTAGGCCTACTAGGCAATTTGGCCTAGTCTCTTAGTGTTAGGTGTTTAGTTGACCATGAGACATGTATATAACCCATATGAATGGATAATTTAGTTTTATTTATGTTCAATAATCATTTCACATCTGGACTTATGCCTTTTAAATAGTTCACATCATGCAAATTTTCCCATATAGGTCATTAGGTCACCTTTCACTAGCACTTGCAGACTCGACATTTGGTATAGATCTAAAAAAGATTATCTAGGAATAATTATGAGTATTTTGTGCTTTAAAATGTTTAAAAATGCCTCATAATACCTTACATAATGATATTCAACATTTTAATATGCTTAGAACCCTGATTTCTAATCAAAACCTTACAAAAGTATAGTTTCTAAGGAGTCTATATAATTGTCTATATAGACCAGTGGAATAGATGGGACCTCCTTAGAGTTAATAATTTTATTCATGTTTTTCCTAAGCCAATATATAACATATTAGTGAAAATTATCTAGGTTTTCTTCCATCAGGTCTTTTTGACTATTTTTTACAGGTTGAGAGTGTCATAAACTCTTAACAATTATTCATAACCCTAAGGGATTGAATTGAAAAAAAATTGCCAATAACATGAGGTATAATAGACCGTTAAACATAACCTATATATTTATGATCCCATGCATTTTATTCACACAGTTATAACATGGAGAAAGTTGCTCTTAGGCTTAAGACCTTGCCTTTTATGAGGTCTATGGAGGAAAATAAGGTACAAAGGAGTAAAAGGTGTTTGGTTTGACTTATAATTATTTTTAGGGGTCTATGAAAACCAAAAAAATATGTTTATGTGGTTTTTTCCTTTTCCACTCCTCTAATTTTCTACAAACCTCCTTAGTTATTGCCTAGGGTTCTTGGTTCTCTAAGTCAGTTTGACCCTAGAAGTCTGAAAATGCCTTTCCTTCCATATTTTATGAGCTTAAACTTCCATAATTAAATTGTGACACTATTATCCTCCATAATTTATTTTTTCCAACTTGAAACAATCCTAAAAATTTAATATTCTCTAATTTCTATGTGCATGCCTATTTAGGCCTGTTTATGCCTAACAAGCCTATATAGGCCATTGGACTCTTTCTTGTCCATATTAAAGGACTAGGGTACTCAATGAGTGTTTAAAAATATTAAAATAAAAATCAAGAGGCTAATATTCACCCTTGTACTTCATTTCATGTATGGTTCTTTACACTTTCATTCCTTATGAAGGACCTTGCATGTGGATGTTATCAGACCTGCCTAGGCTTCAAGTGTGAACTTGTTAAATTTTATCACTTTGAGATTATTTTTGAATAACATAAATGATTAATATTACGTTTAATATATTCATAGACCTTATTAATCTCTTCCAACCTTAACCATCCCCTAAACATGAATAAATCCTCATATTCTAGTTTTAGGTCTGGTCATGTCAGTTTATGTCTAATAGGCATAACCATGAAATTAGCCTATTATACCTAAAATGAATAATAAAATAAAATTAAATATGTTTAAAACATATTAAAAACTATTGAGAGACCTTATGTTAATTTTTACACTTCACTCCTATGTAGGGCTCAACATTTTCACCTTCCCACCAAGGTCATGCCTGAGGTTGTGAGTATAGGCCTCCATATTTATTACTTGGCACATGGAGTTCACTAATTAATGGAAAAATAATGTAGGTATTCTCTCATTAGTATATACCTTTTTAATATTTTCTTTAATAATCCACCACATAACACTCTACCTTTTTATTATATCATGTAGGTGGTAGTCCTACATTTTGACTATGTGCAAGAGTTTACTTTTATCTTCATGGAAATATTCTTTTCATTTATCAAAATTTATAACATATGACATGGATTTATAAACTTAAATTCAATCATATCACCTTGAAAACACCTTAGATAATATCGATGTTCAACTTGTCTTTCATCTATAGTTAGACTTGTAAGATACAGTTGTGTATCTTTGACTATGTGAGCCTATTTGAGAGTTGATTAGGTGTCCCATTATTTTATTGGGTACCCTAAAAATGTCTA
Organism: Torreya grandis; assembly: GCA_037957365.1. Classification (NCBI taxonomy): domain Eukaryota; kingdom Viridiplantae; phylum Streptophyta; class Pinopsida; order Cupressales; family Taxaceae; genus Torreya; species Torreya grandis. The sequence continues at coordinate 17,633 of JARHVA010009575.1, read as the reverse complement.
TTACCTATAAATTCTAATTTTAACCTTATAAACCTCCTAATTATAATCACACATTCATTTCTCCCCCTAATCTAGAGTCACAATCATGTGTGTACTCAATGGGTTTTTTGACTAAGCTTGTCATCTAGTGTGGGTTGATGGTGTTGGTCTCTTTCTAACACTTATCTCTTCATACAAATAATTATTAATATGTCCTTATCAATCCTAAATTATCATAAATTTCCTCAATACCCTATCATAATAGTCCTTCATTTGCTTAGTTTACATAATTGGCCACTACAATAAGGACTTTGAGGGATTGTCTTTCTAAGGCTAAGGATGAGAGTGGTTATGAATATAGGGTAATGATCATAATGAAGATAAAAATATATAATTTGAATAAAATATCAATCCAATTCATGTTTTAACCTATATTTATGTTTCTCCTTAGTCACTACAATGACATTCTATTTTCACTTATAAGGAGATCACATTGTATACATGACAGTCACCTTAGAACAAGACTTGAAGGAGTTATTTGTCTTGATGACTCATATGAGTACTTATTATATACACATAAGACACGTATGGATCCCAAGAATCCATCATAAAACCTAAAAATCATCCACTTCTATTTTTATTCACTAAAGTCTCTACAACCTAAGGAAACACTACCTATAACCTATAATGTGACATCATGGAGGTTTCCTTTTTCTCTAAGGATCACATGTGTGAACCAATAGTGGAGAGTGATCGATATGGAATATGATGACACCTATAAGACACATACAAAAATTTATTCAATCAAACAAAACAAAAATTCACTAAAATCTGTAGACACCAAAATCGTGTCTACCCCTTGGTCCTTTCTCCCCCTCTTAGTCCCCTTTGGTCCACTTAACCACTCCTAACCCATGTTTTATTAATTTGAAATAAATATCCTATTTTAAATTAATAAAATCCCTTTTCTCTCTCTCCCTTGCCACCTCACCACCCTTGGATACCCTTCTTGGATTCCCTTCATTCCCCACATGGCTAATATTAATGCTTAGACTCCCATTCCAACTTCTCCCCTTTAACCTCTCGCATCCATTTAGCCACCTTCGACCATTTCTTCCTTGGACTCGCTGACCTGGTAGTTGGGAAAATGGATGAAAGGCTATTTTTAGCCTTTTTCTTACCTTCTAGCCATTGACGTCGGTCAACTGTCGACTGATGTCGGTGATATTGTCAGCGTCAGCAGCCTTCATAATGGTTTTCTGCATCCGTTATCCCTCCTTGGCCTCTCTCTCGCATCAGACTCTTGAATCGATCAATCCATCAATCTTTCATTCCTCTGTCTTCCACTGCTAACTTTTTGGTTGTAGGTACACATCAAGCAACACTCTCTAGGGACTCTGCATCAGTTTTCTACTTCAACAATAGGGAATCTACCTTTGTCAGTAACACCAACAATAGGGACACCAGTCTGCAACACTCCTTCAAGCCAGTCACAGATAAGTATTTTGTCTATGCTTTCATTATGTTTTCTAGTTATTTGCTTCTAAGTTATGAACTAGATTCAACACTCCCTATCCCCAGACCAGACTAGACCCGAATCCTTATCTCCCTATCTCCCTATTGGCCTCCTCTACCCTTCTATCCCTTTTTGACATTCTGTCCATTGTCCCAGACCTTTGCATAGACTCTCAGACCATTAACCAAAACCAGACTCTCGGATCCAAACCCCTAGACCATTCAACCAAGACCAAAACTCTATCTCAGACCCGTCCACAGACCAAAACTCATCCAGACCTCATCCACAGACTACTACCCCGACTGACGCTGATCACTTCCCCCATCGATGCCAGCAGAATAACTGACGTCGGCATCCTTGACAACCGACGCTGGTAGGACCACCGATGCCGATGACTGTGACCAGGCCGACAACATCTTCCAGGTAAGCTTTTGCTTCCATTTCCTTTTCAATCTTTTATCATTGCAGTCTTTTATGATTTTGTTATTTATCAGACATCCTTTTATCAATCAGTGGGTTGACATCCCTCAAGCTTTTGCTTTTGGGATCAAGCTTTCACTTGGCAGCCCACCGTCTCCTCATCTAACGCCTTCTTTATCTTATTCTCTTTCTTTTGTAGGTGTCATCCTCCACAACCAAAGAGGAGTTCTCACGATCATCTGGATTATGGTGTGCACGACTATATCTAGGTACATACAAGCCTTGACCATTCTTCTTAGTTTCTTAATTCTCTCTTTGAATGTAAAAGCAAAATAGCATAGAAACATTCTGGCATGCTCGGTGGGACTCAAGGGTCCTCCTTGGGTTCCCTTTCTTTTTGTTCATATAGGGTGCATTAATTTTCTCCCTTTTCACCTCTTTTTTCTCTTCCAAAAGACATCATAATTAGGAATAAAAAGAACTTTTCTTTATTTTCTTGTATTTCTAGACTAGTCAAAAATCATATCCTTCAAACCCTTTCTCAACTTATTTTTCATCCAAACTTAAAATTTTGACTTGGGGCTTAAAACACGTTGCATTACATTTATGTTTACTTGCATTTCTTAGTCCACACTTAGTAATTAATAATCGCATATTGAATTAATCATAGTCCACTTGATGTTACACAACCGAACCACTTGCACTAAATCAAACATCAAACAATACTTGAGACAAGGCCCGACTGGGATTTCATCCCCCAGCGGATACCTTACCCCTCCCTGGCAATCCCACTTGGATTTCATCACCAAGGGGAAAGCCCACTCCGTTCTCTGGTGGAGGATAATCTCTAGGCAAGGTATATTTTGGCTAAGTGAGACCAGTTTATCACTGGGCTTGTGAAGTGAGGGGAGCTTGCTCCTTAGCACTAGGCCACATACTGAACCTAATACAGACTTCTTGAGTGCCTAAACAAACCTAAAACCATCCATAGACTACCTCTTCTAGGACCCTTCTAACAGCCAACCTCCCCAAACATCACTTTAAGTCATAAGCCACACGAGCTTAATAATTTATTTCTAGGGATTTAACGCTTAGTGTCTGCCTGTATCCATTTATTTCTCTATTCTTATCTGCTTGTTTGAGTTAGTGAGGATGTTCTTCTTCCTTTTTTCCAAAAACTCTCACATCTTTTGGGTTTCTAGAAAACCACAGTGACCAGCATCGGTTTTACCACCGACGTCATCCACCTTTCCTCACCGGCATCGGTTTTCTGACCGACATCGGCCATCTGATATCACCGACATTGGTTTTTCAACTGATGTCGGTCATTATCACTATTCTTTTTTTCAAAACAGCAACCTTAAAACCCACCCCTTTTTCTGTCAAAACCACATTCTGAGTTTTTGAAACTGAAATAACATAGTTTTTGAAACCTGACCCTATTTGCCTTGAATGGTTTTGACACACAGTCAAACCAAGGCTCTTCTTGACCACGTGAGACATCAACCACTTCTGTCTTCCCCATCCATAACTAGTCCTATAATGGAGTTCCACTCGGAGACTAAAAGAACTCCAACTCGACCAACCCCGACTCAAACTCCCATTGTCCCAGAAGGGGACCAAGATTTCACATGATTCTTGGACCTCAATGTCAAAGCCCTCCAAAACTATCTCACAAAAAACCAAATGCGAGACTTTTCAAGTGTAGCGGCAATGACATCGACATCATCCGCTACCCAACCCATCATGACTCAACCTATTGTCTCGACCAGTCACTCGACCATGGCTAATACGCAAAGTTTGGCCTCCTCATCTATTTTTAAACCTACCTCCATCAGGGTATCATTACCCCCTCAACCTCACGTAATTCAACCAAGTTTAGCACCATACCAGAACTTGATTGTCTTGACCTCCCCCACTCTTTCACCTATACACGTGGGAGTGACAACCTATCCTTTTACCAGTGCCGCCACTCAACCACCTCTGGTGGTATCTAGTCAACTTGTGTCCTCCAATTTCATGACACAAGCCCCTTTGACCATGACATCTATCCCTATGATGTACTATCCATATGTTGTGCCTACACAAGCACAACCAAGTATGTCATACACTTCTTCAACCACCTTCTAGGTATCTTACAACCTAGGGGGTGCCCCACTTGCTAATCCGTCAGCAGACGTCATCAAAATGCTGATGGATAAAATGTCCAGTCTTGAGACCTCTATCTCTGGTTCAAGCAATGCTCTGTCATATGAGAAAATTTGCAATGAACCCATCCATCTTTCCATCCCTATCCATCCATACCCTAGTCAATGGGATCTTCCTAAATTCTCTCATTTTCAGAGTAAGGAGGACCCATAACAACATCTTTGGGCATTCAGACATGCCTGTTATCTCATTGCCCATGACGATGCATTACTTTTACGCACATTCCCTATGTCACTTTTTGGCCCCGCCCTTGACTGGTATAGTTCTCTTACCAGACATTCTATCTTTTCATTCACCCAACTCACCCAATTATTTCTCGACCATTTTTCTATCAACATCACCAAACAAGTCTCAATCACAAACCTCTATTCCATCAGGCAATTTGACAACAAATCAATAATCAATTTTGTCACCCGTTGGAGAGGCTTGGTTAACTAGCTCTCCTTCTCCTTGCCTCAACCTGAGCTCATTGATCTCTTTTCTCGAGCATGTGCTAGCCACATCTCTTCTACCTTGCGGATCCAGACATTCTGCACTTTTGACGAAGCTTTCACCGTGGCAAGAAAGCTTGAACTTTGTGCCATCGACAAAAATAAGGTCAAATTGTGTAATAACAACGCAAAATCTAATGACCTTTCTTCATCCAAACCTTCTTCTACCCACTCTCAGTCCAAGGGGTCAGCAAACACTATCATCTTTAGACCATCATCTTCAACAATAACCAACCGACCTCAATTTTCAACATCAGACTACATCAATAAACATTTTCAACATCGATCCATACAACATCAATTCACTCCAATTAGAGAGTCATATGCCTCTGTCTTGGATAAACTTGTCAAACAGGGGGTCTTCAATCTCCCTTCAATTAAACCACATCAAATCGACCCCTCAACACCTATCCCTACATGGTACAGGGAGAATGACTTTTGCAACTATCACCGTGTCAAAGGTCATGACACGGATAAATGTCAAACCTTCAAAAACATCGTCCAGGACATGCTAGACAAGGGGGATCTCATCTTGGATAACCCAAACTCTTTGGCCAACCAAGACCTCAACATCTTCAAGCAACCCTGTCCTAATCACCCGCCTACTCAAAACAATGTCCAGACCATGACCAATGACCCTCAAGACCATGATATACACACGGTTGACACTGTCTTTTCTCTTTTTTCTGACTAACCTCCTCCACAAGTGGAAGAACCTTCATCCCCTATTCCTCCTCCACATGATGAAGAACTTTATTCTCCTATTAGTCCTCCACCGACCTCTCTCATATTGGAGGATGCTTTGATGGCACCCACACTGGCTTCCAAACCCTCATCCTTTTTGTCATCAATGGGGGATCATACATTCCCCACACCTAGACCACACATCGAGACCATGACCATTCCTACGCTCTATCCAATTGTAGAGCCACACTCTTCTATTTCTTCTCCACCAAGAGAAGAACCAGTCTCTTCACCCATTTCGACCGAGAAAGACCCAGTCACGACTTCCTCTTGTCTTTTGCCTAAGATTGCTACATCTCACTCGCCTCCATCCACATCTTAACTCAAGCCCAAATCTAACCTTGCCTCGCACAATAGTGGCCCTCACCACAAACTAACGAAGGCCATTAAACCACACTGGAGGACCCCTCCCCCACCTTCATCATTTCCTTCAATTTTGGGCCCGCATCCGTCCACTTTGATAGGGGTACTTCCTACTCCCATACTTCATAGAGGCAAGTCACCTACATTACTCTCTCAACCCATCAGACATATATCTCTTCCAATCCATCGACCAATGCCTCCTAAACCAAAGTCACCAACCCTCACTATAACAAAACATCCAGACCCGTTAACAGGTTCTTATGCCTTGTTGTTATGGCAATTATTGTAGTCCTCTTGTAGCAGTCTCCCGCCTCTTAAGTCATATCAATCCCTCAGACCAAAACTACCCTGGTTTGATGACACTCGAATTTGTGCGTATCATTGCATGCCTGGGCATGACACTGAGCATTGTTGTGCCCTCAAGGTTGTCATTCACCAATGTCTGGGGAATAACACCCTTCTTCTCGACCACATCATCAACAAACCTTCAACACCACCCCACTCATCAACTCTCAGATCAAGACCATCTTCATTCGAAAACTCTAAATTCTATCATTATCACCACACTTCGAGACATGACACTAAGTGTTGTTGTGCTCTTAAAGCTGTCATTCATCAACAACGAAGAAAGGATTCCCTTCTTATCAGGTATCCTCTTGACCACCCCTTTGACAAACCATCAACACCAACCCATGCTTCTCAAACCTTGTCACCTAAATTGGGATCTCCATGCCAGACTAGGGTCCCTTCACTGCCTTTAACCCCCTTATTTGACATCAACATAGTTAATCTGACCACCAAGCCTCAACTAACCTTGACCAATCTATCAAACATTCTCTCTAGCCGCTAGAGGAATTCAACTTTCATCCAAACCTTGAGAAACCTTTCAACCCAATCTCGACCAAATATCAATCACCTTTTTAATCCTAAACCGTCGACCTGACCTCGACCACACATTCAACCTAACCTCAACCAGACCGTCGACCCGATCTCAACCAAACATTCAGTCTATCTTTGACCAAACATGCAAACTGACCTTAATCAAACCTTGATCAAATATCAACCAACTTCTTCAGCATCGACCCCAAACTTTGACCGAATATTGACCAACTCCTTCAACATCAATCAACATGTGACCAATTTGAAATGAAGCCAATGGGGTAAATTTGCTCCCAATTGACTTGGACCTTGCATCATAACACAATCATGGGTTAGGATTTTGTCAGAACCTGAGCCATTTTATGTCTTGCATCTTTGACCAGTCTACTGTTAGTCAAGTAATTATTCATTTGATGTTTAACTTGAGCTCGATCCCTTGAGCAGTCCCTGTCACCGTCATTCCTATTCCTTTCAACCCTCAATCCTAACCCTTTTGGTAAGCATGAATGCTTTGTCCTAATAAAAGAGAAACCCTCTAAACCTCTATAGTCAAGTCCATGACCAAAAGTCCAGTCAACAAATCAATAAAATATATACAAAAATGGGATGCATATTCCAAGGTCATAAAACTGTAAATGTAGACTGCTCCCTCGAAGGATAGCTGCATCATCATTGTTGTATTTACTAGACTGCTCCCTTAAAGGACAGCTAGGCCAAAGTCATATCAAAAACATAAAAAGCAGAATATAGACCACTCCCTCGAAGGATGGCTATGCATAAATTTTGCTACATACATAGCCTATCTCTGAAGCTTCCCACATCGATCAGCTTCACAACATGACCACAAAGCAAGACAATATCCCATCGTAGGCTTCTCGCATCGATCAGTCTCCCAAAAAAAAAAACTGACTGACAAAACTTTAAGAGTCATGGCCTTGTCTATAGTCGTTCTCGGGGTCACCTATAAAAGGGGCAAAGTTGTTCTTGCCAAAAAGGGTTCCCCCTTTTATCTCATTATCAATCCTATCACCCCAACATACTCAATGGATTTTGAGCTCATTTAACATCAAGTGATTCGATTACCACTCTAACACAACCACTGGTCAACGACGCAATGCATAAACAGGTCTTTTATTTCTAAACAACCCCTTACCTATGCCATCATTCTGATCTTCATCAATAAAAGAGCAATTTGCCTTTCACTTTTAACACATCTTGGTCACGCATCCAACCAAATCATTATCTATCCAACCAAACCCAAACCCAAACCAAACCAATCAAACATTTTCAGACCATCAACATGACCTAGTCCATTTCACGTAGTTTCTGTGGACAACAATACACATGGAAACTATCAACCAGACATAATTTATGTTAAGCATAAACCAATACTTGTTGAAGCATAAATAGACCTCAATTCATTTTTAGCATACATCCATCACGACTATGGAAAATTTCTAGGGATGAAAGACCTCTTGACCAATGTTGTAGAATACACCATCATATAATATGGAAAAGGTTGCAACATCATCTTCCCCTCATCATCCATCATGACCAAGACCAATCTATCGACCACTTTGACCACATGTCAACCACTCTTCTCAACTAGTCTGAACTAGATTGGTTTGAGGCCCTAGGACCGGGGCTATGTAGGTAGCACTCAGATGATACGACATTATCTGGGGTTAGCTCGACCAACCTCGTTTATTCATCTCTCTGATGGACAAACCTTCTTTCCTCCTTTTGACCATGACCTTGCCCTTGACCAAGACCAATTCCATCCCTTTGACCCTTCCTCCCTTCTAGGGAGAACTACATTGGCCTAAGGCCCTTCCACAGGGGCTATGTAGGAAGCACTTAGTTGACATGGGGTCTTCTGAGGTTAGCTCGGCCATTCCTTCATCCATTCGCTAGCCTCACCCACCAGACCTTGAAGATTATGCCTATCTCCTCTGACTTCGACCACTTCCATGACAATGTTGCCTTGGTTGTTTTTGCCTATATGTTACCTCATGACTGGTTAGCATAATTGTGCACAGACTATTTTTGGACCCTCATAAGTATAGGATCGCAAGCCAGTTGATCCGCACTACTTGTGACTTTTTCATGTTTTAAGGAGCACTTCCTGAGCCTAGGATACCTAGAACACGACGACCATTTAGAGCTTCAACTTAGGTTGAATAACCCAATCAATAGACGACTAAATGCTGGGGCCTAGTTATTTCATTTTTAGCACTCCTTGACCCTCGACCTATGACAATTTGACCTGACCATCTCGTGAAGTAGTGTATGTGCAATCATGACTTTTACAGCATTCTCACTCTATCTTCACCATCTTCATCGACTCTGTCAAATCAGCACCCGATTTTAGGTTCCTTTCCCTCGACTCTTACTTTGAAGGGGAATACCTCATCCATAATCGAGGCAACCCAACCCTCTTGTTTTTGTCTTTCAGTTCACTTGAACAACCAACAAGACGAAATCAACCTTATCCTACACCTGGGGCAACCAACTCCTATTTTTGTCTTGCAGTTCACCCAGAATAACCAACAAGACAAAAAGGGACAAATGTAGACACCAAAATCATGTCTACCCCTTGGTCCTTTCTCCCCCTCTTAGTCCCCTTTGGTCCACTTAACCACTCCTAACCCATGTTGTATTAATTTTAAATAAATATCCTATTTTAAATTAATAAAATCCCTTTTCTCTCTCTCCCTTGCCACCTCACCACCCTTAGATACCCTTCTTGGATTCCCTTCATTCCCCACATGGCCAATATCAATGCTTAGACTCCCATTCCAACTTCTCCCCTTTAACCTCTCGTGTCCATTTAGCCACCTTCTACTGTTTCTTCCTTGGACTCGCTGACCCGACAGTTGGGAAAATAGACGAAAGGCTATTTTTAGCCTTTTTCCCGCCTTCCAGCTACCGACATCGGTCAACTATCGACCGATGTCAGTGATATTGCCAGTGTCGGTAGCCTTCATAATGGTTTTCTACATCCATTATCCCTCCTTGGCCTCTCTCTCACATTAGACTCTTGAATCGATCAATCTGTCAATCTTTCACTCCTCTCTCTTCCACTGCTAACTTTTTGGCTGCAAGTACACATCAAGCAACACTCTCTAGGGACTCTGCATCAATTTTATACATCAACAATAGGGACTCTGCCTTCGTCAATAGCACCAACAATAGGGACACTAGTTTGCAACACTCCTTCAAGCCAGTCACAGATAAGTATTTTGTCTGTGCTTTCATTGTGTTTTCTAGTTATCTACTTCTAAGTTATGAACTAGATTCAACACTCCCTATCCCCAGACCAGACTAGACCTGAATCCTTATCTCCCTATCTCCCTATTGGCCTCCTCTACCCTTCTGTCCCTTTTTGACATTCTTTCCATTGTCCTAGACCTTTACACAGACTCTCAGACCATTAACCAAAACCAGACTCTCGAACCCAGACCCCCAGACCATTCAACCAAGACCAAAACTCTATCTCAAACCTGTCCACAGACCAAAACTCATCCAAACCTCATCCACAGACTACTGCCCTGACCGACACTGGTCACTTCCCCCATCGACGTCGATAGAATAACCAACGTTGGCATCTTTAACAACTGACGCCAGTAGGACCACCGACGCCGACGACTGTGACTAGGCCAACAACATTTTCCAGGTAAGCTTTTGCTTCCATTTCATTTTCAGTCTTTTATCATTGTAGTCTTTTATGATTCTATTATTTATCAGACATCCTTTTATCAATCAGTGGGTTGACATCCCTCAAGCTTTTGCTTTTTGGATCAAGCTTTCACTTGGCAGCCCACCGTCTCCTCATCTAACACCTTCTTTGTCTTAGTCTCTTTCTTTTGCAGGTGTCATCCTCCACAACCAAAGAGGAGTTCTCACGATCATCTAGATTATGGTGCACATGACTATATCCAGGTACATACAAGCCTTGACCATTCTTCTTAGTTTCTTAATTCTCTCTTTGAATGTAAAAGCGAAATAGCATAGAAACAAAATCATTATAAAGATGCCCCTGTGTGGATGAAGAATGTAAATTTAGTTACTTGATTTATTCACATTTGTTCATAGAACATAGGGGATCAATATATAAACCAATGAATATGATTTAAAGGTCATTATACCTGCTTCCTTTTTCCAATAGATCAATTCACCATCTTCTATTTCTTATCTTTACTAAATAAGAACTTAAGGTGTTATCCATGGCTACCAAGGAGGATGATGGGAATGAGGGGTAATTTTTTTATATTTATTAGATTTAAACTCTTTTATTCTCTAATTTTATGTCTATTTGAATCCCATTTATATATACCTAACTCTTTTCGACCATATTTTTATTGTATAGATCTTTAGTTGCTTAAAAACACCTATAAAACACTAGTTTCCTATAATTTCTCAAGTTTTTAGACATTGAAATGTTATTGGAGGATGAGAGGAGGGAAAATAGAGGTTGAAAACACTTCAAAACATATGTTATGGTTTTGGGAAGTTGAGAAGTCACATTTTCACATGTGTGGGGCCCATTTAGTGAGTGAAATATGGGTTTGTCTTCTAAAAGGAAACCTTTTCTACATATGAACATCTTGTCATGATAATCATATGGAAATGAAACACTTTTAATACCCTATAATACAATGTGACATCCAAAATGTACCTTTTTCAAAGGTTTATAATGTGTGCTTTGATTCATATATCATGTTTGATAATCATTTGATGAACTTAGGGGTCAATTAAGGATTGAAATAGGTTTGAATAAGTATATCATTGAAAACAAACTTTGATACATCATTAATCACCATTTAATATTTGAATAAGTCTTGGACACCCTTCACCATTATACTAGGAATTTCCCTTTTAATAAATGGCTAGGACAAGCATAAATACTATGAGAACCAACAACCTTAAACTCTCCAAATTACCTTAATCTCTACTAAATAACCTTAAATTATCAAACAATGTTTATGTCATTATCTAGACCTCAATTATAACTTGACACCCCTTTACTCACCCAAGGACCATAATGACAACTTAGTATACCTTTTAAAGACTTAAAATAGGTTATGCCATGAGGACCTCTCAACCAGTGTATAACCCATACTATGACACCTAAAACAATGCTAAAATGCTTTAAAAAGGGACCAAAGAATACACAAAAATTTATGAAGATCACCATGTATAATATTGGATTGGTGTCATGGAAATATTTTGGTTATAGGGGTTGGAATTTGGCCTAGAAGGCCAAATTATCAACACTACCCTTAGAGATGCACATGGTAATATTATACCTCAAACTGCACTTATTAACAAGGCCATTAAGCATTTAAAAAAAACCCTTTAGTCCATAAAATAAACAAAAAAATTACATAGGTGGAATAGTTATCACTTATCACTTACAATTAATCTATTGATCCAACCTTGCACTTGATAGCCTTTGGAAACTTATACAAATATTGAGTTAAACTCAATACCTTCAATGCACAATATCTTAGATAAAACCTTTTCAAGTGATGTGTTAAGCATGAAATATAGTAAGAGTGTGGGGGTGAATTATTATATTATATATTTTTTACTTAATCTGATTTATTTTCTTTAACCACTTAATCACACATTCAAGATATGTAATAAAACTTGAAACAATGATATGCACCACACGAGAGAGAGAGAGAGAGAGAGAGAGAGATAGAGAGAGAGAGAGAGAGAGGAGAGAGAGAGAGAGAGAGAGAGAGAGAGGAGAGAGAGAGAGAGAGAGAGAGAGAGAGAGAGAGAGCAAATTTTTATGTGGAAACCCAAAGTGGGAAAAATAATGGAAAACAATCTCAGTATATAAATGAGTACCAACTCAAATTATAAAGTTCACAAGCACCAACTTTTAGGAGCACCAACCCCTTTGCCAAGCACCAACACAACTATTTGTGAGCACCAACCCATAGGATCACTAACCCCTTTTGTGTATAAAACACATCTCTCAATGTTTGCTTACTAAACAAATGATATAACTCTACAATATCTCTTGATTTTCTCTCTTTAAAAACAAATACAAACCATGGACACTCTTGCATATTAAAAATGGCTTCTCAAGCCTTTATTTAGAGCTTTCCAAATGGCCTTTGGTATTCAACCTTTTTGACCCTTCAATCCTCATGGACAATGGTGCTAAACTTGCATGACCCCTTCATGTTATTGCATTTTAAAAGTCATATGGTGACCCTTCATAAGAAAATTCATCCTTTCCTCTTTCCTCTTTATCTTGGTGACTTTTTGTATTCCTCTAAGTGTCCCCCTCATGGAAAAATGTTCCATACCATCTTTTGTCTTCACATGGTGACTCTTGGAATTCCTCAAGATGACTCTTCATGAGATAATGCATCCCATTCCTCTTTTATCTTTACCTATTGACTCTTTTACCTCTCCATGGGCCCTTTTTGACTTATATGCAACCAAAAATATATTCATTAATATTAAATAAATATTAACATGCATTAGCCAAGATATGAATATTAAAAACACCATTAAATTAAATGGGGCCTTTATCACCAATAATGCTAGACATTTGACATCAATGATAATATTTACAACAATATCCCCCTTTGTCATTGATGGTAACTTGAAACTACCACATCTTAAAACCTACACATACTACCATCTCCAAAACATACAATAACTCCCCCTTACTGTAGCAACATGTACCTATTTTTATTCTTCTCCCCCTTTGACATAAATGGCAAAGGGCCCACCTAGAGCTAACACTTAGCTCACCCTCAACTGATGTTGAACCTCAATGGTAGGAAGTAAAATAAATTACTCCCAACTTCTCTCTTAGATAATCAAATGTGTCTTTTGGTAGTTCCTTTTTGAAAATATTTTTAATCTATTTTGTAGTACTAATATATTCCATCTTTACCTGTTGATCTACAATCTACTCTCTCAAGAAGTGATATCTAATGGGAATATGTTTTGTTCTTGAATGCATCACTGTATTCTTCAAAATATTAATAGAACTTATGTTGTCACAAAAAATATAAATAGGGTTCATCATATTTTACCTTAATATCTTCCAAAGTTTTCTTCATCTAAAACACTTCAGTACAACACAATGCTACTGTAATATATTCTGCTTCAGCTATAGAAAGTGATACTGAATTCTACTTCTTTCTTAGCCATGATACTATTTATCACCAAGGAAGAAATCTCCTCCACTTGTAATATTTTTGTCATCCAATAAACCTACCTAATATAACTTTGTATAAGTAACCAAAGTGAAATATTTGTTTATGGGATACCACAATCCATAATCTAGTGTCCCCTTGATATATTTGAATACACTCTTCACTAACTGAACATGACTATCTTTTGGAGTTGACTGATATCTTGCAACCATACCTACTACATGCCTGATGTCTGGCCTTGATGATATCAACTATAAAATATTACCAATCATATGCAATAGGTGAATATTTATCCTTATTCACCTTATTTCTTGTACACATTGGTGTGCCAACTAGTGCACAATCCAAAAAACTAAATTTCTTCAACATTTACTTAGTATATTTACTTTGAGATATGAAAATTCTTTTTTCTAACTGAAACATTTTCAATCCTAAGAAAAATGGCAATTCTCCAAGCATAGATATCTCAAATTATTTTTTCATATTATCAAAAAATTCTTTTGTCATCTTTTCAATGTTTCCTCCAAAAATGATGTCATTAACATATACCACAATAATCAATTGATGCTCACCTTTTATTTTGATGTAGAGATTACTATCAACAAATCCTCTCTTGAAACCTTGATCCTATAGGTACTTATCAAGTTTTACATACCAAGCTTTGGGAGCTTGTTTAAATACATATAGTGCTTTCTTCAATCTACATACATGGCTACTAATATTTGAGAGAATAAATCCCTTAGGCTGCTCAGTGTAGACCTCTTCTTCTAGATTCCTCTTTAGGAAGACAAATTTAAACATCCATCTTTAAACACTTTGAAATGTTTAAACATTGCATATGAAAGAAACATTATAAAAGCCTCTAACCTTAACATTGGTGCAAAATTTCCTTTAAAATATATTCCCTCAATTTGAGTATATCCTTTACATACTAATCTTGCTTTATTCCTAGTCACTTCTCCATTTTCATTCAACTTATTTCTATAAACCCATTTTGTTCCTATCACATTGTGATCTTTTGGTATAGACACTAATTATCAAGTATCATTCTTTTCTATTTGATTTAGTTATTCATCCATTGCCTTAACACAATGCTTATCATGTCTAGCTTCTAAAAAAAAATTTAGGCTGAATTTTGGATAACAAAGAGAAATTAACTTGCTCATATTCACTTACCATCATTCTTCTTGTGAAAATTCCTTCATTTATGTCCTTGATTATGTCACTTTAATTATGTTTTCTCTGAACATATTTGGATGGGGTTTTGGTGTCCTTTTTCTCCTTCTTCTCATGTTCATGTGATTCTTCAAAATCTTCCTCTTTAATGATTTCAAGAATGTCTACTAGATCACTGATTCTTTGTGTTCCATCTTCTTCTATTTTGACACTTGCAATTTCAGAAAATTTCTTGGTTCTTTTGTTTATAACATTTATAATCTTTAGTTTTTCAATAATAACTAAGAAATATACCTTCATCTGGCTCTAGATTCAAGATTAACAAGTTTTTCATCAGTTCTCTTTATGAAGCATCTACTATCAAAAACTCTAAAATAATCAACTAATTGTTGGTTTATCTTTACATAGGTCATAAAGTGTCTTGTCACTATTGAATCTTAATAATTCTCTATTCTAAATATGAATTACTATAGCAATTGCCTCTCTCCAATGTTTATCTGGTATCTTGGGTTCATTTAGCATTGTCCTTACCATCTCTTGAACTATTCTATTTTTCGGCTCAACCAATCCATTTTACTGTGGAGTTTTGGCTGCTAAATAATGTCTCTTTATTCCATGTTATTCATAAAACTCAATAAACTTATTTGAAATGAATTCTCCTTCTTAATCTGATCTTAGATACTTAATTTTCAAACTAGTCACATTCTCAACTAATGTTTGGAATGCTTTGAAATGTCTAAAAGCTTATAATTTTTTCTTTAAAAACATTACCTAAGTCATACATGAAAAATAATCAATAAGAAACATAAAATATTTCTCACCTTGAGTAATTTTAGTTCTCATAGGTCCACAAAGATCAGTGTGAACAAGCTCTAGCATTTTAGTGTTTGAGTACTCTTATATTTTGAATTGCCTTCTAGCTTGCTTCCCATGCTGATAAGGTTCACAAAGCGTGTCAAATGGATTTGTAATATTTGGAAGATTTATGAATAATTTATTCTTATTTATGTTGAAAATATTATAAAAATTTATATTTCCCTTCTCCTATGCCATATTCAACTTTCTTCAATATAACTCAAATAACATCTTTGACCTTTGATGTCTGATAACATATACAAATTATTGCCTATTCTCTGAGAATCTAAAACCAACACATCTAAATATTTTATCCTAATGTCACAACCTTTTGCATAAAAAATTAGTGTGTACCCCTAATCACACATTTGAATTATACTCAAAATATTATGCTTAAGACCTTTTATATAAAAAACATTTTCAGTTTTAGCTCTACCATTATCCAAACTTAGTGTACATTTTTTGACAATTTTGGTATTAGTATTATCTCTGAATTTCACTTTTCCCCACCATTGATCTTCTTCAAGATTATGAACTTGATTTTATCTCTTATCTTGTGCCTCAAACATCCACTATCAATTAACCATGTATTTTCTTCATTTTTTGCATGCAAAGTTCTCTGCATCAACATAGATTTTTTAGGTTGTTTCTTCTACCATGAACCTGTCTAAATTTTGTTCTTGATGAATGGAGCCTTGAAACTCTAGTCCTTTCTGACTGACTTGAACATGATTCTATAGTAACAAGCTATGTGTCTAAAGTTTTTGAACTTATAACATATTATGGCTTCTTCATTAAAGCTTGATATAGGATCAAAAGAGTTGTGGCTTCTACTTGACTCTGCATGACTTTCCTTCTCCTTATTTTTGAAATTGTTAGCCCTTTTTTGACATTCTATTTTCTTATGACCATATCCATTACAATAAAAATAGTAACTATAAAAATAGGACCTATTTTTTAATCTCTAACCTGATTGCCTTTTGTAGCTTTATTTTGTCTAGCCTTCTTTGTTTGATATGTCCTCTATATTCTTAACTTCTTCCCTTTTGAATTCTTCTTTTGTAAGAGCTTCAGCATAGCTCTTTCATTTTTCCTTGTTTGTCTTTCTCTTTTTCAAATATGATACATATCTTATATGACATTGATCTTTGACTTTTTAATATCTTATTCAATATATTAGTGTTATTCTCAAATTTTGAATAATTGTCTGCTCTATCATTGATTGATTTATTTATTTTCTCAAGATCTATTGTTAAAGAAGCAATTTAAATAGCATACCTTTCACATTATTTACTTAATTTTTACAACTGTGCCATTAGATTTTCTTTATTCTTCTTGGCTTATTCAAAGTGTACTTGTAGACTTTGACCCCTTTTCATTTTTCTCAATCTGAAGCTTTAATATTCAATTATTCTTCTTAAGAATATTTTTAAACTCTTCTAAGGCACAAATGAGTTCTCCTTCTAGATTCACTTTGGCTTCATCCTATTCTTCTTCTTGATCATCTATACTTTTTCTCTGTGGAGGCATCTTCATGTATGGCCATTGAATATTATCTCTTATTATTTTGAATCACTGACTCCAATATCTTTGACTGAGCTAGGATCTTTAGAATACAAACTCTTCTTCTCAAATCGTTTCTTGAATTTTCCTTTGAAATTCTTCTTTTATGTAGAATTTCCTTCTTCATTGTCACCATTACCCTTATCTGCGCACTTAGTTAAAAAATATCCATTCCTATCCATAATTAGAACATTTAATAGGTATTTTTCCTTGATATTTACCTATATCCTTTTTAGCTTGCGAATGAAT
>JARHVA010009574.1:0-295935 GCA_037957365.1 Torreya grandis | reverse complement strand
AGATAACTATTTTAATCTAGAAATTCAAAACTACAAGGATATTAAATATGTCTATTTTCTTCTTAAACCATTTAATAAAATTAAATATGAGTTAATAGAATCTAGTGATAGTGATGGGGATCTATATCTAGAAGGATTATTCAAACTAGGGCTAGAATCAAAGATAAAAAAAATCAAAGTATAGAATATGCTTAGGAAGAAAACATATGAAATTTAAACATTCCATAACAAGAAAGAGAACAATTTTTTTGAGATTCCCTACCCATTGGATCTAAGAGATTATATCGATAACCATTGAAGAATATTGAGAAGAATGTTAGAACATATTTTGTGCCCAAACTTACAACTTTGGGAGATTACTAGAATTAGTATGAGATTTTAGAGGCATTAAAATTGTTAAGAGATTATCAATATGTATTTATTACTTTGTATAAGTTAATGTGTAGATCCATCATTGGTGGAGATTCACATTAAATTGAAAGAGTGTGCTAGACTAATTAAAAATCACAGATATAGGTTGAATCCCAACATGAAGTTGAAAGTGAAGGTTGAGTTGGATTGTATGTAAAAATTAATGATCATCTATCTAATAGAAAAGTTATATTGGGTTTCCCATGGTAATAAAGCCAAATAAAATTGGTAATATTTGGGTATGTGGGGTTACCATGCACTGAATGATGCTTGAATTAATGATTCATTTATCATACCTATCACATCTTATTTTATTGAATTATCCATGGGCTATGAGGTATATTCATTCACAAATGAATCCAATGTCTATCATCAAATTCTTCTCGTAGAGTAAGACTGAGCTAAAAAAATTCATAATAGAATGTGATTCACTTGCATATAAGGTAATTCCATTTTGTCTTAAGAATGTTCCAACATTTTTTAATAGGGTTATGGTAACTACACTTAAATATTTTACTCAGGATTTTATGGAGGTCTAGTTAGATGATTGGGATATCTACTCCTTTTTTGAGGATCATTTTTATAAACTACATCTAAAGATAGAATGTTGTTAAGCCCTATGAATTTCATTAATTCTAATGAAATTATTATTTTTACACACCTTTCAATATCCTATTGGGTCACATCATATGAAGTGATGGAATCCTAGTTGATCAGGATAAAATCATATTTATACTAGGGATGCCACCTACAACTAGTTCTATTGAGGTGTGAACATTTCTAGGACACACAAGATATTATAGAAAGTTCATCAAGGAATACACAACAATATCTATGCCATTATAAACATTATTATTTAAAAAGATAAATTTTTTATGGACACATGAATGCCAAATAATGTTTATTAATCTCAAACAAGGGTTCGTGACATCTCCTATCTTAGATTTTCCATATTATATTAACGCATTTCATGTACATGTGGATAATTCAAGTATTATAGTAGGAGTTGTGTTAGCAAAACTAGGGGATCAAGGATTGGATCATCATATATATTTCACAAGTAAAAAATTGTCAACCATAGAAAAATTACATGACCATAGAAAGAGAATCCCTAGTAATGGTGTTTTATCTATATAAATTTAGGCATTACCTTTTGGCCACACCATTTGTGTTTTTTATAGATCACTAGGCCTTTAGATACTTATTTAACAAGCCTATGTTACATGGAATGATAGCTATATTTTTAAATCACCTAAAATGGTCAAGCAACCACAAGTACTATGTCTTTTGTTTCTCTTTCACACAAGGGTCTTAGTGATGGTTGTAGTCCTTATTTTCATGGTCATCTTGAGTCTTTTGATATTTTTTATGTCTTATTTTACCAATGTTCAATTCCCCCAATAGTCAAAAGTCATTCTTTCCTAATCATAGGGGTCCCTATCCAATCATCCATATTTGTGGTCAATTATGACCCTTAAGACATTAGCACCACTTTTAGGATAGTAGTACCACATGACACTAGTGTCCACTTATGGCTTTAGTGTTAAATGGGACCATTCACCCATGTTGAGTCTTAACCCCTCCATGACCCTTATCTTATGTTTTTTATATCTTTTTCATGACTTGTCATCCAATGAATAAGGTATTATATTCATAACAAAGATCCTCATTTGTAAAGAGCCTCACATGGAATTTTGCATCTAGAACTTACTATTTTGGCACTTATTTACATAGATTCAATAAATATTACAACTTAAATACTTTGTACACCACTCAAATTTCACACCTAGACATTTAAATGATTGACCAAAGAATGACCTAGGTGAAAATAATTCTAGTATACCATGTAAGTTGATGGTGCACATTCCCTAAGCGAGAACTACATGCGATCTGAGACACATAGCATTGGAGTTAATATAGGTAGCATTTAGGACAATAGGGGTTTTGATCCATAGGATCATAACATCCCACAACAAAAAATTTCCATTCCTTTTACATTTTATTAGTTCATTATTTCATTTGTGTAAGTATTTATTAGGGTTTTAGAGAAGAATCAACCAAAACAATGACATAGACTGGCTCATACACGACATAGAATCACCTATAGGACCTCCATAAACTCCCATAGCTTCCCTAAAAGATACATATAATAACTATATAAAATACATTAGTGCCAGAATTAGACACTAGTGCCACATGGTACTACTATCCTAAGAGGGGTTCTTTTGTTTGGATTCAGATCTCTAAAAATAGTAAAAATATGATATACTCCTATGTGTCTTCTCAGCCATCTCCAGTACCTTGATCCATGAAAAACTATGTATATCTAGATAAGTTCCTTTTCTCCTTGTGCTTACTATTTTTGTAAATTTATATAGAATAAATAAATTCTAATTTTATTCTAGATTAGCAATAGACTCAACCCTTTAATTGATCTTAGGATTTACATAGTAAAATCCTAAAAGGTTAAAATATTTGGTGAACCTAAATTACTTTGAATATTACTTCAAAACCTTAATTTTCCTTAAATTTACCTTCTCTAAATTTGGTACACTAAAATAGGGTTTAAAAATATGATTTTCTTAATTTTTGGCTTACCCTAGCTAATTTAATTAATCTTATATTAGGGTTTTATTTATTTAATATAATTTATATACTTGTAACACAAACCTACAATCGAAACACTATATCCAAATACTAGGTCCCTATAAACACATAAAGATTAGAAATTAGGGTTTCAACAATAATTATATTTTATATTACAAACTTTGTTCAACAAATTGACACATTACACACATACTTATATTATATTTTACCTCTTGTGTGTTTATTATTACTTATTTAAACTATATTCTTTGGCAAGTTTAAAATGGCATCTATAAATTCTTATTCCCCTCATCCACTTGATGCATTATTAAATTTATCTCATGATTATAATAATGAATGGACTAATTTTCAAGATTGTACATTAGAGCATAATAGTGACTTCATTTATAATGATGGTGATGGCTATTATTATAATGGTTGATATAAGGATTAATATGAAAATGACAATATAAATGAACATGAGGATACATTATATACATTATATTATTTTTCCTCTTATGATTCTCTTACCCCTAAAAATCAAATTAACAATATAATGGCACAAGAACAACTTGTTGGTAGTGTTTTATTTCATTGTGAGCATAGCTTTTCAACTAATTTTTCTACTTCATTATTCAAATTAAATCAATATAAGTGCACCATAAGAAAATCACTTTTCCATGCTTCAAGTAAAGTAGATAGGAACAATACATCTTATTTACCCTTCTCAATTACATTTTAAAAATAAAATACAAAAGATAGTACACCCTTTAACAATTCACAAACTAAGGTAGATGAAATTCCTTTATCACCTTCATTCACATTTCAAGATCAATGCAATAATTTTTTACAACAAATAGATAATACACATGTTTCTAACTCTTCTCCTATATTTCATCATGTACAAAAAGAAAAAATGGTTGTTACTTCTCCTTCCTTTGATTTCAAAATATAAATTAATAAGCATGCTTGCATCTCAAAAATGACTAGTGAACAAATGCCTTGTATTTCACCTACATATGATGATACATTACATAGTAATAAAGAGTTAAAATTTTCTTATTGCATGATACTTATTCTAATCTTAATTATTCATATGAATTAAATTCTTATTTTGATGAATGATGGGATAATGATGATTATTGTGATTATGATGAATATTACATAAAATCTACCTCTACTTCTTCTCTTATGTCACATATCTCTCTTTTTCAACCAAAAAATAGGTCACATGTAAACACACACACACACACACACACACACACACACACACACATTCATTCTTATGTTCATAATTTGTAGTCACTAAATAAGAAAGAACCTTATATTTAACTAGTGTGTGATATTCCTTTAAAAGCTACCCATATAAAAGATACCAATGAATCCCCCTTAACTCCCCTTACTACAATATAACCTAGTTCTCAAACAAACCCAAATGAGGGTGATATATCATTTCCCTCTAACTATGTCTAAGCTATTACACCTCCAAATATTATTGAGATCACACTGACCCTTTCTAAATAAGATTTAAAATATATAGTACCAATGGTTAAAATGAAGAATAAAATCCAATCATTAAATGAACCCCTTAATAATGATAATATACATTCACAAGTGTTAATTTATTTAACACATTTTTTGGGTGATTTGAAAAAACAAGTACATCATCTCACTTTGGAGAATGAATCATACAAATCTCAGGTTGATGCCAATGTTATACACAATAACCCTATTTCATGAAAAATATTAACTACAAGGTTGCCAAATAAATTTTAGATACAAATGTAACCTCTCTTTGATGGATAGGGAGATCCATATTTACACCTTCAATATTATGATAAATCCATGGCTCATATTATAAACAATTTAATTCTACTACAAGTGTTTCTAAAGCCACTAAATGGGAAAGCACTAGATTAGTTCCACCATACACTCCCTAGTGTATCTTTACATATATATGAGGATCTATAGATATTATTTCTCATACATTATATACAAAATAAGGGACATATAATCACATATGAGAGGTTACCTAAACTACACTAGGGTGAAATATATCCCACATCAAAATGCATTCTATGATTCAAATAGTGTTTACATCAACTAATTTATCACCAATGGATTTAAAAGTGTAATACATCTTTTTTAAAAGTTTAATATCTGCTCTCAAGAACATATTTCTATATTATACATATATGAAACATAAATATATAATTATAGTCATGGTTAGGATTAGTAATTACACAATCATAGGCAAATTTGGCTATAGACCCCTCAGAACCTCAATCATCAATTTTTATAAAAGAGCCTACTCCACTTATAATTAAAAAAACTAGTGAAACACAAACAACCAATAAAAGTACTCAGTAAGGGAAAAGATACAATCTACACAATATAATGTACAGTGAGTAATATATATATATATATATATATATATATATATATATATATATATATATATATATATATATATATATATATATATAGGTATTATATAGTTTTCAGATAAGGCTGGGCCTCATGACATCTTACTTACACTACTAGATAAAGGGATGATCACATTTATCTCAAATACTCATCATCTACTACACTATTTGCATCAATTACCACATAAGAATTATTATCATTTTCACTAGATAAATGGACATTAATATGATCATTATTATGCACTTTGATCTTTAATAGACCAATACGTTAGTAGAGGCATCATAGAGTTTACATAAGAGGAATCAAGACTTTATTTTCCACTCTCTCCTAGATCACATTCCTCTATGACAGTGTTATCCAAAGAAATTCCTTTTAAGGAACCATTGGTTAATTATTATACAAGCCCTATAACTTCTAGGACATCCATTTATCATCAGTCTCATATATCATAAACTCATTAATGATGGCAATCAGTTTGTAGAGTTTAGAATACACCTCTAGTATGTACACCAATCAAGATATTTGGGAATAACTACATACCCAAAGGCATAATTTTGGTACATTCACCAATAAAATTCTTTGGAAATAATTACAGATCTCAGAATGTACCTTTAGTATTCACACCGATCAAAATATTTAGGAATAATTATCAATCCAGGGCACAATTTTAGTTTGATAACTGATAAAGATATATAAAAATCATTATAGAGACTAAAAGCCATCTTCAATTTGCACACCAATTAAAATATTTTAAATAAATCATACAAATCAGAGTGAAATTTGAAAGAATCAATTGATCAAGATTTTTACATCAAATTCTACACATTGAGACACCAATAGTGCATCATAAGTAGCTCCAGTTTCATGGCCTATGTCTATAATAACACAACATGATAAGTATGGTTTTTGGTTATCCATACCATCTAGGTTCAGATAGGGCATATCACCATCACATGTTATACATGTAAACATCTTATGAAATATAAACATAAAATCATCTACCAATAAAATACAAAAATTAATCTCTTACACATATGCCTAAAACATTCATAAAACATATACAAATCAAATAAATTTACTCCAAATAAAAAAAATTACAAACATCAACATTTCAAACAATAAAAAAAATTAAAAGCATAACAATATAACATGATCCAATTGCCAATATACTGCCACATTAAAAACAACCATATATATATATATATATATATATATATATATATATATATATATATATATATATATATATATAGAGAGAGAGAGAGAGAGAGAGAGAGAGAGAGATAACTCAAGTCATCATTTCAATATAAATACGGTTCATCACTCAATGATGGAAACATGACTACTCAGACTAACTTCCTCACTATCACTATCAGATGCATCAAAACTAGAACTAAAGGCCCCACTATCTATACATGACCTTGATCTATAGATATGCCTAGTCTCTCTCTCTCTCTCTCTCTCATGATAAATTCCAAGCTCATCCCTATACTCATAATAATCTCATTTAAGTCATATGTAGTCATCTACTATATGACTACTAGCCCCACCTAGAGTATTAGGATAGGGCATAGTACACCTCTATAAATCCACATGTAACTCATCTATATCTACTGCTTGACTAAATACCATAGTCATTATCACCAATCAATCAAATAAATGTGCATGCAACATAATAACATTGGTGTCCCTCTCTACCAATCCATCATCTATGACATGTTGTATCAACTCATGTAGCATCGACTCAATGGTAACCTCTCAATACTCATCATCCCCTATACATATAAGTATCCATACCATTCATAACAATCCTATTCTATCAAAACACATAATCAAATATACATGAAACATATAAATAAACTACTTAACTTACCATCAAAAACCCTTAGGGGATCTACATTGAATACCTCATCTACAATCATCCCACTTCTTGATAACATGGGTATGCATTTTTACTCCCTCCACCAAGTCGTATAGTCCTTAATCACTCTAAAATCATCCAAATCTGATACCTTGATTTCAATATAATAATATATTTTTGGTATAAGATATAGGTTAGTAATTGATGGCCTCAACCTACTACCTGGCCTCATAGGAGTTTGAAAACTCTTCAACCACACCACAGGTGTTGGGGGAACATAATGTACAACACTAAATTATCAAGTATCCCTCTTGTATCAAAATTTATCATATACATTATTGGATATTTATTATTTATGTCATGATGATGTCATGGAGATGTCATAGTGAGTGGATGAAGTACTTTAATAATCCAAGTAATAATGACAAAGTGTGTAATGTGCCTATTCTAGTGTGCTTTATGTTGGTTTGGTTTTTATTCAGTTTTGGATTGTTTATAGATGTCCAAGGATGATTATGGTGGTTATAGCATTTGTAAGAGGTCCCTAAGATTTTATCTTTGCTTTGAGTTCTTATGTGTATGGGTGAAATTCATCTAGTTGATCATATTTTTCATCTAGAAATTTTAGGTCCAGTGGTAGGAAATCTTAGTAGGTAGTTTTATGACATCACCATTGCCATATGTGGATGAGTCAGGGGGAGATGGTCATATGGTTGAGATCACATTAGTCCCTAGTTTTTATGCACCATATCTGAAGTCATACATCAAATCATGGTTAATGATATGAGGGTGTAAAGTTGGTTTCCCAATCAAAATTAATTATTTTTTTATACTTAGCCAAATTTACAAAGTGGTTAGAAAGAGCTAAGTAATCATCTTGATGAGGTCAACATTCATATGTGTAGTGTATCAAGAGCTATGCATATGAAAATTTAGGCTCCCAAATAGTTTGACTGTGTTTTCCCATAGATAATTTTATAGTTTGGAAAGAAGAGTTGAGTGAAAATTTTGATAATGTTATATCTTACACATGTGAAAGTGTCAAGATAAACTGATCATATGGGTTTGTTTATTTTTAGTCATATATAATTTTCACTAAATTTGAGATCATGCACTAAAGCATGAAAAAAGTTATGGATGATCAAAGTTGGCCTCTTAGGCAAGTTTTGACATAGTTGGCGTTATGATAGAATATTTTTAGATGGCATATTAATGGAGTTATATATCACACACACAAGAGTTATAGGAGCAGTGTGTCACATCATTATATTCTCTTATGGAAGGAGATATTCTAGTCCAAATTAAAGATAATGTAACTAAGTTTAGAAGAAGCTATTAAGGATCAAAAATGGATACTTAGGTATATTGAATGGGTCCCCATAGTTAGTTTTGAAAGTGTTAAAGCTTGAATAAGATCAATGGTGCATGTTGTTCCAAGTCAAGAAGTAGCAAGATAAGGATAGGTGCATGATGGTTAATGAATAAACAAAGTTATAGGATAAGGATCTAATAATAAGTGGATGTTTTTATAGATTGATAAAATGATAAAGGTTGATCTTTAAAGGCCTGTTTGATCTGCATAGATTGACAGAGTGCGTGGTGTCAACATTTTAAGGATGAATGAGATGTTTTTAAAGTGATAGAGGTGTAATGAATGAGTATTGGCACATATATGTTAAATATTAGAAGATATCAATATTATGTATTTGATCTAAGTAGTGAGGACATGAGATGATTGCAAACTGTCTAAAGGTTAATTGTGACCATTTGGATTTGAATATTTGAAACTGATAAGGGAAAAACTAGTGTCTAGTCTTTGGGCCATATCTTTCATTAGAAGATGAATTTGCTCACGTAGTTAAAATAAAATATGTAGAGGAATCCAAGGTACATCTGGATGTATGGATTTAAAGATTTGAAAGTGTGTAAAGGAAAATATAATGAGCTCTAAAGTTGACTATATTTTTGTATATTGACTATAAGTGACCCAAGAAGAGTATTTAAGCTCAAGTAGATGTTATTTTGATGTTTTATTGTGAATTAGTTATTGGAGAGTGTTTTAGACTCCATGGGGATGATTTATGAGTATTTTGGAGGTATGATCAATCTATCTTGAGTATGAACAATGCTTAAGAAGTTGAATGCATGTTTGTTAATGGAATTCTTGTGTATAAGGTCTCTATTTTAGTTGATTGAGCATATGCAAAAGTGAGTAAAAATGACTATGATAATTTTTGTATGTCCTAATGGACATAAGGAGTGGAACTAGATATTAGTAAGTGGTTATGTATTACTATTATGCTTAGATAAGTGTCAAAGAAGCTATATGGGTGTCCGTAGGACCTAAAAGTGACTTAGGCCTATTTGAAAGGGGACTGTGCTTAATTAAAACCCATATGAGATGCCTTAAGGGTGAAGGCATATTTTATGATTGATAAAGAAATATTGTGATCTTATTTATTCATGTTTTATCTATATATAGTGAAACCAAATGTGTTGGGTTCTAGTGATGAGAAAAGAGAGACTTGCTATGGAAGACTTGTAAGACTTGAATGAGGGAGTGAAAGTGTAGAACCAAGTGAAGGAGATAACCTTTGAAATAGAAGGTATAGATTAGTGAGGATAGGAAAAGAGTGAAGATGACCAAACATGATAGTTTAAGCAAGGTATTGAAGATGATCAGATAGGTCATTGGACCTAATAAGCCTAGAAGAGGTATAATGGGTGAGTATGCTCAAGAGGTTGTTTGAGACAGGCTTATGTGTGCTTTGTGGAATGAAGGATGGGTAGAGTGCCCTAAGGATGATTTGAAGAGTAGATCAATTTGAGGACTATTTTTATGACTTGCTGGTCATAATTATATTAGAAAAAATGTGCTCTTGTTGTTTGAATGTGAACAAAGGTAAGGTAAAGATTGTATTATCTTGGTGGTTGATTTGAGAGGCAAATCAGTGTGTGGACTATGTGTATGACCATCTGGTCATGTTCTTAAAGCTGTGATAGAGTTTATAATATAAAGGATGCATTGAGTGTGTAGATTTGAAAAGTGGGGTTAGTTGGGATATGTAATGTGCCCTAATTGATCTTTGTATGTTGGTTTAAGTATGTAATGTGATTTGGCCAATAGGGTCTGTTGGGTGACATAGTTGTTGCTAAAAGGTCAAAAGAGTGATATCCAAAGATCCAACATCAAGTGTTAAAGACCTCAATCCTAAGGTCAAAGTATTCTTCTCAAGGAGGGTTTAAAGGACTTGATCTTCATTAGGGGTAGTTTCTCTTTGTGAAATAGGGTTTTACTAAAGACGTTTGATTAGAAGGACTTGATCAAGGCTATAGGTCAGAAGAACTTAACTAGAGGTTCTTGATCATAATGACATGATCACTCACTTGTTTGTGATTATATTATAAGATAATATCCCATATTTTTATAGGATTGAGAGTGGGTTTTATTCCCCAAGAGGGTTTACCATATAGATCTTGTGTTGTGTATGTGATCTTGCATTATGTTCATTATTCACTATTATGAATGATATGTATGCTTCATGAATATATGTGTTATCTAATTAAGAATTTGGAAAAATTAGAATTGAAGTTTAAATATTTAGGCTCACTAATTTAACCCCTTCTCATTGATTGTACCTATAATAATTAGTATCAGAGTGGGTCCTTTAGAGGAAGCCTAATATCTTGAAGGTGATCATAAGTAGGTACAAAGATGGCTAAGAATTTGAAGAAATAAAATCAATAGTGAAATGTTATGATTAAGGCACTTGAAGAATAGATATGTAGTTTGAATAAATAAGCTAAAGAAGATGAAAATGTTATCAATGATCTCAAGGTTCAGCTAATAAATACCAAGACAATTTTGAGTTCAAAAGAGGAAAGTCATTCAAAATAAAAGGACACCATGTTTTATAAAGAAGCTTGTCATAAAAGTAGAGAAGATGATAGTGAGGAAGAAGAATCTAAACTAGAAAATGAGCTCATGAGTACAATTGGTGAACTAAAGGAGTAAAGAAGAGGAATCACAAGATGAGGTATGTGATCAAAGGTCTTGAAGCATAAGTTATTTATCTTGAGGGATATTTTATAGAAAAATCATGTAGAATAAAGGATGACATGGATAAAGAATTTAAGAGTGTTAAGGAGACTATCCAAGTTCTTAGAGGTCAATTAATGTATGTAATTTCAAGTATAAGAGCTAATGAGGATGAGATAATTCAATTGGAAACTAGGCTAGGTTCATTGTTGGATGAGAATGATCAATTTATTGTCAAGATAATAAATCTTAAAAAAAAAAAATGTTAGATCAGGTTAATAGAAATTAAATAAGGTCTGTTAGACATCCAAATGCTTCAAGGAATGCTAGTTTATTTCATGGTCATTGTTATACATGTAATAATTATGGTCATAGAGCTAAGGTCTATAAAATGAATCCAATCAAGTTTGGACATTCTTGGAGCTATGATAAAAGGATTTTTTGGCCAAGGATTAATCATAGTTCAAATATTTCAAAAGGTACGAAAGATGTTATCTATTTCAATTGTCATAAGTGTGGACATATTTTTAGATTCTATACAAATAGTGTTAAGTGGTATTTAAGGTATGTAAAAGGTTATATAGCTCCTAGAATGTTTGAGAAAGAGCAAACTCAGGTATGGAAACTAAAGGTAATCACTGCTAATTCATCAAATCATAAGGTTAATAATAAATTTGCTCTAGAAGGCTATGTTGCAAATTAGGATAAACTCAAGAATCAAGTAGGTAAGATGGATGCAAAAGACAAGAAGATTCAAACTATGGTATGGAGACATGAGGTACTAAAGACTAAGAAGATTAACCCTATTGATTATAAGAATCTTTATAGATTGTTTGACAAGGTGGAGAAATAATTAGAGATGAAGGAGAGTCAAGAGTTTTTATTAACAACTTTTATTAACAAATATGAAGAAAAGAATGAAGTGAAAGATTTAGTTAAAGTCAAGCAAGACTACAAGTTAGATAAAAATATGGAGATATGGGAGTCTCCTATTTTTTTTACTTTTAGTCTCACTATGTCAAAGGGGTGTCTTTATCTAGGATTTAATGAGACATGTGTCAGTTAAAAGAAGATTGGTGGCTGTCAGATATTATTTGATAAGATTGTATCTAAATAAACATGAAGTTAGGGGAGATTTATAATTTGTTAAGTATTAAGATTAGAGGATTAATTAGTTAAATATGAGTAAGAAGGCATTGAGAAGCAAGTTTGTGTGCTCAACATGATAATGTCAATTAAATAAGGTCTTTGGCTAAGGGGGAGCAATAAGTTCATGTGTCTACTCTAGAGGTTTATGAAGGAGATATAGTATAGGGTTAGAATGAGTGGTTCCAAGAGGCATAATGAGTTTGATGCACTGTCAAGAAGAGTTTGATGCTTAGAAAGGTCTTTGTACTTATTTATGATAGTTTTTAGGTGCTTTTTGTGGTCTGAAGGTATGTTGAATTTAAATTAGAGAATTTTGAGTGCTCTAAGTTTTCTTAGTTTTTGGCTTAAAGGTAAGCAAGTTTAAAATGTGTTATAGGAAGTCAAGGTTCCTAATGGTTTGGAAGCTAAATTAGTGGTATAGAAGTGTGTAATGATTGTCTCTAAGTTTACAATAAGTTTTAGAGGTGGATGTTGATTTGAAGGTGTTGTGTTGACTTTGTTTGTTTTGAAATTCTAGGGTTTTAGGCTCTACTAGAAAAGTGTTCTACCTTATGATTTGAGTTCTAAGGCTTATTAATTTGTTTAATGGGTCAAATGGCTGGTAAAATCAAGATTTATAGATAATTTAAGGTTTTTGGTTCTCCAATTATTCATGTTTTTGTTAAATTGGATGCTTAATTAGGTAGTAGGTTTGTAAAAAAAATATGTTGCAGAGGATGATATTATTGTTTAAAAATTGGTGTGATTTAGGGAGAATATGAGAATGCTTTAGATATGAATTTTTAGTTCTTGAAGTTATGTCTTCTAGAAGTTGTAGGCTCTATAAGTTCTAGGTAGGGCTACACGAGGACTAGACTAGCCTAGTGAGAAGAAGAGTGCTTTTGTTAAATTTCTCAAAAAGAGAAAGGCATGAATGTATTCAAGCTAAGTTATCAATTTGGTTTAGAACATGTTTTTTGATTGATGAGTGGTATGATGCTATGTTTATGGTCATGGAAATGTCTTGAGAGAGAAGGTTGGTAAGCCTATGTGGTGGTTCTTCATGGTGTGTGGAGATTTGAAGATGCTCAAGTGTTACAATTGATCAAAAAATCTTGGGGGGGTCCATCTCAGATGTATTTTGGTAAGTTTCATTATATTTTAGTATTTTATGTATTATATCTTCATTTTTTGTAGTGCTTGGTTGAAGTAAATGTTGGCATGGAGTAAGAAGGATATTGTCAAGGCAAAAAGAGGTAGGCTCAAAGTAAGGTGGAGTTTGTATCATCTTTCTAAGATGATATTTTCCTATTTTATAGTATTTTTAGGTCCTCGAGATCAGTTGGTTCCCACTTTGTCATTGTGTCAAAGGGGGAGAAAGTTCCTGTCGAGGGAGTGCTTGAAGGGAGAGAAGGTGAGCTGTATATTGCTATATATGATGTTTGTTGACATCAATGACAAAGGGGGAGATTATTGGAGATTTATTAGTGATTTCATGGTGATGTCATGGAGGTGGTGCAATGACAAGATGAATTTCTTTGATATCCCAAGTAATAATGATAAAGTGTGTAATGTGTTTGTTCCAGTGTACTTTATGTTCGCTTGGTTGATCTTCAATTTTAACTTGTTTAGAAATGTTTAGGGATGAGTGTGGTGGTTATAACATGTGAAAGAGGTCCCTAAGATGTTATATATTATTTTATTTCTTATGTGCATGAGTGAAATTCATCTAGCTGATCATAGTTTTCATCTAGACACTTTGGGTCTAGTGGCATGAAATCTCAGTAGGTAGTTTGATGGCATCACCAATGTCACATGTGGATGATTCAGGGGGAGTTAGTCATATGGTTGTGATCACATTAGTCCCTATTTTTTATGTGTTATATATCAATTCATGCATCAAAGTACATTTAAATATATGAGGGTGCAAAGTTGGTTTCTTAGTTAGATTTCATTATTTTCTCATACTTAGCCAAATTTGCAAAGTGGTCAAAAAGAGATGAGTAAGCATGTTGATGAGATTAGCATTCACACACATGGAAGTGTTAGTAAAAAATGATCATTTGGTTTTATCTATCTTTGGACCTAGATTATTTTTGTTAATTTTTAGATCATGTGATGCAATGCGTCAAAAGATATGCATATGCAAAGTTGGGCTCCCAGATAATTAAAAAGTGTTTTCCCATAATTAGCCAATTTTGTAGTGTGGCAAGAAGAGCTAAGTGAGATTTTTGATGATGTTATATATTACATATGTTAAAGTGTCAAGATAAATTAATCATATTAGTTTGTTTATTTTTGAGCATAGATGTTTTTCTCTAAATTTGAGATCACGAATTAAAGCACGATAAAGGTTATGGATGCTCAAAGTTGGCCTCTCAGGTAGGTTTTGACATAGTTGGTTCTATGAAAAAATATTTTGAGAAGGCATCTTAATGGCATTATATATTACATGTGTGAGAGTTATTAGATTAGTGTGTCACATGGCTAGATTCTCCTATAGAAGGAGATCATCTAGTCCAAATTTGAGATCATGTGAGTAAGCGTAGAAGTTATTAAAGATCAAAGTTGGATACTCAAGCATATTGAAAGGGTCCCCATACTTAGTCATTTTTTAAAGTGTTAAAGCTTGAGCAATATCAATAGTGCACATTGATCCAAGAAGTTAGGAAGAATCAAGATGAGGATAGGTGTATGATGGTTAATAGCTAGGAAAAGGTACATGATAAGGATCCAATGGTGAGCAGGCATTCATACAAATTGATCAAATGATGAGTTTTGATCATTAAAGACCTAGTTGATCCATAAATATTTATGGAGTCCATGGAGTCAACATTCTAAAGAAGCAAAAGATGTGGTCAAAGTTACAGAGGTTTAATGATTGAGAATTGGTGCCTATGTGTTAAAGATCATATGAGATTTATGGTGTTTATTTGATCCAATAATTGAGGACATGAGATGACTTCAATGTTTCTAAAGGTTAACTATGATTGTTTGGATTTGAATATTTGAAATTGCTAAGGGAAGAGCCAGTGTCTGGTCTTTGGGCCATATCATTTGTTAGAAGATGAATTTGCTCATGCAGTACAAAAAATATGTAGAGGACTTCAAGGTGCATCTATATATATGGATTTAAAGATTTGAAAGTGTGTACAAACAAATATATTAGGCCTCAAAGTTGATAATGTTTCTATATATGGACTGCAAGTGACCTAAGAAGAGTATTTGAGCTCATGTAGATATTGTTTCTATGTTTCATAGTGAATTATCTATTGGAAAGTGTTATATACTCCATGGGGATGCTCTATGAGTATTTTGGAGGTATGACCAATCTATCTTGAGTATTAGTAATGCTTAAAATGCTGAAAATTTTCATTAATGGAATTTATGTGTATAAGGTCTCTATTTGAGTTGATTGAGCATACACAGAGGTGAGTAAAAATGGTTGTGATCATTTTTGGATGTCCTAAGTGACATAAGGAGTGAAAATATGTATTTTTAAGTGGTCCTATGTTCTTATTATGTTTAGAGAAGTGTTAAAGAAGCTATATGGGTCTCCATAAGGCCTAAAAGTGACTTAGGCCTATTTAAAAGGTGATTGTGATTAAGTATGATCCATATGAGATGCCTTAAGAGTGAAGGCATATTTTTTGACTGATAAGGAAATATTGTGATCTTGTTTATTCATGTTTGATCTATATATAGTGAAACCAAATGTGTTGGGTTCTAGTGATGAGTAGTGGGAGTCTTGGTATGGAAAACTTGTAAGACTTTAATGAGGGAGTGAGAGTGTGGAACCAAGTGAAGGATATAAAATTTGAAAGAGAAGGTATAGGTCATTGAGGACCAATAGAGATTGAAGAGGATCAAACATGCTAGTCTAAGCAAGTTGCTAAAGATAATCACATAGGTCATTAGACCTAAGAAGCTTAGAAGAGGTAGAATGGGTGAGTATGCTTAAGAGGTTATTTTAGAGAGGTTTGTGTTATTTATGGAGTGATTGAGGGTCAGAGTGCCCTAAAGATGAATTGAATAACATATCAATTTGAGGACTATTTGTGTGACTTATTAGTCATAATTCTATTGACATAATAGTGTTTTTATTGTTTGAATATGAGTGAAGGCAAGGTGAAGATTGTGTGAACTTGGTGGTTGACCTGAGAGGTATATTATTGTGTGGAGTGTGTGTATAAACATCTAGTCATGTTATTGAATATGTGAAAGATTTTTTGATATAAAGGATGCATTGAGTGTGTAGAGTTTAAGAGTAGGGTTAGTTGGGACATGTAATGTGTCATAATTGATCTTTGTATGTTGGTTTAAGTATGTAATGTGCTTTGGCCAATAGGGTGTATTGGGTGATAAAGTTGTTGGTGAAAGGAGAAAAGAGTGATATCTAAAGATCCATCATGAAGTGTTGAAGACAGCAATCCTAAGGTGGAAGTGTTTTTCTCAAGGAGGGTTTAAAGGACATGATCTTCTTTAGGGGTAGTTTCTCCTTGTGAAATAAGGTTTCACTAAAGACCTTTGATTAGAAGGAATCTATCAAGGTTGTAGTTCAAAAGGACTTGATCGAAGGTTCTTGATCAAAAGGAGATGATTAGTATTTTATTTGTGATCATCTTATAAGATAGTAGTCCATGTGTTTTTAGGATTGAAAGTGGATTTTATTCCCTAAGAGGGTTTCCCATGTAGATCTTGTATTATGTATGTGATATTGAATTATGTTTATTATTAATTTCTATGAATGATATATATGCTTCATGAATGTATGTATTATTTGATTTAAAGTTTGGAATAATTAGAATTGAAGTTTAAATATCTAGACTCATTGATTCACTCATCCTCTCAGTGATTGTAGCTATAACATACATTGTCCCAATGATTATTTATCCAAAAATTAACCTAAATCTACCTCAACTATGTGTTATCCTCAAGCCACCCTTGATAGCCCATGTAGGGTCTCTAGATGATATTTTCTTCTCTCAAACTATCTAGTAACTATTGAAAGTATGTATTGATCCTCCTTGATGCATGCCCTATCTTAGTCCATCTTTATGAAAATACCTATAGATGATCCCATCCATACCATGAATGTGTCACTAGCCTACTCATAACTATGTACTCATATGTCTAGTAAAGTATTAGTGTTGATGCACTGATTACCGCACTA
The DNA here is from genome assembly GCA_037957365.1 of Torreya grandis. NCBI lineage: Eukaryota > Viridiplantae > Streptophyta > Pinopsida > Cupressales > Taxaceae > Torreya > Torreya grandis. Next base: position 278,310 of record JARHVA010009574.1, on the reverse strand, counting down.
CTCATATCTTATGTAAAGAGGTATAGGTCCCTATATAGATGAGATAACATATTAAAACCCTAAGAGTTCACAATTTCATGATGTCAAATGTCTTGTACTACCTTGTGAATCTTATGAGACATATAGACACAACTCCCATCCATAATAATAATGATGAAAATAACACAACTATAAATTTATTTAATTGTGCACCACTGGATATCATAATCATGGTCAACAATATGTCACTCAAACTACCTAAGTGATGATTCCCCACAACCATGGTAATGAATAACCTAAATGCCCTTTGTATAGCTAAAGGACTAGTGACCTACTATAATATATCCCATTACCTAAAGACCAACAACTACAAGATCTAATATACATCCAGTAATGTCATAGTCATCTCACTTATAAATAATCAGAATGTGCATGTGTTTACATTCAACATCTCATATAATGAAGTGATCATACACTTATCCCAATGCATATGATCTAAGAAAGAAACATATCACAAGTCTACTTTATCAAACACCTCTATCTCTACATCAAACAAGGGAAAACACTATATAGTCTCCATCACCTTACTCGTATGGAACTCCCTCATATAGGCATAAACCTATAAAATTACAACCAAATATGACATTATTAAAATAAAAATTAAAACTAGTAAACAACAAAAGACATCATAAATTATTCAACAATGTTAAACATCACATCTTTTGCCTAATAGACACTATCACTACCAAGAGGATAGTAACACTAGATAGTTACACCACACTCTAGATAATAGTGTTAAATTCTAGATAATAATTCCTATAATGGGACACTAATTCCATCTTCTCCAAAATATCCCTAAAATAGTCCTTTTCTAGTAAAACTAGTAAAAAAGACAATTAAAATAATAAAAATAGGAAATGTTTGGATTCCTTACTAGGTGAACCTCCTCCCTAACCTGAATTCATGCCTCAAGCTCATCATAGTGAAATAAACGAACATCTCATCTCCTCAACATGTTTCTCTCTCTCATACTCAAAATTATTTCAAATCAAATGACGAAAACGAATTTCCAATAATTCAAAATAACCTATTTAAGTCATAACTTACCTAATGCCACCTTATTTACATTACTGCTACATGCCAATTTTGCTAATTAATGCAACTCTCTTGTTATTACTTGGCGTCTAGAGTCATTTATTTTCAAATATATAGATGCATGGGTCTACACAAGTTTACAACAACATTTAGAGTCATAAAGTTTTAGATATATAGACACACAAGTCTACACAGGTTTATATAGGCATTTAGAGTCACAAATTTTTAGATATACAAATTCACATGTATACACATGCTTATATAATTTTTCACAAGTTTTTAGATATACAGATGCATAGGTATACATATATTTACACAAGCATTCAAATTCATAGATTTTTAGATATAGAAATGTACAAGATTACATAAGTTTACATAATTTTTCATCGGCTTTCAATTATATAGATGTATAGGTATACATAGGCTTACATAGGCATCCATAGTCACAAATTTATAGATATACAAAGGAAAAGGTATACATAGTTTTTCATAGGTTTTAGATATACAATTGCATAGTTATACATAGGTTTTATGCATGTTTACATAAGTATTCATATATCCACTCTGTGTGTGTGTGTGTGTGTGTGTGTGTGTGTGTGTGTGTGTGTGTGTGTGTGTGTGTGTGTGTGTGTGTGTGTGTGTGTGTGTATAGCTTTGACATAGGTATACTAATTTAATCAGATATTTACATACATGGCTACATCTCTTAGATATAAGGATTAGGGGGCACGATGAAGATTGAACATTCTTAGTCCCCATTTTTTGATTTATTAGGTTACACTAGTATCATAACCAATATTGTCACCAGTATCATTGTTAGTTTTTCACCAGTTTGAGTCATATGACCATATATAGTGGTTGATACATAACATTACACCATCCCAAATTTACATACTCATATTTAGATTGGGGGAAGTCAGTTTTGTTTCTCCATGTATTTAGTTTAAATTACTCATATTCAGAGTGGGGGAAAATGAGCCTTATTTATCCATGCATTTAGTTTACATTAATTAGATTTAGAGTGGGAGCAAGCAAGCCTTTTTTATCCACACATATAGTTTACATTAATCATATTCAAAGTGGGGTAAAGTAAGCCTTATTTATCCATGTATTTATTTTACATACTCAAATTCAGGGTGGGGGAAAGTGATCCTTGTTTCTCCACACATTTAGTTTACCTAATCATTTTCAGGGACTATTTTAGATAATTTAGACTTATCTATTGTCCACCTAATAAATAAATATCAATAATACACCTACATTATTAAAAAATTTATAATTTTAAATTCTCTACAATATAATAAATGGGTAATAGATCCAAATTATTACCATACTCTCCATGTACAACTTGTGTAAACCCCAAAAACTATTCATTTTCAAATATTATCTCCTATTCAATTTAGGGACATAAGTCTAGATTATTTGAAATAGTCCATTTTCAGTACAAGAGGAATTTCAAACCATATGATTCCCTTCACATGTTACATTCTAGGTCTTATCCACTTCTCTCACCAATAAGTGGGCCAAATCTAGAGTACATTCACATAGATAAGTGTAGGTACGCATTTCTATTTTATTTTACTATAGTAATTCTATTTCATTTCATTATTAGAATAAAATGGAGGAAAATGTAAACACCCTAATTTGGTCAAGAAACCACAAGTACTATTCTTTTGTTTCTCTCTCAAACAAGGGTCATAGTGATAGTTATAGTCCTTGTTCACATGGTCATATTGAGTCTTTTTATCTTTATTATGTCTTATTTTACCTATTTTTGATACCCCCAACATTCAAAGGTTACCTTTTCCAAATCCTAGGGGCCCTTATCTTGTCACCCCTAATTTTTCCTCTATTTTGAGCCTTAAGATAGTAGTGACACTTTCAAGGTAGTAGCACCACATAAAACTAGTTTCCACTTGTGGATTCAATGTTTGATTAGACCTTTCACCTATGTTTGAGTCATAACTCAACCATGACCCTTCTCTTATGTTATATATATATATATATATATATATATATATATATATTCATGACTTGTCAATTAAAGAACAAGGTATTATATTTATAACATATATCGTCATATATAATCAACCTCACAAGTCATTTTACATCTATCACTTACTATTTTATCACTTATTTACATAAAATCAACCAATATTATAGCTCAAATACTCTACATACTACTTATCTTTCACACCTAGACATTTGCATGCTTGATAAAAAAAGGGCCTAGGTGAAATTCATTCTAGCATACCATGTAAGTTGATGGTGCATGTTCCATAAAGGATAACTACATGTAATCTAAGACCCATAACATTGGGGTTAATTTAGGCACAATCTAGGATAGTAGGGGTTCTACTCCACATGATTGTAACATCCCATAACCCAGCTTTTCTTTTCCTTTTAGATTTGAATATTTCATTATTTCATGTGTGAAGGTATTCATTAAGGTTTTATAGAATAATAAAACAAAATAGTGATACATATCATCTCCTACATGACATAGAATCACCTATAGAACATCTAAAAACTCTCATAGCTTCCCCCAAAGTTATACAAAGTCATTACAAAAAGCACATTAATGCTAGAATTAGACACTAGCACCACATGGATCTAATTTCCTAAGAGGGGCACTACTATCTAGAGCTACATATTGAAAAATAATTAAAATATGAAATACTCCATTGTGTTTGCTTAGTCGTATCTAGTACCCTAATATATGAAAAACATTATTTATGTCCAGATAAGTTTATTTTCTCCTTTTACTTACTATTTTTTGTAAATTTCCATAGAATCAATAAATTTTAATTTTATTCTAGATTATAAATAGACTTATCCCTTTAATATAGCTTAGTATTCACATACTAAAACCCTAAAAGTTTAAAACAATATGGTTAATGTTATTTCAATAATTTTAGTTCAAGATCAATGTGAAGCTGGGAAGAGAGAATGTGAGACTTGATCATTTGATCAAGATATGGAATGGAGAAGAACCAAAAGAGATGTAGGATGTGTGATCAAGGAATTTGACAAAGAGAGAAGGTTAGATCAAGTTTTATTCCATAAAACCATGAAATCAACACACTAACATACTAACATCTCTAAGCCTCAATTTTAGGGGGAGCTTAATGAACAAACAAAAATTGAAAACCCAACTAAAATGTAAAGAACAATAATATTTACCTTCCTTGATAGCTCTAAATGATATTTTTTATTTGTATTGATTGGTTTACGACTAAAAAATTTTCATCAATGACATATGGCTAACATCATCTCCTCTATGCACCATTGTTGAATGCTTAGCTTGATTGATATGGCTTGGCTCAATTTCAACATTATAACACTAGCCATTTAGCATCATGAATCTATTCTTGTATTATAACTCTACTTTGATTAAGATCTCTAAATGAATATCTCTATGATTGATTTTATATGTTTTCAAATCTCTTGAAATGGGTAAAATTTGACCATGGTTGAGTTTATTAACTTTGGTTGAGGTTGTCATATTCTTAGGATATTCTTTTAGATATTTTCTATAAGTGACAACTCACAAAGGTAATAAGTGTGTTCTAAGATATTCTAAGATTCTCTTGAATTTATTTTTTATTAATTGATTTATTATCTCATGGGTGAACTAAATTAGGATTTGAAATTGATTTAACTTGTTAATTGATTTTGATTAGGGTGTGCAAGTTAATTAATTATTTATAGGCATTTGGTCATTGGTTTGATTTTGATTAATTTAGTTTGTGTATTTGCCTTATTTAATTTTTATAATTAGACAAATTGATTTAATGAAATGTTATAAAGCCAAATTCAAGACTAATATAAATTCTTAGGTTAAATGTTTAATGACTGGTAAGAATTGGTCTAATAGTTTGATGCAAAGCCATTGGTGGCCAAATTTACATGTCTATAATTTTCCCCTATTTGGGAATATATTTCAAGACATATTCATAGTAACATATTTTCAAAGAATAAAATGATTATTTATGCTTACAAATACAATGGTAATGATTTAACAAGAGTTTCCCCCTCAAGGGAGTAGTTGACAAGTGGATCAGTAAATGATTCCTCAAAAGAAATAAATGAAATGAAGGGACCAAATAAATGAAGATGATGGGGTGAAAACACAATTATTATACCAAAGATAGGAAAAATCACTAATAAATGCAAGTGTAATGGTGTATAATGGTTTTCCCAAAGGTGGTTATAAGAATTATACCCCGATAGTGGCAATGTGGTATGATAGCACAATGATTTACCCTAGCAAGTGATATAATCATCGAGAAGATGGAGCTAACCTAGTTAGGATAGAAAAGAAAGAAATGAAATTATTGATAACATAATGACTTACCCTAGCAAGTGATATAATCATTGATAATTCATATGGGATGGTGTATAATGATGATTCAATATACCCTAATTATGAAAAACATGATTGATGGCTGATGAGTGATAACTTGATAGTAGGGAGATGCTCATCTAACTAAAAAATATTGATATTATTTAATTATTTAATTACTCTATTTGAGATATGATTAGGATTGGATTGGGATTTTTGTTGATGTCAGTGTCGAGGAGATGGTGATTTTGCATTGATGTTGTATACGTCTCAAAGATATTTTTTGTTATAGAATTTGATGGTAGGCCTCGTGATAGAACACCATGGGGGCTTGGAAAAAATATTCATAAGTATTTACTCTCTATATCTGATACCCAATGGAAAATGATTGCACTAATGATAAAAACTATGGTGACAATGTAGATATTTCAATATGGATAGATTCAAGAATAATGTGCAAGGAATTACCCAATGAACACACATGGAATGAATAAAGGCCACAATGCTAAAAAATAACAAACAAACACATAAATAAATAAACAAAAAAAATAAATAAAGAAAGAAACAAGACAAAAATAAAAATAAACAAGTGTTAGTCCCTATGTTAGTATAAACAACATGATGAACATTGCCCCTAAAAACTAGGCAATAATTGAACAAACAAACAAGATGGGGGAATATAATAAAAGGAAGGGGGTGGCTGAGCTATCTACATATGCATTAGGAATGTGGACATTTACTACATAGTTCCATGGATATGATGATCCAACAAAAATTTAGGTCAAATATAGTTCTCCTAGGAAATGGGCAGAAAATGATGATTAATAAAAAAATATGATGGATGTGATAGAAGAATAGGGATGAGATTGAAAAATGGTTATAGTGTAATATAAAAGGCCAAAAATGATGGGGAAACTAAGGAACAAGTTATTATTTTGTGACTTGGTGAGGGTTATGAGAATCCTTAAGACAAATAAGTGGTCAATGTTTTTGGTTTTTGTAAATAATTTTCAAATGTTTTTGAAATTTTCAAAGCATCTCAACTCAATCAATAATGATGAGACACTAAAATGGTCCAATCTCACAAAATGGTGAGTGTTACAACTTGAAATTATGCTTAAAAAGTGGTGAGAGAATGGATGAAGTTTCTCACAAAATGGTGAGAGAGCTATAACTTAAAATGATGCCCATAAAATGGAGAGAGCATGGCTAAACTTATTCACAAAATGGCAAGAGCGTGGTTGAAGTTACTCATAAAATAGTGAGAGCATGGCTAAAGGGGGAATGATATAACCTCAACAAGAATCAAACATGCCCCACATAGTCCCAAAATGGCTTTAGTTCATTTTAGTTCACCTCATAGTGGAGGAATATGACTAGTGTAATATCCAATTCAAATAAAATAGGCACAATTGGTATGATGGCATAGTATGACATAGGAATGGCTAGGTGATATTTCAAGGCACAATAAACAAATTTTTCACATATTTTTCCCATAGGTGGTTATAATTAGGATACAAATGATAGATAAATGATACCAATTTTCCATAATATGGGTATAATTAGTATCAAGACCTATTAATATTGATTTGCACCAGTAGGTGATATAATCAGGATCACATAAACAAACTTGATAATAAGGGAATAAGAAATGAATGATGTAAATATCAAAACTTCTATCATACTACCTCAAAATACTACATCTATTTAAAATTATCGAAATAAATTTTGAAATTGATCTGATTTTATATGCTAGAAACATGAAACCAATGGATGAACCAAGGTCAAATAGGCTAGGTTGATAGAATTAAAAACATGTTTGGTTGAGTAGGAATGTAATAGTAAAATGTTATGATAATATGGTCTTAATTAAGATATTGATGGTTTGATTAATTGGATAGAAAAATAAGAGGGTTTCCCTCATGTTGTAGGGTGAAGGAAATGATTATGTGATAATGATAAATGGATATGCAACAATGGAAAATGGATATGGAAAATTGAAATGGTATGATACATGTTTTTGGTTGATGATGGTCATTATTTTTTTGTGTTTATATCTTAGGTATGTGATTTTGTTGTTCCTATTAATGTGGAGATGCATATCCTAATCAACAAATGATACAACCAAAATAGCCAATCATATTAATTGTTAGCCCACACCTTGTCTAAATAGGTTCTTTATCTAGAATTGGCTATAGATTTGGATGACAAGAATTTTTTTGTGATCATCATTGATTATTGATTTTATTTCCTTCAAAATTTGAGATAATGTATATTTATAGCCTCTACAAAGGAAAGTGTGGTTGTGGATGGTAAATATGGATAAATGTTAGTTGACAAGTTTATTTTTAAAATGTAATTATGGAGGATAATGGAATGAATGATGGATAGGAAACAAATGAAGATCAAAATTTATAGGCACACATAATGTTACTAATTTTGGATTAGACATAACTTTAGATGTGGTAGGGCTAAAAACTTCTTAAAATGTTCTTGATAGGACCAATATATATATATTTGTTTGGTCCTAAGAGTAGATACCATCTAATTAGGTTGTAGATAAGAAAATATTTTGATTTGATCTTTGATTATATATTCATCAAATAGTATAAAACTTGTGTGCTTAGCTATTGGTGCCTTAAAAAGGTTTATACCAATGAATTTATCTTGATTATCTCATAGTGCCTCTAAGAAGGTTTCACTATAATAAGCTAAGTTATAACTCTGATCCCCCCAAGCACCTTCAAAATAGTTTCACTAAAAGAGTGTTCTTCTATTTTATGATTTTGGTATTAGCCTCCTTATTTTTATTCATCTAATATGTCACCATGGATGCCGTTCAACAAGGTATGATTATGTTGGTCCCAATCAACATTTATGTGAGATGGAATGATAATAATATGGCTATGTTAGTTGGTGGTAATTATATGTGGAATGGTAATGGAATGGAGGTTGGCAACACAATCCTCATAGAGGATACTAGGATAAATTATCTTGATTCTAGAGTAATCATCCTCAAAAACCATAGAAGGATCATAAATGTATTCAAATTGATTTTATAGGTGTGCATAACTATTTTTATAATAGTCATGAAGATATTTTATATCTAAATTTGATTCCAATTTAAGGGACTCTAGATCTGATGTTGAGACTAATGTTGATTTTACTTTTGATGTTAAATCAAATGTTAGTCCAAGAATAGAACCTGATTCTAACATTGATTCTTCATCTGATGGGTACTCTGTTACAATGATGTCTTATTGAATGTTTAGTTTTGGATAAGTAATAACCTATGATGGTATAATGTGATCCACAAATATTGGTTTGTCAAAGTGAGACTCCTTAATGATAGGAAAAAGGTCAAGAGATAATTCCATAGAGACTAGCTTATTAGAGGGAGGCTCTTGAAAAATAAGTATATGGTCAAGGTAATGATCTACCCAAAAGAGGTTATAATCATTAAGAAGTGACTCAATAAAGACTGGCTCATCAGAGTGAGACTCCTTGATAATAGGTATCAGATTAAAAGGTGATTCATCATAAGTTGACTTATCACAAATGATTGGTTCAACAAAAACATCTTGGATTGGTTGGTTTTCTTGGCCTTGGTTTAAAATCAATTGTCAAATACTAATTTTGAACATAGATTGGTCTATGAATGATTGGCTTAGTTTGGTAGGTATTAATTGGATTGGTTGTGGTTTATGCTAAAATATGGATTAAGGATGAATGATTGGATGAGGCTTAGGCTAAATGACTAGTTGGGATTGTGATTAGATTGGCTGAGGTTTAGATTGGATAATGATGGGACATTATGGATATTGATTGCTCACACAAACTAAAGGATGACATCCTAAAATAGTAAAAATAGGGCAATGTAGAGCTTGATTACTCAATAAGCCAAAGGACTAGGTCTTGAGATGATTAAAAGTCATTATGGAGCTTGATTGCTTTCACAAGATAAAGGACAATGCCCTAGTATACAAATGGTTGGGTATTGTGGAGTCTGGTTACTCATACAAGCTAAAGGACGAGGTATTAGAATGGTAATGGTATTCCTTAAATATTATGGAACTTGGTATCTCGTATAATCTAAAGGAGGATTAGGGGTAGCTGAGGGTTGAAGAAAAAAAGGGTGTTGGGGAGGGTGATTTCTCACCCAAGCTAAAGTATCTAAGTCCTCATCATAAACCATATCATCCCAATCAAATTTTTAAGTTGGGTCATAAGCTAATTTTTTATTGTGTTCTATGTTTTGATCATCATAAAGATGGTATAGATCCATCTCCCAAACAACATTATCTATAGCTAGGTATTCAACAAAGTCCTCACAAGCCTCTTCATACCAATCAAGGTCTTGACTTGGATCATAAATAGGCATTTGGTTATAGTCAATTTGTGTATCCATTCTATCATAATTTGGACTGTGCATGACTCCATCATAAGTGTATCTAGTCATATCCACATAAATAATGAAAGCTTTGAAAATAAATAGGATTAGAGTTTTTAAAATTTTGAAAAGTAATTTCCAAAGGATAAAAGGTTCAAACTTGGTCTAACTTGGTTAAAAATGGAGCTGTATCTCTAATGTAGATTGAAAATGAAGTTGTATCTCCAAAATGGTTTATGCTAGAACTTGTCATAAAATAATATAATGTCAAATGTCTAACATCAAACTTAATACACATAAAAGGTCAATCATTTGAATAAAACCAACATGTCAAATTTTAGGCCAAAATGTTCCAAACGAGGTCTTAATTAAGATAGGGAAAACTTAAGTTGCTAGGGATTTCATCCAAATGCAAAGTCAAAATCTAGGCTCAAATAAACATGATCTGCTAGGTTTTTGTTCAAATGACATCAAAATATAGACTTCGAAACAAAGTTTGATGTGATTTGATTTAATATAACAATGTTGGAACAACTTTGACATAGACTCGACACATGAAATAAAACATAAACATGATCAATTGGTATAAGCCATAAGGTAAAAGCCACCTAAATAAAAGACTATATTTTCCTAAATAAACAAATAAACAATGATGAGGATAGGTTAAATGAACAAACATGTGATAGTTTTAAAATTTGGAAAATCAATTAACCTAAGTTACATAACCCAAAAGAGAAATATCTATGTATCGGCCCCTATGAAGTGAGGCCAAAATAGAAATCAACTAATGTTTAAATTTAAACATAAAAAGGTTAATTGAAAACTCAATGGTTAAAAACTATGATTAAACTAAACAAACTAGACAAAAATTGACAACATGATGACACATGAACAAGTTCCAAATGATTGATGTGTGATTGGTTTTGAACAATGGTTTTGATACAATTGTAAATAATTCTTGAAACAAAATAAGCATCCTAACAACATAATCATTCTCTAATGATGTGATCAATGTTATGTTTTAAAGACTTAAAGGTTCAAACTTGATAATGATATGGGAAATATAATGATACCCATATTAAACAAGTAACACACACACAAACATGTTTAGAAAAAATATCAAGGTATAAGTGTGGTGTAAAAATGGCCAACATAACACTTCTTTTGGACCAAAGAGTGGTGTATAATATAAATTGGTTTAGATGTGGATATAAAAAACACATTAGTTTTAGTCTAATAATATCAAACAAGAAATGACCAAAAATACAACTATTTATAATCATCTTAAATATTATCAAGGGTGTGGCAAAGTGGGGTTGACTAAAACTAATTGGTTTTTTATCATTCGAGATGGATCCCATATCTTATAACTTTAACATCATAAAAAAAGAGAAGAAACATGTCATTTGGGTCCATGGCATATGGATTACTGTAAAAATGTCTTTCCATTTTTACAACCACTACATTCATTGATTACTCAGTGTAGTCTGATGTCCAACATGCTCAAACATCTTAGGCTTAACCTCTACTAATGGAGATGGTTTAACCACTCAGACCATCATCCCAGTGAGAAGATCCTAGTTTATATACCCGCCATGGAGAGGGGTTAAAGATGATGTTGAGAGATGAAACCCTAGGTCAAATATTCCTTAAAGAACACATAGGAGGTAATGAAGTCCCCTCACAAGCCAAGATGCCATGAAAGTAAAATACCAAGTAAAAGAGCTTTAAAGGTTGTTTTTAGAACACCCAAGCCATGCAAGTCTTAGGAAGAGCCTTGAAAACTTATTTTTTATTCATTTGGACTAATACACTTTGAAATGAATTTGGTGTTATTGATCCCAAAAGTTATCTAAAGGAGACATATGGGAGAACAGACATGCACAATTCCCTTTTTGTCAAACAAACAATCAACAAACAACTTACATGAAAATGAACTTGATCAAAAAAGCATATAAAATAACATGATGTTAATTTCATTTTAAGGAACCAAAATTAAATGTGTTGTGAAGTTGTTCCCCTTGTCTTTGATTAAATGTACAAAATCTTGATAAACTTCCATGGTATAAAAATAAACTAAGTTCTTTTTAGACCCTAAATAGATTATTTAAATAAGTTTGACAATATGTTAGGATTTGATTAGGTTCATTGTTTAGACACCAGTTGAAATGTTAAGATTATTTTCATGGCCAACTTGAAAGGATTTTCATAAACAAAAATTGATACAAAACATCTATGTTCATTTCTAAGCCCAAAGGTCCAAATATGTGAGATTTGACCAGTTTGTTTTAATCCCAAAACAAAGTGTGAAAGATTTGACTAGTTCATTTTAAACCTAAATTGAAGTGTCTGTTAGTCAAATCAAACAATTTTATGTTCAAATGTTGATTTTTCCCTTGAAAAAATAAGAGAGTAACCCTCTACTTAGAATAATTTTCAAGTGTTAGCAAATGAGATTTTGTTTTGAGCTCTTGGGTTTTAGATTTAAGTAAAATCATCACTGGTCAATAAAGACCATCAACAATGATCTACCGACCCTAAGGCAAAACCATAGAAGATAAACATGTTATGTTAGCCATGGTTATCAAAAATATCAATAAAAATCTCATCAATCTCAATAAATAAAATAAACTTATGAAACATGAAAATAATAAGTTAGAAGGTTAAAACAAAGAAAACCAAACACATACATCATAAAAACATGCAGTTAGTATTTTAACCATAAATTTTAAAATATATATCCATTTTTCACTAAATTTTTGGTGGTTTTTTATATGTCTAGGTTGCACCTCTCTAAAAAAATTTAGGTAAACAATAAATAATAAAAAACTTAGTATCTTTGTACTAGTCATTTTTACCATAAAATTAGAAAATAAAAAGTGACAATCACTAAAAGAGTCTTAACTTCTAAAATAAACATCATATTTTGAAGAACTTTTTATAGAATTAGGATGAAACTTGTAATAAAAACATAACAAAAATTTAGATAAAAATAGTAAATATATTAAAAATAAGAGCTATTTTAATAGCCATTTATTTTCACATATGTGGAGTATGCAATTATGTCCCACCAGGCATGTAATTTGTGATCAAGGAATTTTACAAAGAGAGGAGGTTATATCAAGTGTTAGTCAATAAAACCATGAAACGAATACAATATCATACTAACATCTCTAATATTAGATCTTAGGGGAGCTTAATGAACCAACAATAATTGAAAATCCAATTAAAATGCAAAGAATAACAATCTTTACCTTCTTTGAGAGATCCAAATGATTTATTTATTTGTATTTCTTGTTTTATGCATAATAAGTATTAATCAATGAGATATGGATAACATCATATCCTCTATGCACCATTATTTAATGCTTGGCTTGATTGATATGGCTTGGCTCAATTTCGGCATTATAACACTAGGCTTCTAGCTTTATGAATCTATTCCTACATTATACATCTACTTTAATTGAGATCTATAAATGAAGAGCTATAGGATTAATTTTATAGGATTTCAAAGCCCTTGGAATGATTTAAATCTAATCATGGTTGAGTTTATTAACTCTGGTTGAGTTTAGCATATTTCAAGGATATTCTTTTAGATATTTTCCAAAAATAACAACTCACAAAGGTAACAAGTGTGTTCTAAGATGTTCTAAGATGCTCTTGAATTTCCTTTTTAGCAATTAATTTATTATCGCATTGATGAAATCAATTAGGATATGAAATTAATTTAACATGTTAATTGATTTTGATTAGGATGTGCAAGTTAACTAATAAGCTTTAGGCATCTGGTCATTTGTTTGATTTTGATTAATTTAATGTGTGTACTTGCCTCGTTTAACTAATTTAATAGGAAAAATTGATTTAATACAAGGTTATAAAGACAAATTAGAGACTAATAGAAATTATTAGTTTAAATTTTTTATGATTGGTAAGAATTGGTCTAATAGTCTAATGCAAAGCCATTAGTGGCCAAATTTACATATTTGTAGTTTGCCCCTATTTGGGAAGATGTTGCAAGCTATAAATAGAGTAACATATTTTCAAAGAATAAAATGGATTTTTATGCTTATGAATGTGATGGTAATGATCAAACTGTAGTTTCCCCCCTAAGGGAGTGGTTATCAAGTGGGTCAGTAAATGGTCCCTCGAGAGAAAGATGATCCTGCAATGGTAATGATAAATTCCTAGATGCACATTTATTTAGAGCCTCTATGATCCCTAATAATATGGAGGACAATATGAAATTTATATAAAAATAAATTTTCTTACACACTATGTTGAAATAGATAAGAGAATGGTTATATAAGTAATTCTTTATAGCCTCATCAATGAATTCTTGTATAAGATCAAGAAGATGGTGTACTATTTAAAGTAGCCTTAGACCATTAGCGATCACATATCCTTCAAGAAACACATTAGGGATTCACAAGAGTCCTTTTGTAGGATTATCCACTATAATTAAAATATTAAAGAGTGTTATTTGGTGGCCAAATTTATTTCATGATGCTCATAGAGTGTCAAAATACTATGATGTTTGTCAAATAATGGGAAAATCTCATAAACTAGATGAGATGCCATTAGTTACAATGCTAGTGTAACAACCATTTGAACAATGTATCATTAATTTTTTAGGGCCTATAAATTCTCCAAGTAAATTTAGACATATAATCTATCATTTTTATGATTTATTATTTCATGAAATGGGTGGAAGTTGTAATATTACGTTGTAATACGAAAGATGCCACGAAGTTTTTGTATGAGAATGTCACTACAAGGTTTGGATGTATAATTAAATTGGTTAGTGATAGAAGAAATAACTTCCTCAAAAATAAAATCAAGACTCTTACTAAATAATTCATGATATCACACCATAGAAACTCAACCTATCACCTGTAGGCAAACAAACAAGTTAAGGCTTCAAACAAAATATTAGGTAAGATGTTGACAAATATATGTAATATTCAAAGAGATGAGTGGGAAGATCATATTAATAAAATAATTTTTTAATACCAGGCTAATTATAAAACTATGACATGCTTCACTCATTTTCTATTGGTGTATGGTCTTTAGGTAGTTATGACTATAAAATATATTGTTCTTAGTATGTGAATTTTGATGATTATGAGGCTAGGAGATCATGACTCATTAAAAGATATTTTAATGGATTTAAACAAGATGGAATAAAAGAGACATAAATATTAGTAGACACATGAGGTAATTAAATAGAGTCAAAAAGTTTGGCATGATCACAACTCATTCACAAAATAATTTCATCCAAGGTAGACAATATTACTTTATCATACTAAATTCATGGATTTCCCTAAAAAGTTACATATTTAGTGGAAGGGACCATATATTATTCATGAATTATTACAACAAAGAAATTTTTACTAAAGGATCTTTAGGGAACTGTCTTCCTAGGTGAATAAATGGATATAGACATAATCCATACCACCAGTAATCTCTTTTGATATCACAAAAATAAATGAGTAGGTGTTACGAAGCACCATATACCTTAGGGTTTTATTTTATGTTTTTGGGTTGTTTATTTTTTATAGGTATTTTTTAGTAGTGTGTGATCTTTATCACATAAGAGTGGAAGTAAATAGTTTAAAGTCATAGATGAAGAGATATATAAGCAAGATAATACATCAAGAGAATATGACACACATTGTTATCAAGAGAATATCAGTTATTGAGTCTAGGAATGACATGTGGATAAAGAAAGTAATAGAAAAGGATAGTTAATGGTCATTCAAATCCACTATTGATGACACAGGTGAACCTTATCCCATTTTATAAAAGATCAAATTTAATATCTGGTACATTTATAATAAATTGTACTCGATATGGGAAGTGGTGGTGGGTCACATCAATCATTACAACAATATAAATGATAAATTTGGAAAACAAATCAGCAATGCCATGTCACTTAAATGATTATTGGCATTTAATTTCTAGATGAAATGGTGTGTAAACAATTCACCATATTCAAATCCTAAGGATAGGTTTGATAAAGTGAGAAAGTTATATATGTATAGGTACACTCAACACTTGTCCATTACACACTTTTATGAGTTGGGTCCTTATGAATTGTAGTGAATTTTAGTTATTTAAGTGCAAAGTGTGTGTCATACTTTCTTTAGATTGTCACAAGTTATTGTCAGTATTCAAACTAAATATTATAGACCGATCATAGATTCTCATTCACATTTAAAAATCACATAAGAAGGTTATGGGTGTCAATATAAATCTGCATTAGGATAAGTTAATGATCATGAATCCTTTTAGTTTATAAATGCAAAAAAATCAAATATTTCTACTCTATATCAACTAGAAGTGGCTCAAGAGAGCCATAACTTTACAACATCCTCTACAAAGATATGATGTAGAAAGGTTAATTAATTTGCCTATATTTGGATAACTTGATGAAGTTGTCATGCTTCTATTGAGTATATATAATGAGGGTGATATTCATCTATTAAAACATGTTACAATACACATGAACACATTTTTAATGTTAAGAATGACATGAATTCTAACACATGGATAATTTATCATGCCATACAAATCAAAGGCACCCCCAATTTATGAGCATACTAGGGAAAATTATGTTAAGGCATCCATTAGGATTGTGATGACCTTAATCATAAACATTTCAATGAAAACTTTGGTTGAATATATTAAAAATAGGTTTTGACAAACAATAAATAATGCCGAGAAAGTAACCAAGGGAGTCATATATTTCTTACCACATGATTCGTCTATAAGAAGACTTCAAATAGGCATAAATTTTAGTTTATAAGCTTCTTTCTAAAATTTAAAAGGTTTTCAAAGGTCCATCTTATAAATTCCTATATCAATTTTGGATACTAATTTTGTGTTTTATGTCATGGAAAAATATACAAGGCATCATCAATCAAGATGTCAATTTTTGGCTTGCATAATAGTTCATAAACATAATTTGGAAGAAATAAATGTAGTACTAAGCATAGCTAGGAAATTTTAATACTTATTGGTTGATGTTACAAAAAATAATATCATCACACCTTAGAGTTACTAATAATGTCATTTAATACCTAGGATAATATGTGCAAGTGACACTACTTCCTAGTGATATTCAGACTCATATGTTTGAGATTACAAAGTCCCCCATCACACATATGCCATTATTTGTTTCAATAGAGGAAGTATAATTTGAGGTGAAATGATATAAATATCTAAAACTCATAGAGGTCCAATGTATATGATCCACACCTCTTTAGACTGACCAAACTACCAAAAAATTAGTCCTCAACTCAATAATATGTACAACCTCATGCTACATCAAAAATAGCTTCCAACCCATTAAAAGTTAAAAAATGAAAAAAAAGGCAAATAAGTACATAACATCATCGCTATTATTGAAAAATTTAACACATAACATCAAATCCTAGTTGGATGAACCACTGGCACCTAAAATTTACACACAATGTGATTTTTTAAAGTTGAGAGTGGATGAAGTGTAGGTATACCATTATTTGATGGATGATATTGGCAAAGATGTATATGCTGAGGATCTAGAAAATGAATTTTTAGTTTGGAAAGAATACACACATGCCAAGTGTGAAATCAAGTTTAAAAAATATCTATGGGTAGAAATACCCACCCCTCCTACGTTTGTAATTGTAGATACTATCGCACAAGAGGATGAGTGTAAATAACAAACTATTGAATTTTTTTGAATAGACCCAGGTGTAGGGTCTAATCATATGTAATAAAATCTAGTGAAACCAAAGATCTATAAAGAATCTATTAAAAATAAAAAATTTAATATATTTCATGTATTTTTGAACCATAAGCATAGAGATTCAAGGGCACATGATGAGCAAGAAAGACCACAGTGGGAGAGAGCATAGAAAATAAGAGATAAATAGGGGAGAATAACATGGAAGTTATTTACACAAGTAGGTGTTGTGAAAGACAAGGAAGTTGAGAATAAGGAGCATAAGACATATAACTCAAAAAACTAAAAGAAAAGGACAAGGGCTTAAGAAGAAGAGGGAATTATAAAATAATTCATGGAAATATCAAATATTAATGGGATCACAATCTATCACTAGCTCATGAAGGATGAGTAACGTAGAAGCAAATATATAGCATAGAGAAAGAATATAGGGGGCTTTAGGCTCAGTTCAAGAAGAACTTAATTATAACATCTCACAATGACTTTTTTTTCTCAAAAAATCATTGGATTGTCATCTATAATGTATTAATTATGAAACTAAATAAAGGGTTTGATTATGTATAATACCCCTTTAGCTTTGATTATAAGGTGTTATAAAAGGTAGATATGTTGTTGCTATCAAGATAGAAACATAGAGAGATTATGTACTAAATGAATTATCTTTGTAATCTTATAAAATGAGATCAATGGAACTATGATATGTGAATCTTGATGTGTTGATTCTATTTGGTGTTAATTATACTTTATAATAGTAAAGTACTAGAGCAATGTGAATGTGTTTTATGGTTAACTCTAGAATGATGTTTACAATAACAATGATTAAATGAGTTAATTCACGAACCTAAGTAATATTTGTCTATTTACCATTATACAACATAACTAATCGGAGCTAGTCTAGGCTATGTGCCTTGGGTGAGTGCATGAGGTCAATCACATGATATGATAGTGTATTAATCTAAAATGTCATTTTATTCAATGAGTATTAATTGATACCAACCTATCCTTTAATTATACATAAGCCTATACTAGGGCCTTTTTTAATCCTTTCCTAGTTTATATGTACTTTTATACAATGACTAGATTTAACAAATGTCACATTAAAACACCACTTATTCATCTCATATCCCTTCTCACATGTGTCAACCACTTAGACAATAACACATCCCCTTTGGTCTATAGTGCAGCACACTATTGGAAAAGGGGGTAGTTCTATTGACACTTAGCATATTTTTCCCCATCGTATATATTTCCACTCCCTAAAGCATCTTAGGGTCATTCTAGACTAATTTCATGTCTCGACTAATATTAGAACACAATATAAAAACCACTCTCATTCGTTTAAATCTTAGATGGTAATTCTCACAAATAATCTTTGAAGAAATTATACAAATTAAGTTTATTGATCCCTATTTACCCATATTTTTGAATACATCCATCTACGACATCCCAAATCTTAGTTTTAATTATATTTTATTTTCAAGTCCAACTCAAATGATCTAAATTATCATTGACAATTAGGCATACTAGCATCACTCTCACTTGCACCAACACTTAGATTAGGATAACTACATTAGGATTGATCCCCTTTTGAGATATTGATATGTAATCAACACTCAACACATGGTGTGTTAATGTAATTCCCATTGTACCCTACTAATTCCACTCTTATTACACTTGTGTTCATCAACACATTATAGATCATGAAGAATTAGTGTTCTATGGTGAAATGAGTTGAAATGAATTACATATGATGATCTAGGTCTAGGTCATGTAGGCACAAGATTCCTAGAAGAAAGTAAACTTTTTATCCAAATTCCACTATTTTATTTCTATAAGGTCAATAACATAGCATATAAGTTTAGTAGTGTAATGTGTTATTGATAAAGAGATCCACACTACTATCTGAGGAGGGTTGTAACACCTATTTTTTATTGGCAACACTCTGCCATACTTTTACATCACTTTCCATCCTACCACTTGTCTATTTTAATCATATTTTCTATCTAAGTACACCTTTTTTAATATATTTATATTTATATTCTAAGAAAACAAATCATTTATTATACAAATTAGTGGTTGTTGATACTATAATATTTTATTCCATGATTTACATAATCAACTCTTTTAATTAATTATGGTTTTACATTAATTCCCATAATAGTCAAATCATTTGGTGAACCTAACTTAATTTTAATATTTCCATGACCCTAGCCTATCATTATGGTTTATTTTTCTATCCTTCTAAAAAAACTCATAATCAGATTTTAGATCCCTATATATTCTAATTTTTATTTTATCTAAACTTGATAATAATGATAGATGTTATTTGTTACTTTTTATGCAAAGTTTCATAATCTCTCTAACATGTTACTTTTATCTTATGTGGAATTCAATCAAACCATATATATCATTACACACATATATGATATAATTCATGAGATAAAACACACATCACCTAAAATTAACAAATATCCTTTAGATGATTATAGCTCCTTGGTTCACTTTTATTCCTTACCTACCACTAGAATACATAATGTAACATCATTGGTTTCACTTATCCCTCATACTTCTTGGCCCTACCTATCTAGCTAATATCTCACTCCTACTACCACCTCTATGCTCATAGTACACCCTGTAGTCCATGCTATGGTATCCACAAGGGGTCCCAAGGAATGATATGCTAGTAAAACCTATGGATATATTTTTTTCATCAAATCAATTTACCTACAACTATAATTTCCATTTTAGAGATTATATAATATTATGACACATACAAAGATGTCTTGTATGCAACACTTTGTGATACCAGGGTACCAGACATAATAGATATAGTTTATGTTACTTCCATAATAAATTATATGAAATGGACCAAAGAGCATATTTATTTAAAAATAGGAGATCTTCCACCTCATCACACCATAGATCGACATCTACCTATTTACATCCAATTATGAATTAATGATGTGGCTGTCAAATGAGTGTTAGTTGACAATGGATGAAGGTTAACCATTATTAATAGTTATTTTATCTAACTTCTTAATATAAATTCTAATTATTTATATCATTATGATATGAACATTCAAGGATTTGATAACATTCCAAACAATGTTTTTGACTAGATAACACTAAATCTTACATTGGGACCTAGAATGTTACCTAAAACATGTCAAGTTATGCCCAATGATATTAATTTACATATTTCACTTAGGAGACCTTGGATTCATGATATGCATATATTCCCCTCAAATTTACATGAATTTTAAAGTTTAATTACAAAGGTTATATATACACATGCACTATGGATCAGGAACCATTCAAAAATTTCTAGAATACAAAGCTTACACACCACTATATTCTTCACATGGATTTGATACAACATCTATAAAATATACTATTTATATTTCACATATGAATCCTAGATATACCTCTATAATATATGATAACATTCTTACTTCTCTATTTGTAATAAATTTTTTCAAATAAATGGGCTACATAGGACAAGGCCTTAGAAATTTTGAACAAGGAATTATTAATCCTAGTGAGGAATTTGATCAAAAAGGAATGAATGGAATCAAATATAAGGATATCACATCTAATTATAAGTCTTCCCACCATGATTCTCAACATATATTTTTTTTTCCACCTATTCCACAAACAAACAATATAATAAATCATATCTCTACACTATTAGTTGTGTACTCTAACCTTATTGATGATATTGTTTCTCTATATCCACTCACTTTTGATTAATTTTCCAATGATGAGGATATCCTAAAATTATTAGGGGCTTATTAGGACCTCCCTTTGTTATGATAAGACTAGGTTTCCTCATTCAATAAATGCCCAAGTTTACTTCAGTGAGAGTTCTAACATTTTAGATAATATCCCATTTGACACAGATGCCACCCTACCCATAAAACCTTACATTGATGATTGGTATACATTACTTAATGAATAAATGATTGATTTTAATTATGGTATAGACACTAATCATTTCATAATATTATTAGTTGTCACCCTGTGTAAATAAGGGGATATAAATATTTGATAAATTTTAAAGGTCTTCACTAAAAATTTTGCTTGGTCCTATTATGATATACCAGGCATCAATCCTTCAATCAAAATATATAGGATAAAATCTATCTAGATGCAAAGCTAATTATATAAAATATTTTAAAAAACCATGCTAAGGTGGCAATGTTATTCAAAGATGAGATCCAACATCTCCTTGATGTAGACTTCATTCAACCAATTACTCACCCTAAATGGGTATCCAACATTGTATTAGTTATAAAGCATAATGGCCAAATTTGATGTTTCTTTGACTATTTAGATTTCAAATAAATCATGTCTTAAGGATGACTATTCCCTACTTAACATTGACATGATAACATACTCCACATTAGGATACAAGATGCTATCTTTAATGGATGGTTTGGTTGGTTATAATAAAATCAATATATTTGATGAGGATCAAGAACAAACTTCTTTTATCATACCATGGGGTAATTTTTGCTATATAGTCATGCCTTCTAGATTACAGAACACTAGACTAACATACCAACAAACTATGACCCACATTTTTTCATGATATAATTCATAGAACAATTAAAAACCACATTGATGACTTATTATCTAAATCAAAAGAGAATAACATCATGCAGTTGATTTATGACAAATTTTAGAAAGGTTGAGAAAATACAATGTATGATTAAATCCCCCAAAATGTGTCTTTGGTGTCACATCTTGTAAATTATTGGGTTTAGTAATATCCCACTGTGGCATATATGTAAATAAAAATAGAGTAAAATCTATAATAGATATGTCTCCTCCTACCAACTTAAAGAAACTTCAATTTTTTTAAGGACAAATTCAAGTAATACATCACTTTATGGCACAACTAGCAGATAAGACTTAGTAATTCACAAGATTACTTAAGAAATATAACAAATTTGAATAAGATATTACATGTCAAGTAATATTTGATACAATGAAACAATAATTTTTGAATCCTCCTATCTTGGTACCACCCATACCAGATAGGCTAATTATCCTTTACATATATGTAATTGATCATGAAATTAATGAACTCTTGGCACAACATGATGACCAACATTAGGAGTGAGTTATTCACTACATCAATTTCACACTTCTTGATTATGAATAAATTTATTCCATAATGGAAAAACTTTGTTTAACACTCATATTCATTACATAAAATCTCTGGTATTATATGATCAATAATGATATAGGTTATTAAAAAATTAGATCCTTTGAATAATCTTATGGCAAAACTTCACTACTTCAATTATATATCCAAATGGGTATTGATAGTCATAGAGTTTGATCTAAAGATCATGTTATAAAATTTGATAAAGGGCCAAATAATTATAGAATAAATGGCACCAACACCATTATTATATATTGATCATATCAATAATTTTTTAGATGATTTCACAATTTAAAACATTACTTCCAATACATGGTGGATGTTCTAGATTTGAAATAGGCACTAAATAAAAAATTATCTTTATCACACCACTAAGAAAAATAGTACCACTTCCATATTGATTAAGTTTCTTATTCAAAAATAATATCACATAATATGAGGTACTTATCCTTTGCCTCTATGTAACTTAGGATCTCTAAGTAAACTCTCTTAATGTATAAAAGGATTCATAGTTTTTTTTAAATCAAGTCATAAGATTATACCAAACCAAATAATAATTCTTAATTCTATATAAGAATATGGTTCAATATCTACATGCTCAACTCGAATACTTCTACATTAAAAATATACCTCAAAAAGATAATCATCGGGTTGATACAATGGTAAGTGTAAGATCATTGATCTTGATTGACATCAATGATGACCAAGTTATCTTCACTATTAAATTATTATAGTCACCATTAGGATTCCATGATAATCTCATAGTTTTATTAGTTTTAACCATCACATGTAGTATAAAAACATCATAATGTTTTTCTAATATTTGTATTTTTCTACATAAATCCATCATGCTAGATACATTCCCAAGGAATGATAATCACAAATTATAGTTAAATGAACCCAATTATATTATCATTGATGGGGACTTATTTAAATTATATTTTTATGGACACTTACATTGATTTTTGATATCTCATGAAGATAAGTTGGACATCATCAAAGTACATGACAATGAATGTGGTGGCCATTTCAATGAGAAATCAATGTCACACAACTTACTTCAACAAGGATATTATTAGCCCACCATAAAGGAAAAATGTCAATAATATGTTAAACTATGCAAAAAATGTCAATGACATAGTAATCTACACCATGTTCCTTCATAAAAATTATAAAGTATTGTCTCCCCATGGTCATTCATTACATAGGGCTTTGATCTAATTAGTAAAATCAGCCCAAAATGAACAAGGGTCATAAATTTTGTTAATAATGGTAAATTCATTCCTACCCAATAATTTTAAGTGTTAGAAACAAAACATCATATAAATAAGCTATATATATAATATGCAAAAATAATGAAAATCATATATTATTCAGAATGAAGCATGGTAGTACAATAAGAAAGCTCTTGCATAAATAAGAAGGTGAAATATATAACTAGACTAACTAGCTAATGTGGGATAAATCCTCACAAATTAAAAACTCACTAAAATATGAAATACATACTCTAACACCCCCCCCCCCCTCAACTAAAGTTAGCAGTTAACAAAATCCAAAAAATAAATAGTGGCATATCAAAACTATGAGTCCCAAAAACTAAGATTGATAAGGTAATTATGTACAATATGTATCCTTTAAATGAATAAGTAAGATTTACTCATGAACACCCTCCAAGTAAAACATCTAAAACCCCAAGCATGCCACACAACTTAAGGAAATGAGGTGATGCAAAAGGCTTCATGAATATGTCTGCAACCTGATTTTGAGTCAAGAAATACTCCGAGCTAACAAAATCATCTCGAATGTGCTGATGAATGAAGTAAATATGTAACTAAATGTGTTTGGATTTATGGTGCTCAACTAGGTTGAAATATATATGAATTTGACTCTAGTTTTCATACAAAAGTGAATTGGTAAATCTTACATAAAGCCAAATTCAATCAACAACTAATGAAGCAAAAGAATATACTAACTCAATGTAACTATTGCCCTATACTAAACCTCTATAGATGAAATTTAAATAGCCTACTACTATTTTTAAAACCAAGTAATAAGTGAAGAACTAAGATAAAATATGGAGCCAAAAGTGAAACACCTATCATTAAGAAAATCTGCCTAATCTAAATCATTGTATCTAACCAACTAAGTAGAACCCTTGATGTAGTGTATTCCAAAATGATTAGTCTCTCATAGATATCATAAAATAATATTAGTAGCCTACTAGTGACTATCATGAGGGTCATGTGCAAACCTAGATACAATCCCAATTGTAAATTAAATATCAAGGCAAGTATGGGTCAAATACATAAGACTCCTAACCATCTACCTATACAATGTAGGGTTACAAAGTGTAATAGTACAAGAGGTAGTGATAATCACTCTAGATTTAAAATTAGAATTACTTGGATTGAAATAAAACATGCCAAAATGTTGAATAAGATAAAGGTTATACTTATGCTAGTTCAAATAAATCCTTGTATGTGATTGTGAAATCTATAAACCAAGAAATAAATGCAAAAGTCCAAGATTTTTCATGTCAAATTATGATAAAAATGCCTAATAAATAGTTTGAATTTGAGATGAGAATATAATTATGAGAAGTAGATCATCAACATACAAGACTAGAATAACAATGTCCTCCCTAATACACTGAATATACACTACGGGATTAGAGTGGCAGGGAACAAAACTAGTAGAGAGAAGAAATGAATCCATTTTGTCATACCAAGACTAAGGGGCCTATTTGAGACCACAAAGAAACCTCATAAGTCAAAAAAGAATATAGTAATCATGAATAAACCGAACATGTTACTCCATATATATTTCCTCATGTAAGTCTATATATAGGAAAGCACTCTAAACATTCATCTGATATATTGGCTAACCCTATGATGTAATAATAAAAAGTACAAGGTGAATAGAATCCATATTGTAAATGGGTAAAAAACTATTAGAGTATTTGATACCTTTGATCTATGATGACCCTTTTATAAAAATATGTGCCTTATACTTATCAATGGACCCATCAACTACATACTTGGTGTGGTAAATCCACTTTCACCTAACTAGATTTCTTCCTTTAGGAAGAGTGACCAAATCCAAAGTGTGATTCTTCATCAATGAATAATACTCATATATCATCTCATCATCCCACTCTTTTATCCCATGATCCTATGAAAAACAATATGGATCCCTAGAGAATTCGTAGCACAAATGTCTAATACCCATGGAATATGTATGATGATGTCAAGTAGGTAGAAGACCCTAAATGGAAGGTTCTTGCTTAGAAACTGGAGTATGATCCCACCTAGGCATAATTACAACATCATTGTGAATAGGATACTCATCCTTTATAACCTTCTTAGGAATCTCATGAACTACCTCCTTAAAGAATGAATCCTTAAGACGAGGTGACTCAAAAATAAGAAGAACAAGGCATATAATAAGATGAATAGTCATGAGATTTGAAATTCTCATCTAATTATACATGAGTTTCAAAATTAATATCATGAATATTATTATCTAAAAGATGATAATCTCTCATGTCCTTGTAATACACTACAAAAACCAAAGGTTTGATATTCTTATCCTGTGCTTTAATTTTATTATTTGGTAGAAATTCCAAAGAAAGGCTCCCAATGACTCAAAAAATGAGACATCAAGATTCATTCTAGTTCAAGCCTCCTCTAGAGTCATATGCTCAAGTGTTCGATGTGGTGTATAATTCTAAATGTACGTCACATAATTAACCACCTCTACCCAATAGATAGGAATTAAATCCTATGAATGCATCATGTAATTATCCATATACTACAAATTTTGGTTCTTCCTTTCTACTAAGCCATTATACTATGGAGTATGTGCAACATAATGTTGGTGGAAAAGACTATGGACTACCAAAAACTTAGATAAATATTAATTGAGTTACTCCCCCCATTATTTTTATGAAGCTTCTTGATTTAACTTGATGACTATTTCTCAACCAAAGCCTTAAAGACTTTGAATTGATAAAAGACATCACTCTTGTACATTAGGAAATAAACCCAAGTATGAATCAATAAATTATCTATGAAGGTAAGTGCATATTTAAATTTGTTTAAAAGAGTAGGAAAGATCATCAAATCACTATCCATAATCTCAAGTGGTGGAGAATATCTTGCGTATATGCCCTTAGTAAATAGATCATGGTGTTTTTCCCCAATGAACAACTGGGTTAAACTCCATCAAGACATGAGTCTATATGAATACCCTCTACCATACTCTAAGTGATCAATTTCTTAAAATATCTATAGTTTAGGTGTCCAAATCTCTAATGCCAAATACAAATCTTATAATCTACATGATAAAAAAAACACATCCCTATATGTGGAGTATCATCAAAACCCTCAAAAGAGCATAGTCAAGAACTATGATTAAAAAAACCCTATGTAATAAGTGTGTGTGGATCTAAAAAAGATCAAATTTTAGCACCCTATGGTGTCAATTTCATCATCTTACCCTAACCAAAATGGTAAATCTGATAAACTAAAAGTAGATTAGTGGTGATGTATGAAACATATAATGCATTATTAATGCATCCACCATCTAGTTGTATACCACCCTTACCCTTAAAAAAAATGAAGGAAGAATTTCCAACCTCAATACTGTAAGTATAACTCAAACCAAGAGATATAAAAGACTCCTTAGAAGAAGTCACATGGTGTGAACCACCACAATCTAGAACCCAACTACTTGAAATAGGTAACTATGATCTCCTAAATCATTAAGTGCTTTCCCATGATCCTAAGATGGATAAGGAGTAGAGATATAAATCTTATGTTTCATAATGACAACCTTTAATGATTACACTGTCTTAAAACACCTAGATTCTTCACAACCAATCCCCCCACAATAGGAGCAAGATAGGTTAGAATTATTCTTGGATTTGGAAGATGGTTTGGGTTTATATGTATTAGTGTTGGGCTTAGGTGCATTTTGAGGTGGAAGAGGAGTTTTTTTATTCCTACCTTCAGTTTTTCCTTTAGTATTAGTATGTGATGCAACTAATGATTTTTGAGAGGTGGAAGACTCAAGGTGAGACAATTTATATTCCTCCCTAATAAATATTTCCTATAATAACTATAGATCTAGCATTTTGAATGCGGTACCTAAGCCATCCATACTAGAGAAAAATGTAGAAGCAAAGATTTGGAATGGGCCACTCAACTTAAACAAGATTAATTATACATACTCTTCATCCTTTTTATCTTGTCCACTCTACTTTAATTATGTTAACAAATTCTTAAACTTAGTGAGGTAGTCTACAATGGAGGTAAAGTCATCTAGACTTAGTGAAGTAAGTTCCACTTCAAGTTTCATATCTCTCAATTGATATAATTTTTATAGAAAAACATTTAACTTAGTCAACATTTTTTATGGAAATCACACCCATCAAAATGAAACAAAATACTATCACTCACATAACCTCCAATTAAACCCATACACTCTTCAAACATACATTCGTGTTGAATTTTTTCAAATTCACATGTAAACTATGGTTATGTTTTATTCATTATTGATCATAATCATTTTTTCTTTATGATTGTTTCCATTTAATGTCTCCATGCATGGTAATTATGTGTAGTGAAAGGATCACAATGGTCCACACCATATGTATAATCCATGTTAACTAATCAACAAAGAGCAGAAAGAATGCAAAAGGGTGCACAAAATTGACACTAAAATAACCCTCCAAAATATTGTATTTAAGGACCCTGCCTCCCCTCCCCCCTACCCCCCCACCAATTTTACACTTTATAAAAGTAGTGATTTTTTACAAATTAATGACACCAATGGATAGATAATAAAAAACTAAGCACTTCTAAAAAAATAAATCAAATATGAGTTACAGTTCAAAAGTTATTGGTGTTATGACTTCCCATAAAATGGGTCAAAGAAAAACACTACTAACTAGAATTTGTGACCAAATCAAAAAATAACATAATCATCCAACCACTTGTTAGAATTAGAATTGAACCATAGACTTAAAAATGCCAACCAACATAAAAAAAGATCCTCTTGGTTACTATTATTCTTGTGCAAGTGGATTGTGCTTCCTCTTGAGTTAAAAAACCAACTTATAAAAGAAAAAAAAATGAATTATGGGGCTATTTTGATGAGATAAAAAGGAAAAATACTATTTTTTTCTCTAGATCAAAGATAAGAATTCCACAATATTTATACAACAAGGAAAAAGAAAAAACTTGCAGATCTAAAACAAACTAATGCCTCGATGATAAAAGTGCCAAACTTCTTCTCTAATGCATATCTTCTCTTAGATAAGCATCAATATTAAGAAACTATATTCCTTTCCATAATGGAGATAAAAAGCATTCTAACACCTAGATGTTAAAAAAGGTGCATCAATAGACTGTAGATCTCCTAATACATAAGCCAAAGCCTTAGATTCCAGCATAAAGGAAAAGAATTTTAATGCTAAAGTTGTCAAATTGATTTTCTCTTCTAATGACTATACACTCATAAGCCTTTTAATGCCCAGCCAAAGTAAAAAACATAGCAAAAAAGGAAACTCAGATCTAAAAACTTCTTGTAGTAGCAAATCCAATGCCACTATTGGTGATCTCTATAATGAAACAATTTTTTTAAAAATGTAAATCTTAGAATTCTAACAACTTACAAGTAAAAAGGGATGCCTATATCAATGAAACAAAGGGTAAATCATAATAGAATGTAGAATTTATAGTATAAAATGCCTTAGTCTCATGAACAATAATTTAAATGCTTCTTTCTTAAGATACCTTAATTAACACTTTATATATCTGAAACAATGACACCAAGGTAAAATATTAAAGTGACTAGCTTAGATCTAAAAATACCATAAAATGTGACAAGATTGTAAAAGTTTTAATGTCATATTTTAATGCCTTCATTCTAACTTCAATGGTCTTTAGATCTCTTCAAACAAAAGTTTAAATATTTAAAAGTAATGGAAAAGCATAAAAATATCCTTGCACACCTCTCTTCCTCTCCATGATAGTGGAAGAAGTAGTGACAAGGGAAGTAAATGACAAGGGAAGTAGTGGTGAGGGAAATTTATGAAGAAGAAATGAGAATGGGAGCAACACATCAAATATCTAGTACTATGTTAGGAATGGTAAATGAATTCTAACCTAATAATCTAAAGTGTTATAAATAAAACATCACACAAAGAAGTTATAGATATGATATGCAAAAACAAGGCAAATCATATATTATTTAGAATAAAGTATGTTAGTACAATAAGAAAGATCTTGCATAAATAGGCAAGGAAAAATATATAACTATCCTAACTAGCCAATGTGGGATAAATTCTCACATAGGAAAAATTCACTAAAAAAAATATATCTAGCTAATACATTAGAAAATGTGAGAAAATGCATGAATTACATAGTCTAACAAATTTATTATTACAACTACAAAATAATTTACTAGGTGGGTGGAATCCATCACATTAAAATCCACTAAAGGAGAAGATATATGCCACTTTATCATGATGAACATCACTTCCTAGTTTGGATTACTAGTGGCCATCATTATAAATAACGTAACCTCTTTTAGGAAGAAAAAAAGAATAAAATTTGCACTAAATATAAGATATGACACATGTTTTATACTCCATAATACCTATATGATAATGATAAAAAATAAGATATAAAATTTTCAAAGTTTTCAGTGATGTCATAGAGGTTTCCAAGTGAGTGGATGAAGTATCTTGATTATCTAAGTGTTAATGACAAAGTGTGTAGTATGAGTGTTCTAGTATGCTTGAATTAGGCTTGGTTGATCTTTAGTTTTGACATGATTAGGGATGGGTATGAAGTATTTAGCATGTGTGAGGAGTCTTATTATAGGTTGAGGATGATTGGAGAGATTGTGAAAGTGCATGGTATTGATCTGGTTCTTCATTATGTTCATCTCGGCTAGTTGGTTCTATGATAGAAAAAATCTGAGTAGGCAATTTGATAACATCACCATTACCATGTATGGATGATTTACGGGGATTTTATCATATGCGTGTGATAAAATTAGTCCCATGTTTCTATGATATAAATTTTAGGTCATGTAGGTGAGCATAAAAAATGATATAATTGTGCAAAGTTAGCTTTCCAAGTAGTTTTCAATGTTTATCCATAGCCAAATTTGTAAAGGAGATATAATAGTACACATTTAATCGCATCATAGATTAATGACATGAAATTAATATGATATTAATTTCTAAGTTCAATAAGATCCAATTAATTAGTTTGATGGTATTATATTTCACACATGTGAAATTTCTAGGAATAGTTTGTTACATGGATGGATTACCCTATGTGAGGAGTTTATATGGTTCAAATTTTAGGACATGCAATTAAGAAAAAAATATATATTAAGGTTCAAATTTGTCATTTTAGGTAGATTTAAATGTTTCTCATACTTATCCATATTTTCACAATGTTAAATATCAAGACTAGATAAAGATCTAACAATAAGCGGGTGTTTATATAGATACCGATCAATGATTCATATTGAGTCAAAAAGGTCAAAGTGTCAAATGTTTAAGAAGGTTAAAGTTTTGGATAATCTAAAAGAGATTGATGGAGTGAATTTTTTAAAAATTATTAGGAATTAGTGAGATGATGACAAGTCTATGATTTTTAACAATGAGCAAAGGTAAAGACTAGGCTAATCCACAAAGATCGATGGTGTGTATTTAATCAGAACTACTAGGGAGCATGAGATGAGGTCAAATTGATAGATGTTTAGCATATTTAAAGATTAGAAGAGATATATGTTGTGCATTTGATATAATATGTGAGGACATGAGATGTTTACATAGTTTTCTAAGTTTAACAGTTGATCGGTGACCCTTGGAATTCAAATATTTGAATTTGTGAGGGAAGATCAATCTATGGTTTTTAAGCCATTACTTTTGATCTATAGATAATTTGATGTTGAAATAAAAACCAAAGTTGTATAGGACTTCAAATTAAATCTATAAATATTCATTTTAACTTCTAAATGTTTATATAATCAATATTATTTAAATATAAATTTGACTATGTGTTCTTTCATGTTCTGCAAGTAACTCAAAAAGGGTAATAGAGTTTTTCATGATGGTATTTCAATGTCTCAAGATGAGATAACTATAAAATAATATTTTAGACTCCATGAGGAAAATCTATGTTGATTATGAAGATTTTATAAATAATATTCAATATGATCAAAGGCTTAGAAGGTGATTATGTGTTCATTCATGGTAGTTGTTTGCACATAATGTTGTTTGGGTGATTTTATCTTTAGAAAAATGGTATTTTTATGGTTTTTATCACTTAAGGAGGACCTATATATTATGTGGCATTGGTCCATTTATTTAAAAGTGTTCTTGTCTTCTTATTTTTATCAGATAAGTGTCAAAGAGGTGAATGAGTCTGTGTAGGACCTAAAAGGTGACTTAGGCCTATTTGAAAGAGGGTTATACTTAAAGGTGACCCATGTTAGATGCCTTAAGGGTGAATTCATGTGTTTTGTCTAGAAAGGAAGGTTGTGATCATAATAATAATGAAGAATCTATAAAAGTTTAAACCAAATGTGATGGTTTTTACTCTCATGGAATCGATGTGAGAGACTGGTGAAGAGGTGTATGTGAGAGTTTTGGAGTGAAGGAAAGGGCATGTGCCTAATGGATGGGTTATAGAGTAGAATAGGTTGATGACTATGTGTATGATCTATATTGTTGTCCCCAAAAAATGTCACTCATTTTTGGAACAACATATGAACTATTTTAGTCCTAGAAGACCAAAAAATTGTCTCTTCCCTTTTCAAAATTTGTTTTGAGCATTTAATTTCCTCATTTTCCAAGCTTTTTCAGTAAAGGGATTAGCAGGTTCAATAGGTTCAAAGGCTTTTGTAGGTGAGTTCAATCAAAAAAATAAGTTTCCAACACTTAGTCATTTTCAAGATTGGTTCAATGACTTGGTTCAACCAAAAATGTTCATCAGTAACCTTCTAAGCAAGGATTCAACCATTGAACCTTGAACCAAAAAGTTTCAAGGGTTCAATGGGTTCAAGGTTCAACATCATTGACAAGAGTTAAGCACATTTGTCAAGGTTTAATGGTTCAACAGGTTCAATGACCAATTGGTTCAATGTGCTTGGTTCAAAAGATCAAAAAGACTTGGCCAAATAATGAAGAATGAATTGATTGAACCATTAAACCAAAGTTGGTTTAATCGGCTGCCCCAAAGCCAAAGGAATGAGTGCCCTTGTGGAGGGCAATGGATTGAGGACAAGTGCCCTTACGGAGGGTAGTGAGTGAAAGCGGATAAAGTTGGAAATCCTTCAGGGAAATGACTAAGTAAAAGAGGCTAAGAGAATTCTTTTAGAAGTATTTTCTATGGGAAAATGACCAAGGTAAAAATCCTTCAAACATTTTGTCCAAAGGAATTCACCTAGCAAGAAAGCCTGAAGAAATTGAAGGGAATGAGTGGTTAAGGAAATGAACCTTTCCTTTAGAAAAAATGTCTGAAGGAATTCCTTTGGACATTTTGTCTGAAGGAAAAGCTTGGCAGAAAAAGACAAAGTGAAAGAAAAGCCTAGCAAAAAAAGACAAAGTGCAGTGGAAGCTACCACATGTCCCTTATAGAGTCGAGGCAGAAGCTACTAAGTGTCATTTGCCAGAACACAGTTTCTCAAAAGGTATCAGTAGTGGAACATACCATGTGTCCCACTATAACTCAGCAGAGTGTGATAAGTGTTAGCATCTACATTTTAAGCTTATTATAAGTTTCAAAGCTTCTTTCAATAAGCTTTTCATAGAATCATGTGGAAAACACTAAGTGGCAATAGCAGAATATTGTAATATATTTTTCTACAAAGCTGCGGAAGATGCCACGTGTCTCTTGAAAAGCTTAGTGGAACATGATAAGTGTCAACATATGCAATCTCTCCCTTTTGTTTCATAAGGACTATGGTGGGCCTCGAGTGAGTTGCTAAGGTTAAGTGGAGCATGACAAGTGTCATCATCTGCATGAATCCAAAATGAGTCCCAAATGTTTCTATAGTGTTTTTAGGAGCTCAGTGAAAGCTGCCACATGTCATCTTCTGCAAGACTCTCAAAAGTAGAAAATGCCACATGTCACTTACTAAGATTAGTGAAAGTGGCCAAATCAAGTGGGAAAGAAATGAAATAATTGCTAAGGAAGATGACAGACCCAAATGCATTCAAAGACGTTCAACACAAAAGTGAAGAAACACTGATGGAAGAGCGTAAAGAGTAAGCAAAATTGAGGATATAGCCCTGAGAGCTCAAATGCCAGGAAAAGATAAAACTAGAAAGGGAAAAGATAGCTCGAGGGCTCAAATCATAGAAAAAAGAGGGAAAGGCCAAAATATCTTCAAGGGAGTTATTTTCAGTAGGTGAAACAATGGATCAAGTAGACTTCTGAGCATGCCAAATCAAGGATACAGCCTATTTTTCTTCCATGAAGTAAAAGTAAAGGGACAGCTGTGCAGACATCAGGAAAAGGACCAGACAGCCCATACTAAGGAAGAGACATATTAGATGAATTAGCATTCCATAGTTAAAGTAGTTACCTTGTTCCAGCATGGCCCTCTTTGACAAAACTAAAAATGCATTCAAGGCATTAAATGTAGCATGGGTCATTCCATGGAATAAAGTGCCAAAACCTTCTTGGCTGCTATATAATGTAATCTTTGATTTGATTTAATGGAGAGATTTTTTTGATCATAGAAGCAAAACAATGCCCAAATTGAAAGGCAAATACTAAGACTTTGAGCTCAAACTATTGTTCATATTATTTTATCTAAATGAGAAAGCAAGTTACTTGCAGACTTTGTGCTGTCATAGTTTGTGCCATTTTAGGAGATTATTCTTATGTCTGTCTTCTGGATGCATTCTTGTTTATTTAATCTAACAAGCAGAACTAGTGGAAGTGATAAGGAAGATGTCTTGAAGTCAGTTACTTTAGACTTTATGCTATTATAGTTATTTTCACTATGTGTTTTTCATGTTTCTATTTCTGTGTTGAGGATTCTAGGATGACTTTGTGCCCCCATTATCCTTTGTATCTCACTCTTTGGGTAGCTGAGGTGAAGACTTTGTGCTACACTTCATTCTATTGGTTATTACACCTTGTTACTAGTCACTTATCATACCTAAAATAACTCTTGTTATTCCCTATAAGACCACTTTTGAAAGAAGAGAAGTGCCTTCAGTGT
The DNA here is from genome assembly GCA_037957365.1 of Torreya grandis. Classification (NCBI taxonomy): domain Eukaryota; kingdom Viridiplantae; phylum Streptophyta; class Pinopsida; order Cupressales; family Taxaceae; genus Torreya; species Torreya grandis. The sequence goes on along the minus strand of JARHVA010009574.1, from coordinate 243,347 downwards.
TTTCACCAAGATTTTCTCCTTTATTTTTGAACATCATCTTTGAAAGAAGAGAGATGGATGGTGTATCCTACCCCTGAGTGTTATTTTCTACTTATATATATATATATATATATATATATATATATATATACTTATATATATATATATATATATATATATATATATATATATATATATATATATATATATATAGTATATAGCTCCTCATAGTTATAAGGGAACCTCCCCTTGATGAGAGGAGAGATTTGTGCCCTTTTGATGTGGTAAACTTGCACATCTGGATGACCAATCTCCCTATGTTCTGGTTGAAGAGACCTATTTTGCTCACCAGTTAGCTGGTTGACAAAATATTCACCCAATAGTTTTTGGTGACTTTGTTGGGGACTCAAACAAGTAGTTCTTAGCCTTATCCATTCCCATCATAATTTGGTCTACAAACCAGATCCATTTGAGATGAAAAATAGTTTAAAGTCTCAAGCTTCAAGTTGAAGCAGGACCAGTTCTTTCTCATTTTTATCTTACGATTTGGTAGCTCCACACTATACGAGAAGCCAAAAATATCAAGGATTTGTTGACCCTATTTTTGAGTTGGTATAGTAGAGAAATTTTGACTTATTTTCTCCACAACCTCACCTTTAATGAACTAGGAGTCTTCCTCCTACCACATCACCCATACAAGGTAGAGCTTCTTTTTCTACTATTAGTAGAGCTTGCCTATCCATACTTCACCCAGATTTATGATACCACTTCTACACAATCAAATCATAGCTCAAGGCCCCTAGGGTAACTCTTTTGCTCCACTAAATTTGACCCCACCTCTACATGAGATTCCATGAAGTTTAAGGAAGAATTTCCCCAAATTTTTTGATGATTGGAAAGTTTACCCTGATGAACATATTGCTACCTTTAGCATAGCCTATGGTGTGATAGGTGTGGAGTATGAAGACATAGTAGTCAAGTTATTCATAGAGACACTACAAGGCACTACTACAGACTAGTTCTACCATCTACATGCTTGGTCAGTGACTAATTGGGACACTCTTAAAGATAAATTTAAAGCTAGGTTCAAGCCTATAGAAAATGCACATGCCTTGTTGACCCAACTCACACAGATGAAGAAGGAGCCCCATGAACGTATGAGGGACTTCATTGCCAAGTTTGACAAGTTGAGGAATAGGATTCCCATGATCACCCAACTAACACTTGAGAATCTTAAGTGTTTCTTCATCAACTCATAGCTGCCTGAAGTGATTTTTTGCTGAGACGAGCTAGACACAAAAACCTTGATGTTGCTCAGGACTTGGCTACTGAGGTAGTAGTTGACCTTATCTTGGTAGGAAAGATAAGGAGAGACCCTAATAAAGGTAAATCCTCTTCATCCTCTAAATACTCACCTATAATCACCATTGACCCAATGGTGCAAAAGCTAGAAAATGAAGTGTTAGCTCTCAAAAAGCAAATGGTGCAAGGGATGTCATCTGCTCTTACATACAAAGATATGCCATGGAAGACATTTTAGAATTAGGCATACCAAGGCCATGCTATCAAGAATCAAGGATAGCTAAATCACCTTCCTCCTCCATAGAAGAACCTCACCCTTGAAGCACCTCTAACCAACTCAACAGTTGGATATCTTGAAGCTGAATTAAATTTATTTCTAGCTTGACTTAAATCCTAAAGATCATGCTAATATCTTCATTGAAAATGAAGAAGAATTAGCTAGTGACTCCAACATTGGTTTCCTAGATTATCAAGATGAACTTAGAGGTGAAGGTAATGCAACTAAGGGGTCATATGTTGTATTCACCCAGTCCAAGAATCAATCAGCTCAACAAGCTAATAAAGAGAAGATAGAGGAGCAACCTCAACTAGCAATTTCAATTGCTAAGAATGGAACCACTTTGCCTTTTAGCCAAAGGACCCAGTAGTTTATAGAAAGCTAAGTACCCCAAACATTTCTACACCTTTAACTTCAAATTTACAGTCTAGTTCTCGCCCTCCCAAAACTGAAAAGGATGAACTCCCATCCTCTGTGCCTAGTTCATTTCCAACATTTGATATCATTGACCATATAAAGAAAAAAAAATTTAAATGTCTAAATTTAAATTTTTGCAATCTAACCTGAGCAATTAGACAAGCTGGTTCAATGTGTTAAAAACTAGGTTGTCCCTATAGGATAAGAAATTCCTAAGGGGACTCATGATTCCCCCAAGAATGCACTCACTAGGAATAACCTTGTCATCACTCCTACTGCTCTTGGTAGGATTGAACCTTTTTATGTCTCATTGTTGATAAATGGACATTAGCTAAACAATTACATCATTAATTCTAGAGCTTCAGACAATGCCATGCCTTCCAAAGTGGCTGACTCCCTTGGCCTCACACTGACCAAGACATTTGATAGATGCTTCTCCATGGAGAACAAGTAAGTACCTCTGCTAGGACAAATTAAGGATGCCTAATTTGTGTTTGTATCATTCTGAGACAAAAGAATCAAGATGATTGTCTTGGTAGTTGATGTCCCAACATCATATGGCATCCTTCTTGGGTAGAATTTCTACAAGGATGTTGGTGGTGAATTGAGCATGAACTTATCTGAGGTGAGGATCTAGTCAAAGGTGTGATGAAGAGGCTACTCCCTAGTAAGGAAGTGAAATATGTGGTTACCCAGACCTCAGCACCTGAAGCTCAAATTTTATTTGAGTCTTCAGGCATGGGTAACTACTTTCTATCCATAGATGAATTTCATGAAGCGTCTGATGAAACTCCTATAGGTGACAACTTGGAAATGCATTTAGATAGAATAGCAAGAGAATTGGTGGAGTGTAATACTAATGTGGAAGTATCTCCACCTCTGAATGAAGAAGAATCCAAAGGAAAAGTAGTGTCTAATGAGTTATGGGTTCTTGAATTTGATGGCAATTGCTCCTCTACCATTTCAAGAGATGGGGTTGTGTTGATATCTCCTCAAGGAGATATTTTTCCTTCATCATTCAAGTTATATCTTAGCAATACCAACAATACAATTGAGTATGAATCTCTATTGCTTGGATTGAAAGCTGCTAAGGACAAAGGCATCAAACTCCTTCATGCTAAAAGAGATGCTGAATTGGTGGTTTGTCAGGTGAGGAACCTGTATCAAACCAAGAATGAGAGATTGCACCACTACCATAATTTAGTCTAGGATCAAATTGAAAACTTTGATGATTTTAGCATCTCTATAATTCCCAAGGAATTCAATGACAGAGCTGATGCACTAGTAGTTTTAGCAACTCTCTTAATTCCTCACCCTGACTTCAAAGGAGATAGGTACACTATTGAACTGATCTTGTGACCAAGTGTATTTGATAATGCCAATCATTGGCAAGTGTTTAACCATGATGACCAAATCATTTCCTTCTTAGAGTAGAAGGATAACTTTGAACAACTACATTTTGAAGGCAATAAGCCTCAATAGCTTGAACCTACTCCTAAATCAAGTTCAATCCTAGACAAAGAATTCCTATAGCTGAAAGGGATAAAATTCCAAAAGGCCTAGTTTTCTTGGAAAAGCTATTTGACAAACATGAGAGATTCATCAAATAGCAGCAAACGGATTCAAGCTCCTCTCAGGAGTTTGATCAAGTAAATCTGGGTACCAAGGGATATTCCAAACTGGTGAACATTGGGAAATGTTGTACTCTTGAGGAGAGGTTCATGTTCACTAATTTTCTCAACCAATACATGAATGTCTTAGCTTACTCCTATGATGACTTGAAGTCACTCTGGCCTAATGAAATTTGATGTGGCATTCCTCTCAAGGCTAATTTGGCACCTTACAGGCAAATTTCAAGGCAGTATAATCCAAAAATATTAGGTACCATTTTATTTGAGATACAAAAAATGTTAAATGCCAAGATAATCTTCCCAATCCATTATTCCACATGGATTGCCAATATAGTACCTGTAAGGAAGAAGAATGGTGAAATTCACCTATGTGGATTTTAGGAATTTAAATCAGTCATCTTTGAAGGATAACTATCCTTTACCAATCATGGATCAAGTGCTTTAGATAGTGACTATTTCAAAGATGTTATCAATGCTAGATAGCTTCTTAGGATATAATCAAGTTGAAGTTGGTGAAGTAGAACAGCATAAGATTGTCTTCACCATGCCTTGGGGCACCTTTGCTTATCAAAGAATGCCTTTTAGCTTGATAAATGTCGGTGCCACCTTCTAAAGAGAAATGGACCTTGCTTTCAAAGATGAAATGGGTAAGTTCATTATAGTTTATCTTGATGACCTTATCATCTTTTCCAAGCATCACCTAGATCATGTGCATCACTTGCAACAAGTGTTGGAATGCTCCCGCTAGAATGGCATTTCCTTAAACCCTCAAAAAATTGTTTTTGGGGTAACAGAAGGGAAACTTCTCAAACACATTGTTTTTTGAAAAGGCATGAAGATTGACTTAGAAGGAGTCAAGTCCATCCAAGAGCTTATTTTTCCCACAAGTAAGACTGCAGTTCACTCTTTCTTTGGGAAGGTGAATTTTTTAAGAAGGTTCATCCTCGAGTTTGCTGAGAAGACTTGACATATTGTAAACATGATGAAGGGAAAGGCCATCTTCAGCTAGACTAAAGAAGGCAAATTGGCATTCTGGGATATCAAGATAGCTAATGTCCACACCCTAATTCTGGTTTGTCTAGACTACAACAAGGAATTCACCATATATAGCTATGCTTTCAAACACACACTTTCAACAATTCTAGTTCAGTAGAACCAAGAAGGTTTGGAATCTCCTATTTCTTTCATGATCTATCCTCTCAAAGCTCATGAGCTGAAGTATTCAAACATGGAGAATCATGATTATGTGGTGGCTAAGGTAGTGAAGCATTTTTGCTTTTACATTCTAAATTCCCATTTTACTGCCTTGGTTCCTGATACCATGGTTGAATCCATATTGAATCAACAAGAGTTTGGGATGAAAAGAGGCAATTGGATTACAAATATCTAGGATTTTGATCTGGTCATCAAGCCAACAAAGTTGGTATGGGGAGAAGGCTTATGCTAATTAATTGTTGATAATAAGCTAGAAGGAACAGAGCTTGAAAAATTAGAAGAAGAAAATGCACCAATAGTCCTCTTTGTCTCCATCATAAATGAGTGGTATTCAGGTATTACTCATTTCGTTACTTATGGTGACTGTCCTACTCACATATCTTATAAAAAAGGATGAATATCGAGCTAAAATCTATCAATTTCATCCTTTGGGACAATGGCCTATACAAGAGGAGCCTTGATGGAGTGTTCCTTCACTGTGTGGACAAGGAGCAGCAAAGCTAACTTTTGAAATCCTTCCATGATCTAGCCTATGGAGGAAATTTCTATACTCCTATGACTACCCATAAAATTTTGTGATCTAGGTATTATTGGCCAACTCTCTTTCAAGATGTGTGCAAGTGGGTAAAAAAATGTGAACTGTGCCAGCAGTTTGTTGGGAGACCCAACTTAGTTGCCCTGCCTCTCAAGCCAGTGGTCATAGAAGAGCCTTTCTAGTAATGGGGAATTGATTTTATTGGAGTTGTAAACCCATATTTTAGTGCTAGACATGATTATGTCCTTACAACAATAGTCTACTTTACCAAGTGGGTGGAAGCTATCCCAACCAAACATGCTACTTCAGAAGTAGAGTGCCATTTCCTCAAAGAGAACATCATTTGTAGGTTTGGGGTCCCAACCAAGATTACCACTGACAATGCAACTTATTTCACTTCCCAAGAGATTACTTAGTTCTATTTTTACTATGGGATCACTCCCTCTCACTCTTCTAATTACTTTCCATAAGGGAGTGGACAAGCTAAATCAAGTAACAAAAACCTGGTGACCATCATCAGGAAGCTAGTGGATGATAACCAAAGGACATGGCATAAAACATTGGTTGATTCTCTATGGGTAGATAGAATTACACCAAAAAGAGTAACTATTATGTCTCCTTTCCAACTTCTTTATGGGCTCAATGCTGAGATACCAATCACCCTAGAATTGCTAGCATTGAAATTGGCTAAGGTAATTGAGGATCAAACTTATGAAAGCTCCATTGATAAGAGGATCATGTGTTTGACTAAGCTGGATGAGCAAAGAACTATGGTGGTAGACTGAATTATTACCCAACAAAGTCTAGCGAAGAAACTCTTCAACCAGAAAGCAAAAGACCATGATTTCTAGATTGGGGATCAAGTCTTGCTGTGGGACAAAAAGAGGTAACCAAAGGGAATGCATGGGAAATTAGATTCCCTTTAGAGAGGCCCTTTCATTATTCATTAGCTCAATAGTGAAAATAGTTTTCTATTGAAGTATTAAAATGGCACACTCTTTTCTCTACCTCACAATGGGTAGCATTTGAAGCACTTCAATTCTTGAAGTATCAGATAAGTTCACCTGTACATATGTATATTTGTATAGCCTTGGTTTCTATTGGGTGTTGTTCATTTTCATTTTTTAGAACCTTTCTTTTTGGGTAGCATGACTCCATAGCCCAATGGCATACTTCAAAGGCACTTGAGATTCTAGTTTCTACTCCCCTCAACTATTTCAAGTTTTCAACTGAATGAAGTTCCCAAACTGTAGCTAGCTATTGCCCTTAAAAAATGTCACTCATTTTTGGGACAACATATGAACTATTTTGGTCCTACAAGACCAAAAAATTATCTCTTCCCTTTTCAAAATTTATTTTGGGCATTCAATTTCCTCATTTTCAAATCTTTTTCAGTAAAGGGATTAGTAGGTTCAACAAGTTCAAAGGATTCTATAGGTGAGTTTAATCAAAAGAACAAGTTTCCAATAATTAGTCATTTTCAAGATTGGTTCAATGACTTGGTTCAACCAAAAATGTTCATCAACAACCTTCTAATCAAGGATTGAACCATTAAACCATTAAATTATTGAACCTTGAGCCAAAAGGTTTCAAGGTTTCAAGGGTTCAATGGGTTCAAGGTTCAACATCATTGACAAGAGTTAAGCACATTTGTCAAGGTTTAATGGTTCAATAGGTTCAACAACCAATTGGATCAATGCGCTTGTTCAAAAGATCAAAAGGACTTAGCCAAATAATGAAGAAGGAACTGATTAAACCATTGAACCATTGAACCAAAGTTAGTTCAATCAGTTGGTTCAATCAACTACCCCAAAGCCAAAGGAATGAGTGCCCTTGCAGAGGACAGTGGACCGAGGCCAAGTACCCTTGCAGAGGGTAGTTAGCAAAAGTGGACAAAGTTGGAAATCCTTTGAGCAAATGACTAAGTAAAAGAGGCTGAGAGAATTCTTTCAGAAGTATTTTTTATAGGAAAATGACTAAGGCAAAAATCCTTTAAACATTTTGTCCAAAGGAATTCACCTGGGAAGAAAGCCTTAAAAATTGAAGGGAATGAATGGCTACGGAAAGGAACCTTTCCTTTGGACATTTTTTCTAAAGGAAAAGCATGGTGGAAAAAGACAAAGTGAAAGAAAAGCCCAGTGGAAAAAGACAAAGTGTAGTAGAAGCCACCATGTGTCCCTTATAGAGCCAAAGTGGAAGCTGCCAAGTGTCATCTGCCATGACATAGTTTCTCCAAAGGTATCAAAAGTATTGAAACATGCCACGTGTCCCATTATAACTCAGTGGAGTGTGACAAGTGTCAGCATCCACATTTTAGGCTTCTTATAAGTTTCAAAGCTTCTTTCAATAAGCTTCTCACAGAATCACGTGGAAAGCACCAAGTGACAATAGTGGAAGGTTGTAATATGTTTTTATACAAAGCCACAAAAGATGCCATGTGTCCCTTGAAAATCTTGGCAAAGCATGACAAGTGTCAACATCCACGGTCTCTCCCTTTTGTTTTCTAAGGACTATAGTGGGCCCCAAGTGAGTTGTTAAGGTTAAGCAAAGCATGACAAGTGTCATCATCTACATGAATCCAAAATGAGTCCCAAATGTTTCTATAGTGTTTCTAGGAGCTTGATGGAAGTTACCACATGTCATCTTTTGTAGGACTCTCAAAATCAAAAAATGCCACGTGTCACTTACTAAGATCAGTGAAAGTGGCCAAAGCAAGTGGGAAAGACATGAAGGAATTGCTAAGGAGGATGACAAACCCAAATGCGTTCAAAGACCTTCAACACCAAAGGGAAGAACCACTAATGGAAGAGCGTAAAGAGCCAACAAAGCTAAGGATATAGCTCTGAGAGCTCAAATGCCAGGAAACGAGAAAACTAGAAAGGGAAAAGATAGCCTGAGGGCTCAAATCATAGCAAAAAGAGGGAAAGGCCAAAATATCTTCAAGGTAGTTATTTACAATAGGTGAAAAAGTGGATCAAGTAGACTTCTGAGCATGCAAAATCAAGGATGTGGCCTATTTTTCTTCCATGAAATAAAAGCAAAGGGATAGCTATGCAAACACTAGGAAAAAGACTAGACAGTCCATACTAAGGAAGAGACATATTAAATGAATTAGCATGCCATAGTTAAGGTAGCCACCTTGTTCTAGCATGGCCCTCCTTGACAAAATTGAAAATGCATTCAAGGCATTGAATGCAGCATGGGCCATTCCATGGAACAAAGTGCCAGACCTTTCTTGGCTGCTATATAATGTAATCTCTGATTAGATTCAAAAGAGAGATTTTTTTGATCATAGAAGTAAAACTCTACACAAATTGAAAGGTGAATACTGAGACATTGAGCTTAGATTATTGTTCATATTATTCTATTTGAATGAGAAAGCAAGTTACTTGTAGACTTTGTGATGTCATGGCATGTGCCATTTTAGGAGATTGTTCTTATGTCTATCTTCTAGATGCATTCTTGTTTATTTAATCTAACAAGAAGAACTAGTGGAAGTGATAAGGAAGATGTCCTGAAGTTAGTTAATTTCAAAATTTGTGTTGTTATAGTTGTCTTCACTATGTTTTTTTCTTATTTCTATTTTTGTGTTGAAGATTCTGGGATGACTTTGTGCCTCCATTATCCTTTGTATCTCACTCTTTGGGTAGCTAAAGTGGAGACTTTGTGCTACACTTCATTCTACTAGTTATTGCACCTTGTTACCAGTCACTTATCATACTTGAAAGAACTCTTATTATTCCTTGTAAGACCACTTCTGAAAGAAGAGAAGTGCCTTTAGTGTTTTCACCAAGATTTTCTCTTTTGTTTATGAACATCATCTCTGAAAGAAGAGAGATGGATGGTGTATCCTATCCTTGAGTGTTATTTTATTCTTATATATATAGTATATAGCTCTTCATAGTTATAAGGGAACCTCCCCTTGATGAGAGGAGAGATTTGTCACCTTTTGATGTGGTAAACCCACACATCTGGATGACCAATCTCCCTATGCTATGGTTGAAGAGACCTATTTTGGTCACCATTTAGTTGGTTGAAAAAATATTCTCCTAACATATAGGTCATAATTTTTATGTCAATGATAGTTTTCTTATAGGTTTGAATATTAAGTATGCGTAAAGGATAGATGATATCTATGTGAGCTTTATGGTTAATTTGAGACATAGATCAGAGTGTGTATTGTGTAGTGTGAAAAGTTAAAAAGAGATAATATACATTGTAACTCCAACAAGTTGGTAGATAATTAGTGATTAGGATATGTTCATTTTATAGGTGTTGGGAGGGTGCTCAACATCTAGGTCAGAAGGAATTGACCAATAGGTGGTCAAAAGAACATGATCATAGTAGGGGAAGGTGTTCCTTATGAAACAAGTGTTTCACTAAATCTAATTAGAAGGACTTGACCAATAGGTGGTCATAAGTACTTGATCATCATTGGGGTAGGTTCTCCTTATGAAATAGGTGTTTCTCTAAACTCTATTCAGAAGGACTTGATCAGTCTCATGTTTGTGATCATATTATAAGGTAATTAATCAATGATTTTATAAGCTTGAGAGTGGGTTTTATTCTTCAAGAGGGTTTCCCATATATATCGTTTATTTTCTATGTAATCTTGCATTATCTATTGGTTCATTACTATAAACATCTTTAATGCTTCATGAATGGTTATATTGAATGCTTAGTGTTTCAAGGATCTAAAAATTAAATTAGATTTTTTTCCACCACCGATTCACCCCCCCTTCTTAGTGGCTTTTACCTCTAACAATTGGTATTAGATTAGGTCCTTTGATAAAGGATTGATAGCTTTTAGGAGATGCAAGGTATAATATGGTTAGCCATCAAATGTAAGGAGGTTTTTCCACTAAGCAAGCATTGATGTTCAATGGATCTAATTATGCTTTTTTGAGTGTAAGTATGAGGACCTACATCATGTCCTTAGGGTTTAACACTTAGAAATATATTTTGGATGGTTGTTCTACATCTACTATTCCTCCATATAATGTTGTAGATAACAAGTTAGTTGAGAAGAATTCTAAGGCAATGAATGATATCAATTGTGGTCTTTTAGAGATTGAATACACCAAGGTAATCCATTTCATATCTACCAAGGAAATGTAGGGTAAATTTAAGATTACTTATGAAGGAAAATCTAAGGTTAAGTTGACAAAGTTCAAAACTCATCAAAGATAATTTGAGAGTCTTAAAATGAAGTAAGAATATTTTGTGGCATCCTTTCTATAAATAGTCAATGAGTTTGTGAACATCATTAGAGGTCTCGGATAAAATATTAAATATGTTATTGTAGTTCAAAAGGTATTAAGGTCTCTCTCTCTCTCAAGTTTGATTCTAAAGTATCTACTATAGAAGAAAGTCATGATCTAACTAAGTTAAAAAAATGAATTACATGGTATTCTTACTACCTATGAGATGAGAGTCGATGATGATAAACCACCAAAGAAGGAAGCAACATTCAAGATAGAAATGAATCCAAAGAAGAATTTCCAAGGTAAGAAACTCAAAGAGCATAGCATATCTGATATTGATGAATATGAACTAATTAATTTGTTTACAAGGAAATTACAAATAGGTTCAATCAAGCATAAGGGTAAACTACCCTTCAAATGCTTTAATTATGGATAAGCAAGACATTTTGATAACAAGTTACCTCATAAGCATAAGAAGACTAATGATGAAGAACATGTTCAAGGTCATGCTGATGGCAAGAGATTATTTAAGTCTGATAAAATCAGGAAGGGATTTAGAAGGTTTGATAATAAGAAGTACTTCAAGGATAAGAAGAGTCTCTACACCAAATAAGATTATAGCTCACCAAATGAGAGTGAAGATAGTGACTCAGAGTATGATCATGAAGATGATGGTCCTGTTGAAGGTGAATATCTCTTAATGGCTAAGGAAAGGAGTTTCTCATATCAAAAGGAGTTTACTTAGAGTGATTCAGATGATGATAAAGATGAGGAAAACTATGAGACTGAATTGATAAATATTATTGAAGAACTAAATATTGAGAAGAAGATTAACAAGAAGATGAAGTATCAACTTAAGGACTATAAGGATAAATTTTGTGTGTATGAATCAAGAATGAATGACTACACTAAGGAGCATGAAGATATAATCAAACATCTCACTTGTTAATTGGAAATCATGTCTACAAGCTTGAAATCTAAAGAAGATGAATATTTAATGTATGTACTTTAAAATTATTCATTAAAAGTAGAGTTAGAGAAGATATCTAGTAATATGCAGTCATTCATGAGAATTGAAAAGAGCTCAAGTGATCTAGACAATATTCTAAGTGGTCAAAATCATGAAAGTGATATAACTAGTCTTGCATATAAAGAAGAACCAATAAATATAACTCAAGACAAGATTAAGACTAATGTAAATCATACCTTGAACTTCAATAATTAGTCTAGGAATGAAGATGTTGGAAGAGTGAAGAAAAATGAGATCTAAGAACCAAATGCCATGAGGTATGCAAGTTTCAATGGTTATTGTTACACATGTAATTAGTTGGGGCATATAGATAGAGAATGTAAGAAACCTATTAGAAATTGGTTTGTATAGAACTATGATGGGGGCCATTAGTAAAAATGTGTGAATAAAGTTAAGTGATTCAACTATCTTGATGAGGAATTTTTTGCTAAGCATTGTCTAAATAAGGTAAGGCAATGTGACTCTTCTTCAAAAGGAGGAGTTTACTTCAATTGTCAAAATAATTGACATATTTAAATATTTTGACCTAATCAAGAAAGGTATTACAATATTCTTGAAAAGTTATAGTGTGCTTCAATTATCAACATAGAGGTTACATTTCTAGATTCTACAAGAAAAGGCTTACAAGACATAATAAGTTTAATCAGGTTTCTAGAGTGCAAGAAAGAAGGAAAGTTAACTCATGGAAACCAAAGGTGGTAAGTGTGATTCATGATGAGTTTTTAGGTCTAAGTAATCTTTTTCCTATGGTGGAGAGTGCTACAAATGTTGGAGAGTACCAAGAGCTCTCATTGTCTACTCATGTTATGAATGAAGAGATCAAGCAGAGAAGACCAAGGTGTTAGTTGAGGCTAGTTCTAAGGTGTGTATGGATTCAATTGAACATCCTAATATTGCTAAGAAATTTTCATTCAAAGAAAATTAGTTTTCAATACCTATTGATGAGGTTCCAAACTGCAAGGAATATTATTCAACTAAAAGGTATGTCATGAATCTATGTTAGCTCTATGTATTGTGAATACAATTTTAAAAGAGAAGGTAAATGTTGTAGTGGATGAGAAATTTGTTTATCTTAATCCTAAGAATAATAAGAATAACTATCACTATCAGATGACCAAGGAGGAGAATGAATATGAGGATTTGTGGGTAACTCTTGGTTTCACATTATTGTAAGGAACCATGTGAAGTAGGGTGTCTTTGTCTATGCTTCTTAAGAGACTCCTTTCAGTGAATAAGCAAGTTTTTAGGTGGTGTTATTTATAAGGTCCTATAAGGAAAGATATGAGATTTTATAGTTGGATTTTGTGTGTCAATATGGGAAAACTACTTTGATGAGGTAAGAGCGATGTCATAAGGCGTGTTTGTCATGTATATAGTGTTTATAGGATCATAATGGGTGTTTTTATGTGGCATAATGAGATTAATGGAATTTAAAGAATTTTTTGGTGCTTAGAAAGGTCTATTCATTTATTTATGATGTGTTCTAGGTGGTGTTGTGTCTTGATGATCCTATTTGTGACTTTTAGAGGTGTTTGTGTGCTCCCATGTTTATCTTTCTTATTGCAAATCAAAGCCATGTATAAGAATTAAATATTACCAAGGGTTTAAAGCTCAAATTTTGGTTTATAAGTGTGTGATGGTTGTATCCACGTGTTTAATAAGTTTTAGAGGTGGGTGTTGACTAGAAGAAGGTTTGTTGACATTATTTGTTTTGAGATTCTAGAGTTTTGGGCTATACTAGAAAAGTGGTTTACCTTATGATTTGATGTTTCAAGATTCTTAATAGGTTGAATGGGATAAATGGGTTATCAAATCAAGATTCAAAAAAAATTTAAGGCTTGTGATTTTTAAATTATTTAATTTTTTGTCAAGATGTAGGCTTAATTGATTAGTAGGTTTGTGAAGCAAGTATATTACAGATGATGATATAGGTGATGAAAATTTGTGCAATTAACAGGGCATATGAAATTAATCTAGATATGAGGTTTTATGTCTTCAAAATATCTCTACTAAAATTTGTAGGCTCTACAAGTTCTAGGTACGGTTACAAGAAGTCTAGATAGGTCAAGTGTGAAGATTTGATGTTTTCGCTTAGTCTATCCAAAATATCAAGACATGAGTGTTTGAAGGTAAGTTATTAGGTTATTTTAGAGCTTTTTCCTATTTGGTGAGTAACATGAATTTCTAATTGGTGGTTCTTGAGGTGGCTTGAGAGAGAAGGCTAGTAAGTTTATGTGGTGGTTCTTCATGGTGTACAGAGATCTGAAGATGTTGAATATGTGAACTAGCTTGGAGATATTAGGGGGAGTCCCTCTTAGATTTTTCTCATGAGGTACATAAAATTATAGTGATTTTTTGTGTTCTTTTTTCATTGGTTGTAGTGGTTGGTTGAAGAAAGTGTTGACATATAATAAGAGGAAGTTGTCAAGGCAAAAAAGAGGTAGGCTCAGGGTAAGGGGGATTTTGTATCATCTTTATAAGGTGTTCTTCTCATGTTGGTGGTATTTTCATGTCCTTAGGATTAGTTTGTGCCCACTTTGTCATTTTGTCAAAGGGGGATAAGGTTCCTATTGTGAGATTACTTAAGGAGAGAGAAGGAAGGTGAGTTGTATGATGGGTGTTGACATCAATGACAAATGGTGAGATGTTTGGAGGGTTATCATTGATTTCATGGAGGTGTCTAGCTAAGTGGATGAATTTTATTGATTACCTAAGTGTCAATGACAAAGTGTGTAGTATGTTTGTTCTATTATGCTTAAAGTAGGCTTGGTTGATCTTTAATTGGTGCATGATTAGGGATGGGTATGAAGTATTTATCATGTGTGAGGGGTATTTTGATAAGTCAAGTATGATTATAGGATTTTATAAGTGCATGGTATTCATCTAGTTCTTCATTATGTTCATCTTGGCATAGTTATTTTTATGATAGAAAAAGTTTGAGTAGGTAGTTTTCTAACATCACCATTGCCACATATAGATGAGTTAGGGGGAGTTGGTCATATGGGTGTGATCAAATTAGTCTAAAGTTGCTATGGTCAAAATTTTAGTTCATGTAGGTGAGCAGAGAAAAAGATATAACTTGAAAAGTTTGATTCTTAGGCAATTTGTAATGTTTTCCCATACATAGCCAAATTTGCAAAGGAGATATAATAGTGTGAGTTTAATTAAGTTATAGATCGATCTCAAGAAATGAATCTAAGCTTAATTTATAGGTTTAATAAGATTTAAATAATAGTTTAGATGGCATTATATTTCACACATGTAAAATTTATAAGAGCGGTTTGTTACATGGATAAATTCCCATATGTGAGGAGACCATATGGTTCAAAGTTTAGGACATGCAATTAATCATAACAATAGTTATTAAGTTTAAAATTTGGCCTTCCAAGAAAATTGTAATGGTTCCCATACTTATCCATATTGTCATAATTTTAAATATCAATACCAGATAAGGATATAATGGTGAGTGGGTATTCACAAAGATGTAGATCAACAATGCATATTGAGTCAAAGATGTCAACATGTCTGATGTTTAAGTATGTCAAAGTCTAGAAAACTCTTGAAGAGATCTATGGAGTGAATTTGTTCTAAATTTTTAGGATGTAATGAGATGATGAAAAGTGCTCAATGTTTAATAGTGAGCAATGGTAAATATCAGGTTAATCCATGGAGATTGATGATGTGTATTTATTTAAAATTACCAGGGAGCACAAGATGAGGTCAAACTAATAGATGTTTAACATAGTTAAATATCAGAAGAGATCGATGGTACATATTTGATCTAAGATGTGAGGATATAAGATGTTGACATACTACTCAAATTTTAATAGTTTTTTAGTGACTGTTGGAATTCAAATATTCAAATTTGTGAGATAAGACCAGTCTATGGTTTTTGAGCCATAACTTCAGATCTGTGTAGAATTTTATGTTGCATTAGAAATAAAAGTTGTAAAGGAATTAAAATAAAATATATCAATATTAATTTTATGTTATAAATGTTTTTAAATTCAAATTTATTGAGTTCTAAAATTGAATGTGTCTTCTTTTATAATATGAAAGTAACCTAAGAAGTGTAATAGAGTTGTTCTTGATGGTATTTTGATGTCTCAAGATGAGATAACTATCTAATAATGTTATAGACTACATGAGGACCATCTAAGTGTATTATGAAGGTTTGATCAATCATATTTATTATGATCAAAGGCTTATACAGTGATTGTATATGCATTCATGGTCATTATGTGCATAGAATATTGTTTGAGAAATTTAAATTTTTGTAGAATGGTTTTGTGATGGTTGTTATCACTTAAGGAGGACCTAAAAATTATGTGGCATAGTTCCATGTATTTTAATGTGTTCCTATGTTCTTAGTTTTATCGAAGAAGTGTCAAAGAGGTGAATGGGTCTTCATTGGACCTAAAAGGTGACTTAGGCCTATTTTAAAGAGGGTTGTGCTTAAAGGTGATCCATGTTAGATGACTTAAGGTTGAAGGCATGTGTTGTGTCTAAAAAGGAAGTTTGCAATCATAATCATCATGAAGAATATATAAAAGGTAAAACCAAATTTGATGGTTTATAGGCTCATGGAATAAATGTGAGAGACTCATGAAGAGGTGTATGTGAGAGTTATGGAGTGAAAGAAAGGATGTGTGCCTAGTGGATGCGTTATAGAGTAGAGAAGGTTGATGATTATGTGTCTGACCTATAGCTCATATTTTTGATGTCAAAGATAGTGATCTTGTAGGTTTGAATATTAAATATGAATGAAGGATAGATGATGTTTGTGTGAGCTTGGTGGTTGATTTGAGAGGTAGATCAAAGTGTGGACTATGTAGTGTACAAAGTTGAAGAGAGATGATATACATTATATATCCATTAGATTGGAAGGAAATTAGTGATCAAAATATTTTCATTTCATAGGTGTGTGGAATGTGCTCAACTTCTAGGTCAAGACTTGACTAATAGGTGGTCAAAATGACTTGATCATCTTAGGGGAAGGTGCTCCTTGTGAAATAGTTGTTTCACTAAATTTGGTCAGAAGGACTTGATCATCCTAGGGTAGGTTATCCTTGTGAAACATGCGTATCACTAAATTTTGGTCAAAAGGACATGACCAGTCTCATGTTTGTGATCATTTTATAGGAAAAGTAGTCCATGTGTTTATAGGCTTGAGATTAGCTTTTATTCCCCAAGAGGCTTTCCCACATAAATCTTATATTACGTGTGTAATCTTGCATTATCTATTTGTTCATTACTATAAACATATTGAATACTTCATGAATGGTTATATTGAATGCTTAAGTGTTTGAAGGTTTTCGAAATTGAATTGGATTGTTTGCCACAACTAATTCACCCCGCCTCTTAATGTCTTGTACCTCTAAAAATAAAAAATATAAATAACAATATCCTAAGCAAAATAATTACCAAATTCAATGATGATTGATATAATTAGCTCATCTATTGACTATGGGCTTATCACACTGTTATTCACACACTGACATGAGTTACTCCTTATTCATTAATTTATGGAATTGAATTAGTTATCTCATTAGAATTAGAAATACTATCCTTACGATTATCCCTCAAAGGGATTATCATATATGATTATACATATAAAAACATCTTCATGACTTAATATAATTTGATCACACATGCATCTAAGCTAAAAATCACCTTAAAGCATACTTGAAACACATCCAATGGGTATAAAATAGATATGTTCATAGTAGAGAATTTAGAGTCAATGATCTTGTTATAAAACAAAACATTAAAAATTTCAATTCCTAAGAAGTTACAAAAGGAAAGTTGAGACCAAATTTCACTTGGCCCGCACTTAATTTTATAAAAACTTAGCCCCAAGGTACATTATCTAGCTTCACTTGATAATAAGTAAATGAAGAATCCAATTAACATCATACATCTATAGATATTCTACATCTAAATAACTCACTCTTTACTTATACATATTTTCCTTTATCTCGTTCTTCATATATAGCTTCACTTCATATCACTTATACATAGTTTATACTCAAAAAACACAAAAATAATCTAATATATTCAAAAATATAAAAACATTAAAATATTTCATAGAAAATACAAATTTTAGATTGCATACATTTCCATGTGTACGTTCCTTCTATTTTATAGCTAATACATATGTTATCTATGTCAATATAGTCAATTTTATCATACATACATGCTTCACTTGTTCCCCTCATAGGACTTCAGTCTTCTAAATAGATCTAGAATTAATATTATCTACCCATTGGGGTCACATACATATAAACATATTCAACATTGACATATCAACCCATTGTGGGCATTATACACACAACTTCTAGTTTTCCAGGTCATATCTTTTTATACTCCATATCATAGATTTAACATATATTACATCTTGATATTGATCATCCCCTACTACACTAATGTTTTGATGATTAAAAATACTATAGACTCAGCTTATGTACATATTTTAATTTATATATATTTATACCACATGTTTATGAATACTTTCATTTATACCTTTAATAGACTAGATTTAATTATCTATTTGGTTATACATATACTCAAGGGTATTTGAATAAGTCATTGTTCTATGGATCTAAGCCAATTCATTTCATTTTGTGTATGCTTTGGACATGTTACCATGTCCTTGTATGTGCTTCTTTATTGTCTATGTAGATATTTGTACATGTCCTTCCATGTGGATCTAAGCCAACCTTACTTTCTCTTTGTGTATGTGGAAATTTGAACATGTCATTATGTGTGTGCCTTTTTTTCAAACTTACTAACATGTGCCCTTATCGTTTGTATTGTGGCCCCTTATCCTACTTTGTATGGCTCATATGTTTATATGTATGATCTTAAGTATGCATTATGGCTAGGACACTTATCTTTTACTTGTTACTTTCACATCTAGTTTTCATGCCATGTGGACCTCATGCATCTCACCTTCCTCCTTGTGTGCCTTGATGGACATCATTCCCCATCCCCCTAAATCATTTACTCAAATTATATTCAAATTTTCTATTCATATACATGTTGACATTCTTATATTTGTCTTGAAAACCTTGTGAATGATAGATCTAATATACATTTTACATTGCCAACTTATGTTCAAACTCTTTTACATTTTGATTTCATGTATGCATATTTAATTGACTTATCACAAATATATCATATATTTTTTATATAACACACATGATGCATAAATTTTATTTTGAGGATAATTATTATAGAAGATCAAAAACTCTACTCAAAATAGGAGGCATTCATAGGGGTTTATCATATAGATCAGGCCATATTATTACACGAAGAACATAGTTTTCAGCATGAAAACACAAATTACATAGCTTAGAATTAGGAAAATATAGTGAAACACAGTCACACATAGATCAGTCTTAATTTCCTTAGAAACAACATTTTTTAATAGTAGAGTAGTACACTACCAAAATCACATTATTATATAGTCCACGCACCATGCTATTATATAGTAGCCTTAAACATATAAGATTATAATTTTTTTAGAAATTTACAATAATTACAATTCAAATTTTCACACTCTCAATCATAGATTATCAAATATGTTTAGTATATACTCACTTTTACACATAATTACATAGTTTTACTTAGATTGGAGCATCATGAATGATATGATCACTCCCATTTAAATTTTAGATATGCACAAACATATATTATTATGACTCATTCCATAATCCATATACATAGATATTGAAATTATGGCATGTTTGTAGCACATCATTCCCATATGTTTAGTTTTATACCATTTCTCTCAGATAGAATGACAACTCCATGTCATTTCCCATGTCATATGATCTAGACAACATATGCACCATTTTTACACCAGGATCATACCAAATTGATTCCTCATTCTATTTTTTGTGGTTGTTGTTCCAAGGTGGCCCAAAGTTGTTTCACATTCTTGAGTGGCCCAAAGCCATTTTTACATTTTAGAGTTTCCATGTGGCCTATATTCATCTTTAAAAAATTCAATTATATTACATAGTTTTAATTTTAGATGCATCTACCACACATGGGTCGGCAATGATGGATTCATAGCCTACTTTATTTCTTGATCCACCTATATGAGAGGATTTTATAACTCATTAGTTTAATCCAAGTTATTCATATATTATGATCCACCAAATAGGGGTGGAAAATGATGGAGTTAAGGCCATCTTGAATTATTTAGCCACCCAAACATGGGTATTATTCAAGCCATTAGTATAGTCTAAGAGATTCACTATTTGATCCCCATTTACACACACACAAAATGTCACTAGGGTCTTACATTGGTTAATGTATCAATGAGGTGTATTTCTTCTTTTCCTCTCTCTCACATCTCTTTACTCAATTTTTGTTTCTTATTTTGATATTTATTAAGGAATTATTCATACCTATTTAATTTGTATGAAACTTAATGGATTGTAGTTCACATACTCATATCCACATTCATAGGCTTTACCTCTTAGGTATGTCTAGGTACGCCTCTCTTTCCTTTATCCTAGTCATTTTACTTTTTTGCATTTATATAATAAATGGGTGGGGAATTTAGTCATATAGAATGTCATTTTATGCAATGTCACTTTAGACCACCCTATGCTTATCTTATACCTAGACCTATATTAGGGCCTCTTTTGATCCTTTTATAGCTTATATGAACTTCTATCTCATGGCTAGATATACCAAAAGCCACATTAAAACACCACCTAGGAATCTTATATCCTTTACCACATGTGACAACCACTTAGACAATAAAATAGACCATTTTTTCTATATCACAATTCACTATTATAACAAGGTGAAATTTTATTGACCCTTATCTTCTTTCCCCCCAAGGGATATATTTTTACTCACTAAAGCAACTTAGGGTTAGTCTAGACTCATTTCATGTCTTGAATAGCATCTAAACACTATATAAAGACCACTCTTATTCATTTATCCATTATATGGAAATTATCATGAACAATATCATAAATAGTTGTACAAATTATGGTTATTGGTCCCTATTTACCCTTATTTCTACATAATGCATTTGTAGCAGCCTAGATTTATCATTTCAAGTCACACTCTAAGTATTTAAATTGGCATTCATACTTAGGAATACAAACATCACTCTCACTTTCACCAATACTTAGATTAGGAGAAATACATTACACTTGATCCACTTTCAAGGTATTGGTATGTAGGTAATTCTCAACATATAGGGTTTTGAGGTCATGTCCATCCTAACCTAATAACACCACTATTATTATACTATAATTTATAAAACCCCTAAAAATCCCAAAATATTAGGGTTACATAATGAAACTAGACAAAACAAAGCACAAATGACAATCCATGTCTAAATACTGTAGGCACAAGCTTCTAGAATATAGTGAAGGTCTGCCCAAAGTTTCACTATTTTATCTATGTAGGGTCAATAGTTTAGCATAAAAGGTCCATAGCATAGTGTGTTATTGGAAAAGAGGGCCACATTAATATCTCAAGAGTATTTTAAAACCTATTTTTTAATGATGACACTCTACCCTACTTTTACATCATTTTCTAGCCTACCACTTATTTGTTTCAATCATATTTTATAGCTAAGTTCACCTTTCATAATTCATTTCTATTTATAAGCTAAGAAAACAAGTCAATTATTTTACAAATAAGTGTATTTTAATAATAAATTATTTTATTCCTTGATTTACATAATCATGTCTTTTATCTACTTAGGGTTTTACATTAATTCCAAAAATAATTAAATTAGTTGGTGTACTAACACATTGGCTTCTGCCTTCCTCTAGGCACATGATTAATACTTAGTCATGTGAAAATAAGGATAAAAATTAAAAAACATGTTCGTTCCATTGTTAGGACCATTGCATTTTTTATAATTATGGTAGAAATTTTATCAACTATCTTTGAAAAATGTCAATCATTGGCTTGGTATTGTAGAGAACTTTGTGTTTGAGGATATTAAACTGAAAGTTTCTATGTTCACATGGGTATAGTAGCACTTATATTATTATCTACATAAAACATTATTTTTTTAATTACCCATGATTTCATTTTGTTATATGTGAAATACCATTCAATAAATTATAGATGGGAGGCTCCTTGGTTAGTATAGTGATAAACAACCTTAGAGAATTTGAAAGCTACTTGGACACGTGCAGTGGACATGTGGTGAAAAGGAGTGATCAATAAATAAATTTTGAATTATGTTGTCTCTATATACTCTTTTTGAGAGGAATCATAATTCAAAAATTTTAGGTAACCATTGGCAGGTATCTCAAGTAATTTCTTTTAGATATTAAGAAGCTTATGGTTGATTTTAGAGTTGAGAACTTCCCCATGGATGGCTAAACTCTCTTGAATATGAAAAACATGACTACTGGGGAAATTAAGGGGTATGCATCAGTATGGGATTGGTAATTCAACATGAAAGTTAGACATTGAGACCTATGGAAGTTTAAGTGTGATGAATCCATGTATAAGAATATGAGAGGCAATGATACCAAAATCTAATGAGAAAATACTATAAGTGCCATGAGAATATATAGGAGGGTAGAAAGGCATGGTGAGTAATCCCTAAACATGGATCCAAACATTTCATTGGCATAGATATGTGTGGAATAAGAAGGAAAAACATTGATAACAAAACCCTATCTAAATTGATCCAATTCCCCACCATAGCACATGTTTGAACATTAGAGTTTGAAAAAATTCTTGTTAAAAATTGGAATACTAATAGTGTAGAATATAAATTTGAATATCAATTCAAGACCATAGAGGAATCTCTAAAATTTCTTGATGGACTAAATATATCTAGTGGGAAGACTATAGGCCCAATAATAACTAATCAACCTCTAAAACACCCATTATCTTTGGTGCACCTACTACTACAAGAGGCATGGGAAGTAGTACTGATAGTAGTTCTACTAATGATACAAGATTAGGTAATGGTATAGTAGGCATTTATAGACCTCCACCTCAAGGTTCAAGAGGAAATAGAGGAGTGACACAACAAGGTACACTAAAACCACCCAATGCACTTGTAGTTTTCTACGAGATGAGACATCACTTCCCTAAATATCAAGGTGTCAAAAATGTAGAAAAAATGCTCATAAGTGTGAACTCATTTGGAAAGTGTGGGGTATAGCTTATTTTGAGTGAAATTAAACTTAGTTTTCCACTCCTTTATTAGATCATGTGCATAAATGGTACTAAAAATTTGATCCCCAATAAGTGATTGTGAATTATGAATTATTAAAGACTACTTTTATCCAAGAATTTGATATATTTGAATTTGAGTAAAAAAATATTATTACCTTAAAATATATCAAACAAGAGTTCACTAAGAGCATGTAAACATATGATGCACATTTAAAAATGCTTATTTCAAAGCTATCATTTGATATTAACTTGACATAACATGTTTAGTGGTTTATGAGAGGTTTATTACTTATATTCCAATGAACCTGATCTCAAAAGACTTTCATTAAACCATAAAGGCCATGGAAGTTTCCATCTACACCAAAGCCATGGGAATTATAGATATATAGATCAAACCTTTGATGGAGGGTCATAATACTACTATGGTTTCTATTAGAGATCTATATTTCACCCTAGCTAGAGGGATGAGTGTTCAAGTCCTACTTCTAAACCTATCACAACATGAGACTGGCCCCAAGCTATGGGTATCTTATAATGGGGTCAGACCTCTAGGATTTTTAATAAGGATAGCTCCTCTCCTACATCATTTTATCTTGTTACTGCTAATAAAACCTATTAATAACTGAGAGAGAGAGAGAGAGAGAGAGAGAGAGAGAGAGAGAGAGAGAGATGAAATGGAAACTTAAGTTAACAATAGTGATTCACCTAATTTATGGTTTGATCCACCTCTCTTGACCCTTAGAACACTAATGAAACAAGTAAAAGACTAGATCTAGGATCTCAAATATCTTTCATACATTAGTGTTTTGTGAAGAGGTTCAACAAATTATCTAAGCTAAGATAAATGAAAGATAGGTCTAAATTAAGACACTAAACAATCATAGTATCCAGATGTGGGCTTTAATAAAAATATGTAGAATAATAAACATGACCTGTATAACTAGATGAACTAGTAACTAGGTGAGATCGTAATTTTACAAGGGAGAAACTTCTACCACATATGTAAATCTGACATGTACACACTATAATATAATAATTAAATCTAAATCATAGTATTCTATTAATTTTAATAGGTTACAAGTTCCATCTTGGTAGAGTTTGGTCATGTCCAAGAGAGGGAGTAGAGAAAATATAGAGATGATTCCTTTTTCAGCTCAAAAGCCTCTATATATAACAAAAATGAAAAAAAGAGAAAGGAAAAATGCATTGTATAATGGAGAAAGGGTCCTTAAGATCAATAATTGAGGTGGAAGAACTTGATTTCTTTCTATTTGCATGCCTTAATCAACAATAGATCTCCTTTTGTCCCACTAGTCTTCGAACTCTTCTCATTGGTTGAGAGCATCCTACTAGAGACAAGGGTTTGTTTTATGATGACTATGTCTATTTGAGTAGAATCAATGAACTTAACTCCTTCCACTATCAATTCACTACCTTTCAACCCTAAGCTGACTTTACGTTCTCATGATGATCAAATCCTCAAAACCTAATACTGACAATCATTCCATACCTTGATCAATAGAGTACCTACTTTGTCAAAGATGGGCCCCTTTCCATTTATCAACTATTTGTTCCATATTTATAGGTATACTCTAAATGGAAAGTTGATTTAAGACAATTAGTTTTCTTATAGTTTTTCATACTCTAATTGATTCCTAGTCCCATTTAGCCACCAACTTTTTGACCTTTGCTTTATATTAAGTCAAAAAAACCTATTTTTCATTTAAATAGATTTGTCGATGATGCTTGGTATCAAATGTAAATTGTGGTCTAACTCAAATCATATTTGAGCTTGGTTATATGTATTTCCACCATCTCAATTTGAAAATTAGCTCATTGACCTTCATTGGAAGCTCCCTATGCTTGCCTTTGCTCTAATTGGCCATCAAAATCCAACTAAGCTCATTGACATATTGACTCATCTCACTCTATTGATTTTTATCTACATGATCAAGCCCTAACAATTTATCCTTTGATAAATGAATGTGTTATTGAAACTTTTCATGTACATATTTGATCTTGAGATTAACTGACCACTTTGACCTCCACTACTATTAAATATGAATGCTTGATAAAATGTCAACCATTGATATATTGGGACCCACTACTTAAAAGACAATAACTAGTTTATGATCTTAAAAATGACATCCTCACTCTTATCAAATGATGTTCACATGATCATCATTGAATTCTACATGATTGTCATTGACATTCATGTGACCATCAAATTTAATCTTAATAAGATTTCCTTTGCTCTTTCTAAAACTTGACATCTATATGACCATCATTTAATGTCCTTACAGATGTATATAACATCCCATAAACCATCAAATTTAGGGTTTTATGGATTTTTTTAGTGTATTAAATTTGATGTTAGCATGAACATTTTATGCTTTTTAATCAACTTTGTAGATTTATATCTTGAAGCACAAGAATCATGAAGGCACTAAACTTACAGGAGATGTTCTTGATACCAAAAAGAACAAATCAATTTAATCCATTTGAAGATATTAAATTCACATTTTGGTTGGTCCACTTGTTCTTGCATGACATTCTAGCTCAAAAATGGTGAAGCATGGAAACTTAGTGAATTCTACTTGAGGAGCCAATTTTAAATATGCATAACTTCTACCATGCTTTAGTGGATGATCTAAAACATAACACATAGAAATTAGAGACAAAGTGAGACAAACCCATGTGATCACTTTTTATTGAGACTACCACACATTTAAGATATCACCTTTTCAATATACTCCCTTAGCTCTATTTGAGCTTCTTAAAAAATGGTTAAGTATGGAATCTTAGTAGATTCTACCTGAGATGCCAAATTTGGGTCTTCATATCTTTTGATGCACTTTGGTGGATGACCGAAAAATTGGAACATATGTTCTTGGGACTAATGTGAACAAACCCATATGACTGATTCTCTCTAAATCATCCACACATGATAATTATGACATCAGTAAAGTGCCTACTCAAAATTTCTACCACTAGACTCAAGATGTCTAGATGAACACAATGAAGAACTAGATGAATGTTATGATTTTATAAATCATTCCAATAATTTTTTGACATTCAAAAGGGTATATTTAACTTGTCCATCTATTCATCCATTAGCAAGCTAATCCATATGGGTGAAATGTTGGTATGTGGGCCAAGATTAGCCAACATCTTCGATGACTCATAGGGGTTACATGCCTATCTATGCAAAAGAACCTAGAACATGTGCCTAGTCCAGTCCATTGGGCATAGATTCTCTTCTCTAGATTCAACATATTTACTTCCAATTCTTCTCTAACCTTTCTTGAAAAAAAATACAAAGACTAAAAGGAACAAGACAAAACAGAGTGCCCAAGGCACTTATTGAATGAAACTAACCTAGAACAAAATAGGGATGATAAATAAATGTGTTAAAGTAAAACTTAGAGGAATTTGAACAACATTAATATAATATATACAAGCTAAAACTATGTGTACCTTTCTTCCTAGATCAAAATGATAGTTTGACAACTTTCTTGCATCATGAGATGAGGGCTTGAATAAAGTATGTAGTTCCTTGACTCTTGGTGTTGCTGCCTTCTTTTTATTTATTACAACTATTAGCCTCTTTAGCAACATATTTAATGAAAAGAAACTCTAAATAGGTCATTTATGTTCATCTAGACAATCTCAATTTTCTTATATGGCTCCTTAACTTCAACCTCCAATAGTGGTTCAAAAATGAATACCTCTTTGATTTCCGTGGTGTTGTTAATAAGATTGGGATTCTTATTTGATTTAAGTTTCTCAAGCTCATAAAGGAAATATAAATATTCTACCCAATATTGGTCATTTTCCTTCATGGAAAATTATTTATCCAGCTTCTCAAGTACTTGATCCTCATCTTGATAGATATATTCAATCCCTTGAAAAAGTTTCATTTATAAATGCCAATCATCTTTGCCTTCCTTGTCATCTAAAACCACCACTTATTTAGGATTATCTTATTGATCTAAGATGTAATAGAGATAGTGTTCCTCATTCTTCAAATCATTAATAAAATCTTCAAAAGAAGATTCAATCTATTTCACTATCCCATCATCGAAGGCTATCATTTTAATTTCATCAATTTCACTCATGAAATCATAGTACAGTTACTGTCAATGGTCATCTTATTTAAGAATTTTATTTACCTAAATAATGGTGTTGTGTTATTTTCCCTCATGACTACCTTCAAAATAAAGATACGCCTATACTTGATCTATGTCAGTGACCATAATATCTTGAGAAAACTCTTGATCTTGGACAACTGATATGTGATTAATAGGTTCCTAAGAAGTAAACTCTTGATGAACATATGAGACTTATTTATGTTTGATCTTATCTTCATCTTGAACTTTGTCTTGTAACTCATCCTCCTTGACATCATGAAATACTGATATAGGCAACATTTTAGTAGACAATTCGGGTGATGGTTCTACCCCAATTGGTGGGATGACTTTTGGGAGCCATAACTTTTGCACCATAGCTCCATTTGACTCCCCATTTGAACCATTGGAAATATAATAATGACGAGAAAATTTTTAGATGGAATAGAGATTTACTTGAGGTATTTTCACCCTATAAAATCCAATGTAAGTGTCCCAAATTTCAATTTTAGTATTGTAGTTTAAAAATAGTAAGTTTCTAAAAATAGTAATTCCTTGAATTTTGTATTGTTGTAAATCATAGAATTCAAACCAATTAATCTCCCTTGAGATTGGTGACCTTCCACATCCTCATCCTACATTAAAAATATTTATAAATTAAGATGTAACCTAAATGGAAATTAGA
This sequence comes from Torreya grandis, assembly GCA_037957365.1. NCBI lineage: Eukaryota > Viridiplantae > Streptophyta > Pinopsida > Cupressales > Taxaceae > Torreya > Torreya grandis. The sequence continues at coordinate 215,764 of JARHVA010009574.1, read as the reverse complement.
CATCTCTTCTCAGAGATAGGCATATGTTTGGGTCTACAAATTTGATGAATAAAACATCTCTTCTCAAAGATAGCATTATTTTTATTGTATTTTTCTTATTTATTAAATTATATTTCAACCAAATATTTTAAGTTTTGGATCAAATATTGAGACATGCTTTCTCTCACCAATTACTATCCCAATAATGATCTCTTCTTCTTGGTCACTGAAGTCATCAATATTTTTTATCTCCGTAATTTCATCTTCTTGATTTGCCTCACAAAGGAGAGGCTATTTCTCAAAAGAGTGGCATAGTAGAGTGTTGAAAATATTTATCAAGATGAGATACTTCCAAATAAGTTACCATATGTACCTAATTTTTCTCTTGAAGTTGCTCTTCTTGGATTAACTTCACCTCCTCTTCCTATTTCTTTCCCTCTGTAATGGCTCTCCATGAAGGAAAGTATCTAGGATTTATAGGGGAAATGAGTGGAGGTTACATGATATCTTATTTTACTTCCATAATCATCACTTCTTCCTTCTTCTACCTACTATTTTGAATGCATTTACAAGATGGAAATGACCTATATTCTTGAAGAGGAGAGGGAGGGGATTGAGTGACCTTATATTTGCTTGACTGCATGATTTGGTTCCAAGATGGAACAAATAGAGGTTCTTATTGAATATTTTGATTTTGCTTCTCCTCCTCTTTCCTTGTCTTTAGATATAAATCACTGATATGCTTATCAATATTCTCTTAGAATATATTCTCTTTAAGGTGGTTAGTGGGTTGATGAAGATAAGGAACATAATAAGACTCTTCAGGAGGTATGAGAGAGGTTTTCTTAGGTTTATATCCTTACTTATCCTTGGCTTTAAAATCTAGATTTGTCTCACTTTGCCTACCCCATGACTTCACCACTTGGTTTCAGCTTGAAACTTTGAAGGATTTGATAAGGGGTTATTGAGAAAAGATGGATTCTTGAATCTCAATAGTAGGTTATTTCATAACCATCTCCTTTTTTCTTTGAAATATCTCTTAGATGGATTTACAAGAAGGAAAAGGTTGAGAAACATATGAAGAACTTGGAAAACTCAAAGGGGTACTTGGAATGGTCTCTTGAGGAAGAATTGACAGCACATAATAAGGTTGAGGTGGTGTATATATATGCACATAAGGTTGGTGAGGTTGGACCTACTATTCTTCAAGGCCTTTTAGCTTATCCTCATTTTTTTAAATGTAACCACCTACATCCATCATCTCACCTATAAGATTATTCTAATGTTCTCTCTCAATAAGTGCCCATCCTTCTTTTATTTACTATAATGACTTTATCACATGATAGACGTAGTGAGGAGGGACATATTGACCATAATACTTTTATGAATACAATTTTAATGCATGTTTGTCAAGGCATATTAAAATTTGATAAAGTGTTGGTATATATATCTCATGATAAGGTTGATGAGAGGTAGTATTATGATGGGGTTATTGTTCATATGAAATATCAAGGAAATATTCTTACATATATGACTGAAATAGGTCCTTATGTTTCTAGTGAGGATCATGAACAAGGTAAGAGTTATTCCTTTGATAAAAAAGATCATGAGAAACTTGCCAAAGCTCATCATAACTTTGACATAAATATTGGTAGGGTGTTCTAGAATAATTTTTGACCAAATTTTTAGATTTATATCTTAGGCTCATCCCTATTGCTATTAAGAACATCTCCTACAAGTTTGATGCCTCCATGATTATTATGCTTGAAGATATAAATCTAAAAAGTTTGTTAAAACTATTCTAGCAAACCTTACCAAGATTTATATCAAAGTTACGAGGAGCCTTGGTAATTTTCTCATGATCCTTTTTATCAATGGAATATCTTGTACCTTCCTCATGATCCTCACCAGTAATATGAGGACCTATTTTAGTCATATATGAAAGAATATTTACCTGATCCTTCATATAAACAAAAATATGAACATAATATTTCCCCCCATCAACCCTATCATGAGCTTTCTATAAAAAATTAAGAAAACTTTAATAAGCCTTGATAAGCATGTACTAGAATTGTGCTCAAAAAAGTATTATTGGTAATATATCCCTCCTCACTAGGTTCATCATGTGAGACAGTCATTATGATATAAAATAAGGATGGGCACCTATTGAGAGATCAATCTAGAACAATCTCACAGGTGAGATGATGGATGTAGGTGGTTACATTCAAAAAATTAAGGACAAGATAAAAGGTCTTGAGGAACAACATGTCCAACCTCACCAACCTTATGTGCCTACATATACACCACCTCAGCCTTCTTATGTTCCATCCATTCCTCCTCAAGAGACCATTCTAAGTGTCCCTTTGATTTTTACAAGCTCTTCATATATTTTTCATCCTTTTCCCTCTTATAAATCCACCCAAGAGAGTTGTCAAAGAAAAAATGAGATGGTTGTAGAATAACCTACTGTTGAGATTCAAGAATCCATCCTTTCTCAAGAACCCCTTATGAAATCATTTTTATGTTCTAAGATGGAACCAAGTGGTGAAATCATGGAGTAGGAAAAGTGAGACAACTCTGGATTTGAAAGCCTAATATAAATAAGGATCCTAACCTAGTTAAACCTCTTTCATCACTCCTTAAGAGTCTTCTTATGTTCCCTATCTTCATCAAGCAACTAACCACCTTAAAGATAAGATATTTCAAGAGAATATTGATAATTAGATCAGGGACTTAGAGCTAAATAAAAGGAAAGAGGAGGAAAAGAAGAATCAAAAGATTCAAGAAGGACCTCTATCTTTTCCATCTTCAAAGCAAATCATGTATTTAAGCAAATCCAAGGTCACTCAATCCCCTCCCTCCTCTCTTCAATAATATAGGTCATTTCCATCTTGAAAATTTGTTAAAAATAATAAGTAAAAGGAGGAAGTGATGATTATATAAGTCAAATAAGATACCATACAACCTCCACTCCTTTCCCCTAAAAATCCTAGAGCCTTTCCTTCATGGAGATCCATTTAAGAGGCAAAGAAATAAGAAGAGGAGTTGAAGGCAATCCAAGAAGAACAAATTCAAGAGAAAAATCAAGTACCTATGGTAACTTATTTGGACCTCTCTCATCTTACTAAATATTGTCAAGGGTCAGTTATGCACTCTTTTTGAAAGAGCCTCTCCTTTGTGAGATAAATCAAGAAGATGTAGTTAAGGAGACATAAAATAATGATGACTTCAATGACCAAAAGGAGGATATCATTATTGGGGCACCACTTGGTGAGAAAAAGAATATCTCAGTCTTTCATGATGTCAAGGAGGATGAGTTTCAAGAGAAAGTGAAAGATTACCATAAGATCCAATAGGAAGAATTCTTAGATGTGCATCAAGATGTTACTTCTCAGGAACCTATTAATCATATATTATTTGTCTAAGATCAAGAGTTTTCTCAAGACCCTGTGGATTTGAAATACATCAAGTACAAGCTTATATTTCTTTGGAATGTATCCATGATGACAAATCACACACCACCATTGTTGAGGTAGAGAACATTCCTAAAGAAGATGATAATTGGCAGTAGTTATACCATGATTTCATGAGTGAAATTGATGAACTTAAGATGATAGACCTGGATGATGGGATAATGAAATAGATTGAATATTATTCTATAGATTATATTAATAATTTAGAGTATGAATAGCACTATATAAATGAGATATTACATAAAGAAGATAATCCTAAAGAAGTGGTGGTTCTAGATGACAAGGAAGGCAGAGATGATTGGTAGCTACAAATGAAGCTTTCTCAAGGGCTTCAAGATCTCTGTCAAGATGAGGATCAAGTGATTGACAAGGTGGATAAATAATTTCCCATGGAGGAAAATGACAAAGATTGGGAATAATATGTAGAGTTACTTGATGATCCTAAGAAACTTGAATAAAAAAAGAAGCCTAGTCTTATTGAGGAATCCATAGAAATCAAAGAGGTATACCTTGGTGAACCACTATTGAAGGTTATAGTTGAGGATCCATATGAGAAAGCTAGCATATATAGATGCACATAGATGACCTATTTAGATATTCTTGGTTCTCATTAAACATCATTCTAAATAGGCTAACAATTGCAATAAATAAGAAGCAAGTATCAAGACCAAGAGTCAAAGAACTACATGATTTATTCAGACCCTCATCTCATGATGCAAGAAAGTTGTCAAACTTTCCAATAAATCTAAGAGGAAAGGTACACTTAATTTTAGGTTGTATATATTAGATTAATGTTGTTCAAATTACTCTAAGTGTTATTTTAATACATTTATTTGTTGTATGTATTTTGATCTAGGTTAGTTTCTCTCAATAACTGCCTTGGGCACTCTATTCTATCTTGTTCCTTTTGGTCTTTATATTTTATTTCAAGAGGGGTTAGATCATGATTGGTAGTAAATATGTTGGATATAGAGAAGAGACCCCATGACCAATGGACTGGACTAGACACATGGTCTAGGTTCTTTTACATAGACATGCATGCAACCCCTATGAGTCACTAAAGATGTTGGCCAATTTTGTCCCACATACCAAGATTGTAGCTATATAGATTAGGTTGCTAATGGATGAGTATATTAATAAGTTGTAGAGACCCTTTGGAATGTCAAAAAAATTATTAGAATGAATTACAAGTGCATATAATTTATCTAGTTATTCATTGTGTTCATCTAGACATCTTGATGCTAGTTACAAAAATTTTGAGTAGGCACTTTATTGATGTCAAAATTGCCACATGTAGATGAGTTAAAGATAATTGGTCATATGGGTTTGTTCACATTAGTTGGAGGAACATATGTGCTAAATTTTTGGTCATCCAACAAAGTGCATCAAAATATATGAAGACCCAAAGTTGGCATCTTAGGTAGAATCTACTAAGTTTCCATACTTAGACATTTTTGAAGAAGCTCAAATAAAGCCAAGTAAGGATATTGAAAAGGCCATATGTTATACATGTCAATCTCAAGAAAAAGTGATCACATGGGTTTCTCTAGATTGATCCTTAGTTGTTATGTGTTAAGTTTTAATTCATACACTAAAGCACGATATAAGTTATGTATGTTCAAATTTGGCTCCTCAAGTAGAATTCTCTAAGTTTCCATAGTTAACTATTTTTGAGCCAAGATGTCATGCAGGATCAAGTGGACTAGCCAACTTATGCATTCAATATCTTCACTTAGAAATCTCTTGTGACTAGTAGATCAAATGGGTTCATTCCTTTTAGTATAAATAACATCTCATGTAAGTTTTATGCCTCCATGATTCTTTTGCTTCAAGATATAAATATACAAAGTTGGTCAAAAAACATAAAATGTTCATGCTAACATTGAATTAAAGCCACTATATAAATCCATACAAGCCTAAATATGATGGTTTATAGGATGTCAAATATATTCATGATGATGCCAAATGATGGTCATACAGATGTCAAGTTTTAGACAAAGTAAAATAAATCCTATTGAACTTAAATTTGATAGTCGTATGAATGTCAATTATGGTTGCACAATCACTTTTTGATGGGAGTCAAGATGTCATTTTTAAGATCATGAAATAGATATTGGAATCAAAATAATGGGTCCCAATAGATAAATGGTTGGGATTTTATCGAGCATTTAGATCTAACATTGAGTAGAGATCAAAGGGGTTAGCAAATCTCAAGAGAAAATATGTGCATAACAAGTGTCAATAACATGTTCAACTAGAAAAAGATAGATGGTTGGTGCTTGATCATGTAGACAAAAATTTATAGAGTGATATGAGTCAATATGTCAATGAGATTAGTCATATTTTGAAAACAAATTAGAGTAAAGGCAAGCCTAGGGAGCTTCTAGTGAAGGTCAATGAGCCAGTTCTTTACCCAAGCTAGCAAAAATACATAAAATTGAGCTCAAATATGATCTAAGTTTGACAAAAATGTATATTAAAGATGAAGAATCATTAAAAAATATATTTAAAGTAAAAATATGTCTTTTAGACCTAATATAAATCAAAGGTCTATAAGTTGGTGGCTAAATGGGACCAAGCATCAATCAAAGTATGGACAACTATTGGAAAACCAATGGTACAAAATTAGTTTTACATCTAAAGTATAGCTATAAATTTGGAAAAAATATGTCATAAATGTAAGGGTGCCATATTTTATAAATAAGGTACTCTAGCACTCAAGTCATGGCATGATTGTCAGTATCAAGTTTCAAGGATTTGATCCTCATGAGCACGTCAAGTGGATTTAGGGTTCCAAGGTGGTGAACTAATAGTGGGAGAATAAATTAAGGGAATTTATTTCACTCAAATAGACTTATTCATCATGTAACAAACCCTTGTATGTATTAGGATGCTCTCAACTAATTAGAGGAGCTCAGAGACTAGTGGGCCAAAAGGAGATCCGTTGTTTATTACGGCATGCAAATAAAAAGCAATCAAGTGTTGCCACATCACTTATTGCCCTCAAAGACCCTTTATCCACTATATAATGAATTTTTCCTCTCTCTTTCTCCTTTATACTATATATAGACGATTTTTATCCAGAAAATGGATCCTCTCTATAGTTTCTCTACCCCCTCTCTTAGACATGACCAAACTCTACCAAGATTGAGTTTGTAACCTCTTGAAATGAATAAAAGATTGTGCTTTAGTTTTCATTATTCTAGTATAGTGTTTACATGTCAAATTTTCACATGTGGTATAATTTTCTCCCTTATCAAATTATGATCTCACCTTGTTACAAGTTCATCTAATTATGGAGGTCATGTTTAGTGTTCTACATCTCTTGATTGAAGCTCGCATGTGGATACTATGACCAGTTAGTGTCTTAATTTAAACCTCTCCTTCACTTCCCTTAGATTATATCATTTGGTGAACACCTTCATGAAACACTAATGTATGATATTTTTTTAAGATCTTGGTTCTGGTCTTTTACTTATTTCATTAGTGTTCTAAGGGTCAAGTAGGGTGGATCAAACCATAATTTAGGTGCCTCATTGCTATTAGCTTAGGTTTCATTTTCATTTTTCTCTTTCTCTCTCTCTCTCCCTTTTCCTTGGTTATTATTATGTTTTAGTAGTTTTAATGAGCTAAAATTATTCATCATATGATCTATCCTCATTAAAAATCCTAGAGGTTTGACCCCATTATATGATACCCACAGCTTGGGGTCAATCCCATGTTGAGCTAAGTTTAGAAGTAAGACTTAAACACTCCTATCTCCAACTAGGGTGAAATATAGATATATATATAGAAATTCAAATGGACCTATCTTATACAAAGTAGGTAATTCACTGGTCAAGGCATGACATGATTTTTAGTATCATGTTTCAAATATTTGGTCCTCATGAGTGCCTCAAGTCAACTTAGGGTCCCAAGGTGGTGAACTGATAGTATAAGAAGCATTTAAGGGAATTTATTATACTAAAATATACTTATTCATCATGGAACAAACCCTTGTCTCTGGTAGGATGTTCTCAAATAATGAGAGGAGCTCAAAGATTAGTGGGAAAAAAGGAGATCCATTGTTGATCAAGGCATGCAAATAAAAAGTAATCAAGTGCATCCACCTCACTTATTGATTTCAAGGACCTTTTTTACATTCTCAAATGCATTATTCCTCTCTCTCTTTCTCCTTTTTATATCTATAGAGTATTTTGAGCTAAAAAATTAATCCTCTTTGTATTTGATCTACTCCCTCTTTTGGACATGACCAAACTCTACCAAGATGGAGCCTATAACCTTTCAAAATGAATAGAAGACTTGTTTTATATTTCATTATTATTGTATAGTGTGTGCATGTCAAATTTTAATGTGGTAGAAGTTTCTTCCTTTTAAAATTATGATCTCACCTAGTTACTAATCACAATTAAGAGAGACCAAGGAAGAACAACTCTTATCACAATTATTTGTTGTGTTGGTGCTCATTAAAAGGGTTGGTGCTCCTACAAGTTGGTGCTTATGAAATTTGTAATTTAATTTGGTAGTCATTCATATACTTGATATTATTCTCTATGGGTTTTCCCACTTTGAGTTTCCACGTAAAAAAATGGTCTCTCTCTCTCTCTCTCTCTCTCTCTCTCTCTCTCTCTCTCTCTCTCTCTCTCTCTCTCTCTCTCTCTCTCTCTCTCTCTCTCTCTCTCTCTCTCTCTAATATTTTATAAACTAGAGAAACTTATGAGAAACTTATGACCTAAAATTATCATGACACCAAAAATAGATTGTGGTGTGTTGAATGAAAAGTAAAAGGACGTAAAAAGAATAATTATCCATAGAGGAATGTTTGTGTTATATTGAACTAGTCATGTGAGATTTGTAATGAAGATCAAGATGTAAGGAGTTTTCCCTTGTTTCAACATGCCACCCAAGACAAAGTGTCACTATACTATAAAATATGTGATGCATATATGTATGATGCTAATGACTACTAGGTTATTAATGAGATTTATGAAGCATGTATGTGAGTTAAATGCCAAAATTACACTGTTAAAAACTAGGAGGCTAGTGGAGTTCAATATTTCATAGGTTGAGGTTGTGGAAATGTATTTCAAGGTGGTCATTTTACACCTATTACATGTTACAAGTGTGTTTTTTTAGACTAATAAGACTGTGACTTCATAGTCTATCTAACCTACACCTTTTGTAAAAATGTACATCACATGGAAAAATGTCCTAATTTGTATACTACCATTACTAAATAATGAAATGAGATAGACATCATGATGATATGTGTTACAAAAAATTCATATGCTCAGTGGAGATGATGCCCTACCACTCCACTAACTAGATCCAATGTCATTATTACTACATAGAGTGGTGCTTATTCCTAACTAGTTTTAAATCTATATTCTAATAAGGTTTAGCATACAGAAACTCATCCAAAACACTTCCTAATGCTCAATGTTAGAAATAAGTGTTGCAAGGCATAATGGCCTTAGTCCATGAACTACAAGGTGAAACTGAATTCTTAAAGGACAAGGATGTTAATATATGGGTTGATATGCAAAAAAATATGGTACCCACAAACTCTAGGTATGATGAACTCTAAGATATGTACAAACTATTCTTTAATGATTAAATCATCTATCTCCTCAATAATTGGTTACAATAACAAATGAAATAAGACTTTAGAGGATCATCATTTGAAATATGCATAGTGACAAGGGACCCATATACAACCAAATATATAATGTGACAAAGAGGTCCTTATTAATGAATCCATTTATGGTTGGATCATTTGTGACATCTTGGTGGACACTAGCATGGAAAGTAATGTTCTAGCCAAATATGAATATAAAAATATTAGGATGCCCACTTTGTAACCCTCCTCATATGTCTTATTCATGGCCAACAAAACTTGTGCACTACCCATAGACATTCCTAAGGATGCCACCATCAACATCTTTGGAGTTTTGTTCAAAGGTGATTTATAGGTAATCAAACTTGCTAAAGTTGATGAATTTATTACTCTTTTAGGTTAACCTTGGTGTTATGCAAACAATGTTGACTTATATTTCAAAAATAGGTATATTAGCTTTGTGAATGACACTCAGAAGGTAGTCAAACCTATAAATAATGACCAAGGATCCAATTTATGGAACCCACTAATGTCGATGAGGATGTTAATACAATCGATATCATTATTGCCTAAGGACATGAAAATGTGTATCCTACTCTTGATGACATCTTGCAATGGGAAGACATTCAATCTATTTCTAACACTACTAGTGTCTCTTATGACCAATGTTCTCAAGGTGCATATGATCTAATAAAGGCAAATTTATTATGTCTTAAATAGGCACCTAAGCTCCTCTCTAAAGCTTACATAGTGGCATAATATTATTAACTTAATTGGTGTATGCATAATGGCTAGACCACACTTATAGTTGAACCAAATACCTGAGTTTCATGGTCATATGGAGGTACATGAGTACTTATAAAAATTAGAGGATTACTATGTTAATTAGGATGTAAGGTTTCATGTGATCAATTTTTTTCTCAAAAGATAAATGATTAGCGGTGGTCTACTCATTGGTACCAATTAGTTACATGGCAAAAATTATGTATAACTACCCATAATTAATTTTATAATGACAACCATGTTCACACCACCATAATTTTTAGTTGTATTAATTCTCTAAAAGAACATATAATACAATGTGAATTCCTTTAGTGATAGGACCAAAACTCCCCAAAGCTCTGACACAACTTGTCAGATTTAAGAGCACACATGATTACCAATGTATAAGCAACTAAACATGCGGAATCCAGAAGAACAAATAATTATCAATGAGAAAACACACAGAACATGAGAGGCAATATACAATTATATTCAACTCTTTACAAAGGAATCTACAATAAAGAGGTGGCACTCTTTCTTCCACATCCTGTGGGCTTACAGCAAACTTCCCTCCAGAGTAATATTCTCTCATAGGTCACAACACACAGCTAACACAAGCTGTTATTCACCTCATTGCACATCTGTACAATCGATTACACAACTGTACTCCAAGTAGATCTCTCCATGATCCTACTGATGTATTGCTGTCACCTTGGATCTAGCTTCCCCGCTGATCTCCTTTCTGACCCTCGCATCCATACACCCCTACAAATCAAACCTGATCTTACTTAAACACACATGGGGAATCCTACTTGATTCCACCATGGGAAGAACTCTCCAAGCTTCACATAGCTCTTCTCCAAATTCTCCACTTAACAATACAGCCCATGAGTCTCTCATATAGATCTCATGCATACAGTAAAATTAGACGGGTAGCTCAAAGACTCGAACTGGTCTTCACATGCAAACTCCACGTTCACTTAACTGACTATTCGTCAACAGTAGTTCTGACCACTACAGGGGACCGACGTCAGTCCCTGCCCTCCTGGAGGTGATCAACGCTGGCTGATCCTCTACCGATGTCGATTTCCCTTCTGCGTCCCCTGACCGACGTCGGTGTGGCCTGTCGATGCCAGAGACTGCATACTTTCAGAAACCTCCTCCTTCTGTTTGCAACAAGGTGAAGCTTTTAGTTCCACACCCTAACAATCTCCCACTTGGAGATAAAGAGCTACACCTGTACCCATACCAGTACTTTGTCTAATCTGTATCCTAGCTTGTATTCCTCTTTAAGCTCCCACTTGAAGACAACCCACCACACTCCTTGTGGTGCTACACCTGTGCCTAAATTTCTCCATTCTTCTGCCTTGCTATACTCCCACTCAAATAGCAACCCCTGTGAGTAACCTGTAATCAACAAACACTTAACAGATCTGGGCCATCTGTTAGTCAAGCTCACTCTGAGAATGTCTAACCTTGCTCTGATACCAATTGATAGGACCGAAACTCCCCAAAGCTCTGACACAACTTGTCAGATTTAAGAGCACACATGATTACCAATGTATAAGCAACTAAACATGCGGAATCCAGAAGAACAAATAATTATCAATGAGAAAACACACAAAACATGAGAGGCAATATACAATTATATTCAACTCTTTACAAAGGAATCTACAACAAAGAGGTGGCACTCTTTCTTCCACATCCTGTGGGCTTACAGTAAACTTCCCTCCAGAGTAATCTTCTCTCATAGGTCACAACACACAGCTAACACAAGCTATTGTTCACCTCATTGCACATCTGTACAATCTAGTACACAATCATACTCCAAGTAGATCTCTCCATGATCCTGCTGATGTATTGCTGTCACCTTAGATCTAGCTTCCCCGCTGATCTCCTTTCTGACCCTCGCATCCATACACCCCTCCAAATCAAACCTGATCTTACTTAAACACACATGGGGAATCCTACTTGATTCCACCATGGGAAGAACTCTCCAAGCTTCACATAGCTCTTCTCCAAATTCTCCACTTAACAATACAGCCCATGAGTCTCTCATATATATCTCATGCATACACTAAAATTAGATGGGCGGCTCAAAGACTCGAACTGGTCTTCACATGCAAACTCTGCGTTCACTTAACTGACTATTTGTCAACAGCAGTTCTGACCGCTGCAGGTGACCGACGTCGGTCCCTACCCTCCTGGAGGTGACCGACGCCAGCCGATCCTCTACCGATTTTGGTTTCCCTTTTGCGTCCCCTGATCGACGTCGGTGTGGCCTGTCGACACCGGAGACTGCATACTTTCAGAAACCTCCTCCTTTTGTTTGCAACAAGGTGAAGCGTTTAGTTGCACACCCTAACATTTAATGTATTGATTAAACATTTTTACTATAATTATTATATGTACATGCATTTTATACTACCCTATGCACCCAAGCTAGGGCATGGTACATTCACCAATAAATGCATAAGACATGAATACCTGGTAGGACATCAAACATGGTCTATTTTCTACCATTGTATTTTATTCACCATAGATAGATTTGAATTTGTCTCTACAACTAATCTATAAGGTATTTGTGGGTGATCAAGCACTGATTAGAGACTGATTATGACACATTCATGGTGTAACTGAGACAAATTTGAGCATCTTTTACTAGCATGATACTCACACCATGGCTTAGCTAAAATTGGAATTTCAAGCCAAATATGAACATCAAGATACTTGATCACATGAGTATTAAGATAATTTTCAATGAATCTACATGGAAATGAAATGAATGATTTGATCATTGGTAAAAATTCACATCAAGTTCGTTGAAGGAACTCAACTGGTGAGGAAATGACCATATTAGATGAACCCAAATTTGTATTTCTAGGTTAAAGAGGAAATTGATAGCATGTTGCACATTGGAGTTATTAATCTCATTGATGAATCTAAATGGGTTAGTCCCATGGTGATCATGTTCAATAATGATGGTTGCATTCAAATTTATTTGGTTTATAATCTACTTAATGTGGTATGTGTAACAAACCCTTTCCTATTTATTTTAACCAAGGAATTTTTAGAAGGTGTTATTGGGTGTGATATTTACATATTAACTAATGGTTTTGATGGTTATCACCAATTCCAAATTACTAAGAAGATGAGGAAAATACGACATTTGAAACTAAATGGGGCTATTTTGTATATAATGTTATGCCTTTTAGCCTCAATAATGCACCATCCATGCTCTCATAAATTATACTAGAATATTTCAAGGATTTCATCCATAAGTCACTTTAGGTGTACTTAGATGACTAGACCATGTATGTTTTATTATGTAATCACTATGATAATTAAAACCTCATGATCAAAAATTTCCACTAAGTTCAAATTTATTTAGACCTTAAGAATTGCATATTTGCCATCCTATTTGGGATTCTATTGGGAAATTATTTTATGACATGGACTATTAATGGATTTGGATAAAATTATGGTCATAACTCAAATCCTAGTGCCAACCACTAAGCATGAGATCCGTGCCTTCTTAGGTCACATACGGTACTATAAAACTTTCATTTAGGGTTATGCTAACATAACCACCTTAATGGAAGAACTACTCAATAAAAATGGTATATTATTATGGATGTGTCAAAACTAACAAGAATTTGAGTCCCTAAAATAGAAAATGGTGACCATACCCATTCTCTAGTTCTTGAACTAGAATCATCCATTTCATGTGCATGTCAATGCTTAAAGAATGGTAGTAGGTGCTATCTTAGCACAACTTGGTGAGGGAAACCTTGATCATCCTATTTATTTTGCTACTTATAAGCTCAGACCAATAGAATTAAACTAAACCATGATAGACTATGAGACCTTGTCTATGGTATATGTGTATCATAAGTTTATCTAATAATTATTAAAAATCTTAGTTATCTTATATATGGATCGCGAAGCTCTCAATTATTTAGTAAATAAATTGTTACTACATAGATGTATATAATCATGGATTGTCCTCTTCCAATAATTATAGATCTTCGTAATCATAAAACCAAAAAAAAATTTATTTCAAATTAAACCACATTTCGCATGTTCAATCTAGTGAGTCATCATGCACCATAGAGGATGATTTACCTGATGTAGAACTTTGTCAAGTTACACACATACCTAAATAATTGAAGAGAATCATGACTTTTATTACAATAGATTCATTTTCAGACAACCTTACCACCTAAGAGAAAAATCAACAAGTTGTATGTGTTTCCCCTTTTTATATTATTGGCACAGACTTGTACAAACATGGATGTTACGAATTATTATGAAGGTGTGTAATATAGAATGAGTGGAATAAATTACATCAAGAGTACCATGAGGGAATTTTAGGAGGACATTATGATGGTCACATAATAGCACAAACATATCTACTAATTGGGTTGTGGTGGCAAACCTTATTTAAAGATGCCAAATCACATGCACAACAATGTGATATCTATTAATGTGTAGGTAAACCAAACTAAAGGGATGCAATGTATTTTGATCCCATACTTTCTTGTAAACCATTTGAAAAATGGGATTTTGATTTTATTATCCCCATTTATCTAACTACATGATAGATCGATGCATGGTACATCATTAATACCAAAATTTATCTCACATGCTCAGTTGAAGTAGTGCCAACATGTGATTTTAATACTATGACCATCATGAAATTTCTATGGGAAAATATAATCAAAAGGTATGGATGTCATTTAAGTTTAATAAGTGATCGTGACACTTTCTCAATGAAATAATTTGCATATTTTTAGAAAAATTCATGATTGTGCACCATAAGACCACTCCATACTACCCTCAAGCTAATGGCATAATTGAAACATTCATTAAGGTCCTACATAATACACTAACCACTATTTTCAACATAGGTCACACTATTTGAGATAATTGAGTTTCCACCTTCTTATGTGTGTATTGGACCACATACAAAAAGTTGAACAAGAGTATTCCTTTTAATCTTATCTTTGGAACCAAAGTAATTTTATTGGTAGATTTGTTTGTATGTATCTCATATGTTGGAATATTAGATGATGGGGAATCCATAAAAGTGTGCTCAAATTACCTAATTCATTTGGATAAAACATGCTTTCTTTCCCACTAGAGATAAGGAGTTAACAAGCAAAAATAGAAAGCCTCACATGATCTACACATAAAAACAAAAGTTTTTCATTCTGGTATGCATGTCCTAGTTTATGATTCAAAGTTTGTGAACTGTTCAAGTAAAATACAAATCTAATGGGATGATTTATTTATTTTCATGTTATATAATTGATAGGCTCTTCGAAATTGAAAACATTAGATGGCTAATTCCTACCAGGCCATTTCAATGGTAATCAGATTTGGCCTTACCATTCTATTTAGTTCTTCACTTCAGTAAATAAGGCATATGCCACTAGGTTATTATATTATTTGTTTATTTTAAATAAGTGAGGCATTAGTTTTGCACCTTTTTAAATTAGTTTGATATATTTTGATACTTTTTTGGTATTTAACACTCTCTTTATTTCTTGACATGCATTGCACTATATTATGATGTGAAAGACCAAATAAATATTTTAATATGGGGTAGGTTTTAATTATGGATAATCTACTTAAGACAAATGTTCATAGAGGAGGCACATGAAATAGGTTCTTAAAGAAAGCATGTAAAGGAAGTGCGTATAAGAGGTACATGAAGGAAATGATGGAAACACCATGTTAGATCAAAGAGATTAGAAGATAATGGGGTATGAAAAATATGGTGCATGAGGGACGTGTTCAAGAGGTAGGTTAAGGTGAAAAAGATGTGTAATGTGACATAGGTAAGTGACACAGATGACAAAGTAAATACTATTATAAAAAGCGTTAAAATAGAAAATTTAGTTTCTCATGAATAAATTGATAAATTTGAATTTTTACAACTGACATGCACTTTGAGAAAAATGTAACAACCCATAAATGATGGGACATTCATTTATTAATTATGAAGTGGTATGAATGGAAACTATGCCAAATAGACACCAAAGCATGCCATTTAAAATATTAAATGGTTGAAATGATAGATGATAGAGTGGAGATGTTAATGTAAAAGTAATTATACACCTATAAAAAATAGATAGGCCTTCCATTTTCAATTTTATTGAAAACTTATAAGCCATTATAGATCTCAAACAAAGTCTGAACAAGAAATAAGAGTTGGTGAGTACATAGTGTTTCAATGACAAAACATGAAGAAAATATTATGGTTAAGAACATTAAATAAAATAAGTGGTAAAGTGACCATAGGATTGGGTTTGATAAAGTTTCAAGTTGCAATAATCAAATCTACCATTAATGGTGTTTAAAGTAGGAAGCCTAAGAATTTTAAGTCCAGAGAAAAAGGAATAAATATGTATTCAACTAGGAGAGTTGGTAGGCTACATATTAACCTTTAGGGACCTAGATCAATGATGAGACCAAATAAAAAGTCCAACATTAGTAGAGAGACATTACCAAACTTTCTCAAAGTATAATAATATGAGGGTGTTTAAGGAGGAAGTCCCATTTATATCCAAGAAGAAGGATCTAGTGAATGCAGTTCACAAGTCATGAACCCCATAAAGTTGGAGGAAGGGACATCTAGTGAAAAGGCACCAAAAATGGTGTGAATGGAAAATAAGGATACCAAAACTCCACTTCCCTCTCCTATTTTTATTTAGGAAATGTAATACCTATAGATAGTTCTACACATGGATGATTGGGAGTTTGAGGTTTCCACTTGTCATGTCCTTGACTAAAATAATTGATAGACTAGAGATGAACTTTACTTGTAATGGGAATACTAAGTGGAGCACCATAACACTAGGAAAAATATCACTTATTATCTCACTTTTTACAACTTATTGGATGATGTGGGGTTGTTCTAACTCTTCCAACTACCTTATTTTTGAAAGCTATCATAGGCAGTTGGCTTTCTATTTTTATGTATTCATGATGACTATTGTACTCAACATACCCCCATTCTTTTTTTTGAATAGGGACCCACTATATTCTGAAATGTCCAAGCCTATTTTTCAAATATTATTTTATAATATCTTTACATGATACACCGAACTTTCCTATTCATTAAATGTAAATGAACATGTTTTACTTGTTCAGTCTAACCTATTACTACACTTTGGAAGTTTTTTATGAACACGGGTTTTGGAAACTTAAACAATTTTAAAGTCTTTGGCTTAGTAGAAATTGGTCTTTAGAACTTTTTTTTGGGATTCAATCTTCAAAAAAATTTATCCTTTGCACCTCTATAAACCTCTATGAAAAATGTTATTCAGAACTTTTATTCATTAGTTTTGTTCAAAACATTTTATTTGAAACTTCTATTCATAGGTTGGGTCCTCATAACTTTATCTACCATGTATGAAATTCTTATTCATTCATGATAATTGTAAGTATTCTCTTCGGGATCCAAATCTTCAAAAAACTTGCATTTTGGCATTTTCTATTTGAAGAAAATGTTTTGAATTACGTTTTTGAAACTTTTCTCTTTGACATTAGCTCTTAAAATCTTGGTGTTTAGAGCTTTTGTCTTTATCTTTGACATTTAATATTCATATAAAATTTTTATTATTTGGTCTTCAATATTTAAATCTTCAAAAAAAATGCACAACAAAATATTTTGGAGAAAGATTTTGGAATATGATCTTCAAAACTTTTGTTTCAAAAGGCCTCAGTCAGAATATGGTCTTTGGTAAAAATGTTCAAGAAAAGCATTAATTTTTTTTGATTCCAAACTTAGCTTTCAAAAAATCAAACCCTCACAACCTTTGAAAAGGACCCCCACAATAGGTCTTCTAAAAAAATATGAATATTTATTCACTTTACAAGAGTTTGGGTTAACTCCACTTTAACACAACATCAAACTCTTGATTACCAAAAGACTCCATGGAATAGGTAAACTTAAATGAAAAGAGTGATAGAATGACACTTAGAAAATAAAACAATGTGGCATTATGCTATACATCTATATGCCTACATGGCATACATATCGAAAGGAAGTGGGAAAGTTTGAATTGAACAAGTGAAGCAAGTTTAGAGACATTAGACATTAATGGCACATAAATTTTAATTGAATACCAAAGTCTATATTAATGAATTGAAAATAAACCTTATGCCGATTAGTCATAAATAAAATCTGAGCTTACTTTCCACCTTGAGAATAAGCCCTAACTACCTACATTTTAAACATGAAGTTCATATAAAATATCTAAGCCACTAAATTGAAGAACTAGAACTATATTAGATCAATGAATTAAATATGGCATCTTCATCTAATACATTCAAATTATCCCTACCACTATCTAAATTATTTATCAAGGACTCAATTTAATACAAAGACACCATCTTTGATCCAATAATATTCAATAATGAATATCCAAATTACTCAACATTATGGGATATAATTCATTAGGTGGATGAACATACTTGTGATAAGAACTTGAAACCAACACACAAATAATTGGTTTAATATTTACTCCTTCTCAAGAGATATAGATTGAATTTTGCATCACCCAAGCCTGAGGTTATGCCATGTATAGACCTACTATGAGACCTTTTAATTATAGGCAAGGTGACTGGGGGTGATTTCTTACACCACCTAGAGTAAAAAATTGTCATCCCTTTCATTTTAGGAGATGTATTCCAAAGGTAATTGTCCCTACCTATTAAAAATGCTAAATATGATTTACACATAATGGTTACATCAAAAAATAACAAATCAATTGACAAAAAATTGAGAAAATGGATAATTCTTAGAAATACCATTTTACCCAAAGAGAACCAACCAATACCTATAAATAAGTTTCATATTGGATTCTACATTATGATGTCCATACTAAACTAGTTATATGGTTACCCCAACATTGAATTCCTTCATCTCAAATGAGTTCCACTACTGTATTTACTAATGACCTCAGATCTAACATTTGCTCTGGGAGTAGAAATAAATGTTAAGTTACATGAATGAGTTTTGTACAAGAACAAGAGGCATATGGGAGGACACTTTTATGTGATGTCCTACCCTTAGATGTTTTATTAGGAAAAATATGTATCACTCTAGAGTCCAAATCCAGATTTCATTAATAACTTTATATGTGACTCATACTCTTTCATATATATATATGCCTATATTAGAAACATAACCCAAATTTTAGAAGATGTATACCCTTAGGTTTGGAGATTTAGTCATGAGTCATCACTACCCAAGGTATCTAAGAGCATAGTTAACACATTGATGTCTAGATAGGTCTATTGGCTATATCCTGACTACATCGTGATCCTAGTTGTTGGGCATAAGGACACACCCTTACATCTCTCTAAGCATATACCAAATATAATAACAAAGTAGGAGATAGCCTACCAGCTATGGTGGGGAATTTATGAAGATTTTAATAAGAAAAAAAGATTTATTTCCATGATTCCCATCTAATTATTGGTATGATGTGTTATGTAAACCATAAGAAATTTTGGGAGGCTTGTAGATTCAAAGAATAATAATCATTATCCACCCTACCACATAGAGACTGGGACCCTTATTGAAGAGTTTAAAATCATATTTAAGGCCTAGGTATTCCATACCAATATGATCTTTATGACCATGACTTACTTATTATTAATTCCAAGAGTGATTCTCAAATCCTAAAGAGGGCATGAATGACTAGATTGAGTGAGGGACTCTTGAAAATCATCCAATGAGAGCCTTCAATTTATGGATGTGCATCTAAAGATTACACCATTATGTGGGTGGGTTTCCATAGATTTATAGATTAATAGGCCTTCCAAATCATCAATGGAATAGGGGGAACCTTCTCAGACATTACCCATTATAGTTAAAACTGTAAAGCAAGATCCTGGGGTGGTTGAAAATCTAAACATTTCACCATCACTTGGGAGAGACAAATATGATCCAATTTATATTGAGTCTTCAAAATTAGAAGACCATTCTCATCTTATTTATAATTTAGCTCAAGAGACTATAAGTGTGAAAATCTCAACTTCCTCTACATAAGAGGCTTACCACATAATAAAAAAGTGAATATTTTCTATAAGAGGAACCCAATAGCTTAGATCGCCCAACTGAGTCCAAATATTGAATAAAAATCTACAAAAAGACCATCAAGGTAGGAAAAACAATCTATAGGAGGTTAATCCATTGATGAAGAGGAGTAATTACAAATATCTAAAGTCTTAAGCATCCAGGATGCCAAAGGAAAGGCATCAGTACAAGGTGACCAATTAGGTGAGGGTGTAATCCCAACTATCTATATAGTTCCTTCAATTTTAACAAATATAATTGTATCTTATGTCTCCCTTATGTATGTTGGTTGTTTTGATCCCATTTCTCTTAGTCCTAGTGTTTTCCCTTCCCTAGTTTCGTCTAAATTAGAATTTGTTTCTTTTGAGCCTAGTGTCCAAACATCCTTGGTAATTCGAAAAGTAGATGTTTCTTCTACTCCTATTGTCTCCACATCCTCAATAGTTTCTACTATTTGAATTTTGTCCTCATCATTTATTTCACCTAATTCTATTTTTGTTACCTACACCACTACCTTAGCATCCCCTAAGAACAAAAAATTATCATCTAAGAAATCTAATGGAGTATTGAAAAGTCTACATATGCATGTGTCATCCACTCAGTTAGTCTTGTCAATTCCTTCTTCTAATTGTTCCCAACCTACCACTATAGTATCATCAAATAAGGTTGGGAAGAAGAATCAAATACATACAATCCACCCATTTCCCTAATATGGTGGTGTATATTGATCCAAGATAATTTATCCTTCCCTTATATACCCATTACATGTATAGGCCTTGAAACAATCTTTAGGAGATTTATTGGTTGAGACTATATCCCAAGACACTCAACCAACTAACCCAACTAAACTGGTAATCCCATAATGGGCAACTGATTTAGAATCTTAGGCTTATGAAAGATATAACCTTACAATCATAGAGTTATCCATAATAAGCTCATTTTTTAACTAATCCATAGGGAGTATCCAGAGTGTGAAGAAAAGAAATATTAAAGACAATGTTGGAAGGGGGATGATCCTATAATAAAGATAAGATGTTTTCTCCATGTCAAAGAGGAAGACTAAGAGACGAAAGTAGTCTTCCTATAATGAGGATTTCAAATCATACTTTGATACATAAAAGGATTATTTTATTGAGATACATGAAGGAACATAATAATAGAGGAGAGAGATAGAACAAGAGTTAGATAAGGTTAGGGAATAATAAAACACCATCCATGTTTCCATGCAAATTGAAACAAATATACAATGTATAGCTTTAAGACTAAAACATTTTGGATGCCATTATTTCAATGAGGGTTAAATTTTCCCCTCAAATCATTGAATCAACTAAATTATTTAATTGTTTAAAGGAAGATCAAAATAAACTAAAATTCCTTGTTCTATACACAATGAATAAGGCATATAGCCATCTCGATTTAATGATACCATTGGAGGTTTCAAATGACCTCAACATGATTACAATTCAAACACAAGAAGTGAGGAAATGGTTTATTTTAGTAGAAGCAATACTGCCTAAATATGTAGAGCATTAAAACTTCATTTTAAAATTTTTAGAGGAGTTATAGATCACACGAGCAGGGGAATCTATAGGTAAACTAATAAGTAGAGTTGGTTTTGACCATTTTATCTAATAAGACTTTGCCAAATTCATGTAGAATATTTAGGGATTAACATTAGAGAAGATTCATGTTGAGTTGAAATTTTAATGAAATAAATTCACAAATGTGGAGATCTTTTTTAATCACCTTTAAGACCATTAAAGCCAAATATGCATGCCTAATGAAGTAGACAAGCAAGGTGAATATAGCCCCACTTTTGAACATGGACATCATAAGATACTAATATGATGTTAGATTTAATTATTTTTAAGAATGAGAGGATAGGAAGAAATTTAATAATCTATATACCAGTTCAGTTATAGCCACCAGTTCAATTCTACTATCCACTTCAGTCTCTTCTACAATAATAAACATAGCCATGCAATTGTTGAGTGTAAATAATACATAGTTATTGAAAGCTAATTTTGTATGTAGTATTGAATATAGGATTAATCAATGTAATTATAATTTATTTATAATTTACATATGAATGTAAGATTTATTTTGAATGATCTATAAGAATGCAAAACTTTCACGATATTACGTAGGAAGGCTTATTGTTTTGACACAATTGTAAATAATTGTAAGTGTACATGAATTTTTGGCATTAAAATTAGAACTAAAGTTCTAATTAATATATGTAACTTAAAGTTTGTATGGACTTAGAGGATGAGGCAAACCCTTTCCAAGTATATTTATACATGTAAACCCTAATTTAAAAAGTTCAAAAAAATATCAATATAATAAAAATTCATTTCGATTGTCATGCCATGCATGGATGTATTTTACTTCCATTTCTATGTGGTTAAGGTTTTATTTCATTTGGTTCTTTTAATTCATCAATTTTAAGTGTGAAAAAGCTATGGATAATTCCTTTTATTATCATTAATATCTACTAATTTAAGATGTCTAGAAGATATTTAAGAGTTAGTAAGTAATATTGATTTTAAGAAATTGGTTGATTGTCTTATTTTTCTAAGTGTGAATAAGTGTTTCCATTTAGTATAATATTGTAGGTGTGAGCCATAACTTCCCTGGATACCTTTCTGGTCCAAGGCTTAATCTAATGAGTGAGGGTGTACAATATCTACTCGAAAAGAAATAACATTTAGCTAAAACCCTTAAGTTTCCTATACCATTTTATCTTAAACTACCTAACTATGTTTTTATATGAGTGTGTAATAACTAAAAGTAGTAAGAACTAGGTCTGAAAACACTTTTCCATAGAGGAACCAACCTAATAAGTGATCCCTTGAAACCATAGAGCCTTATTTTTTGCTCTAACCTTACCTCATTTTGAAGTTTTTTTGACTAAGATCTATCCAATTTAGAATAGATCCATCCATTCATTCAAGCCAACTAGGTTTTAATTTATTTACTAGGATTTATTTCACTATAAGTACACTTGATTAACAACTTAAATTCTCAATATTTTATTCCACTACCAAGTTTTTTAACCCATACCTATAACTCGTGCCCTGGAGTAGAGTTTACCTCCATTGAGTTCCTAAAATTTTAGAGTCTACCTCATTAAATATGGGGATGTGCACAAGACCCACATCAATAAGAAAGAAGTTATCACTATAAATAGGTTGACTTTTATGCTTTCCCTAGTGAGAGGTCATCTCCTATGTTTGATTTGAATTAAAGACACCCAAGAGACTTATTTGGTCTAGGTCCTAAGGTAGTCTTTTGGTTTCACCTTTGTCAATACATCTAAGCCTAGATATGTATCAATTATTCCTAATATACCTCAAGTGAGGACACCTTATCTGGTAAGAAATATCCATCCTATTATTCATCTTATGCCCCAACCACCTTTTTTAGTTTGATATTATATTACTATCCTAGGGGATATGGACAATTTACAAAGGAATATAGAGAAGCATCTACCTTCTTTCTCCCCCTCAAGAGGGAGAACTTCATGGGAACATATCAAGTCTTTCAAGGCTGATTTGAGGTTAATGAATGTTATTTATAAAGATGTTTTATGTAATTTTTTATCATTTACATTATAAGATTATGCTTACATTTGGTATATCAATCTTTAAGATAACTCAATTACTTGAGGGAACTCATACCAAATCACTTTTCTTTCCCAATTTGGATAAGTTACCATCCCTAGCCTGGTGTATCAACATTTCACTAGTATGAAAAGGGAGCCTAATGATATAATTTAGGATTTCAATACAAGATTTCAAAATATGTATACGTAGATGTATGTAACATATAGGTTAGATAAAATTTTAGCATTGGATATGTATAAGAATGCCTTAGATCTAATCATTGTAGTTTTCATATGAACATTTTTTACTTCCAACATTCTGGCCTTAACATATGAAGAAGTTATCAATATTTATAGATATCTAAATCCTAAATTACTAAGAACCCCAGTATTAATGTCAGTTTCATAGATCCAAATCAAATGCCTCATGTTAATCAAAATGTTCTTACATTCAACTAGAATCAGTTATATGTACTACCTTCTCTAATGTAATAGACACCAAATCAAAATTATGGTTATATGAATAATAATGTGTAGATGAAGGGTCATAAATAGAACCAAAATTCAATTGCATCCAATATTGTACTTGCATAGGGTGTTAATTCTACCAAAACAAAACTAGATCCCATATAAAGAATGGTTTAGAAGTTGATGAATCACTTATTAAACATGTAGAGGAAGATGGGTAATGAATTTGGATAGAATAATAACCAAAATTATGGGGTTTAAAGATATAGTAGACCTTTCAGTTGGTCGATAAATAATTCAAAACAATAAAATACCAATAAGTTTCTAGAAATTAATATAGTATAAGTAACTCTACCTAATTGGTGTAGAGTTCATATTACACCACAACATGGTGAAATTGAATGTGTGTAATTTTGTGAATTTTTTGATATTTTATAATAGGAGATATTAATGCATGATTTGATGAACAACCCACCAAATTTCTACCCTTAATCTAGTTCCTAAAACACCACCATGGTATTTTAAATGCATGAGTCTTATTTCCCAAGTGAGGATGAAAATGAACTAGAGGATAACTATGATGAAATACATGCCTTCTAATAGTATCATAATGGTAATTATAATGTGAGTAATAATCATCTCTTCACAACATATACTCCTCCGACCAATACCTCTATTCTACCAAATTCAAAGGTTGACAATAATCCATCTCTCCCAAAAGGGAATGAATAACCACATAATAAGGAGGAATAGAGAGAATGAGGATATAACATTGTTGAAGACATGAATAATATTAAATCCAAATCAATCTTCATGAATTGCCTTAGATCATTGAATAAAAGGAGCTCATATAGAGGTCCATTATAGGAAAGTCAACTGTAAAAAAGACAAAGGTTACTCATACCAATATTATATACAAAAGTAAACTAGAAGTTCCTCTTTTATTATTAACTATTATATATTTAGGAAAGAACATTTATAATTTTTTAGTTTATTTTGTAGCTTCACCTACTATGACACTAAATTCCATTTTCTAAAAGCTTAGATTGACTCTAAGCCCATAAAAAAGGATGGTCTCACAACTAGATAAGATAGTAGTGCCTATAGTAGGAGAACTGAATGATGTACACATCTAAGTTAATTTTGAGCCACATGTGTAGATTATTATTGACACAATTTTAGTGAATATACCAAAAAGATATGGACTCCTCCTCAGTAAATACTTGTCTAAAATATTGAATGGGTATGTAGCAACTGATTTATCTCATATTTGGTTGCCATGGAGAGGTATTATAAACCAGATTCAAATTGATCAATAACAAAGAATGAAGCACCCTATTACTGAATACAACAATAATAATGAAGAGGTAAGCCATAAATATCCTAACCTTTGGATTTATGCCTTTACCATAAAGTATGAAGTACATAAACTAGCAGTTTAAGGACATTTCCAATAATGGACTCTCTACTTGGATCATGTAAGATCAAAGTAGGGATCAAGCATTGGTGTCAAATTGGTGGATCTACAAGGTAGGAAATATATAGAAACATACATACTATATTTACCTTTCACCAATAATAGAGTGGATTATGAGGCACTAATGTTTGGATTTCATTTTGCTCTAAAAAATAATGTCAAACAACTACTATTTATGGAGATTCAGAACTAGTAATCAATTAGGTCAAGAAGAAATACCAATGAAAAATATCATACCTAAAGAGGTAAGAACATAGATCTTAATATTTAATTGATTCCTTTTATGCCTTTAATATAGTTGTTATTCCTATAAAACATAATCAATCTAATGATTCATTGGCTACTTTAATTTCTAGCTTGGCACCACTACAAGAGTCTAAGGTACATATATTCTCTATTGATCAAGTACCTTGACCATCTATTCCTAAAAACATGAAAATTTTACAAGTCTTTGATGATGACTATATTATCATCTAATTATTGATTAACTTAGGATAATTTGAGTCTCTTATCATTAATGATAAGGATATTAGTTATCTATGCCAATAAGAATTGGGAAGAGTTTTTCAGTGGAAATAAAACTACCTTCCCTTAGGAATTGTTTCTTTGAAAAGAGAATTTGATCTAGATCTTTAAGCATAATGTTATTGGGACCAACATCACCATTTTTTTACTTCTTTGTAAATGGGTCCCTTGTTAATATTTCAAAACATTCATATCCTGGCATGGTTTACATGGTATTATTATTTCTTGAATTAGGGTATCATCCACCTAGAAAGGGAATGAGTCCTTACCTAGTTAATTATGCTTTATTAACTAATGCTACTGATGATAAATCTTGAATTATGAAGTAAAAGTTTCATGGAGGAAGGTAGGGTTCTAGAGTAAGAAAACCTAGGAGTTTGAATTTAAATTTTTATGGGAGAAAAATTGGTGGGAATTGGTCATTTTAAAAGACCTTAAGTTTAATGTTACATTAAGGCTCAGTTATGTTTTTAAACATGCCCAAACCTTAACATAAAATTATACTTAAGTCCCCCTTTATGTTCTTCCCCTTTTAAATCCCTCCTAATTTCATTAAGTATTATGTACCCAAAGCCCTTTTTCATCCTAAAAATATTTAAAGACCTTATCAACATTTCATCCTAATTTCAATTCCAAAGTGCCTTCATGTTTGTTTAATATGAATCAATGGTTAACATTCACTTGAAAGCCTAATCTGATGGCATGAGATCCTTCCAGGATAAACTACATGCTAAACACTACTTATTACAAAAGTTTATATAATATTTATTTTGATGACCTCACTCCCATCATTTGACATTCATTAGGATGTCTTTGATGTTAGCGAGGCCTTCAAAATAAGCCTTGTCCAAACTTTTATCTGTAGTCCAAAATGGGACCTTTTAAACATTAAAACATAGGCTTATCACATTAAAACTTTAATCCCTTAGCCTAAGCCTATGTATATTATGAACTGACTTAATAATCATGCATCTTGAAAGATCTAATGGCTTGCATTTATCCTAAGATCAGAATCCAACAATGTGAGATCAAAAGGTTTGTCAAAGGTTAGACTAATAAAAAATGACCTCATAGATCACAAATAACATTTCATTCTTCATCACTGAGCTTGATTTAATAGCTTGTTTCAACCTAAAAGTCCTAAGATAATTAAGAATATAACAAGTGGCATGCTACCATTTAGCTAAAGGAACATCATGACCTTAAAATTGATAGCCATCCTCCTATCATTTTATGTTCATGATGATGTCTTTAACATTAGAAAGAATGTCAAATTTAAACAAAACTGTCCTATCAACCAGTCAAATCCAACCTCATGGATCAAGATCAATGAATCTCACTCGATCGTTGATCTTAAATAAATGACACAAAGTGAAGGTGGACTTTTCAACTCAAGACCTTAGAACTTGATGGCTTGAGACCTAGATAAATTACATCTAGTCATTTCTTAAGAAGACTAGAGCATGCCACTTGGTGTAACCTAGTCATCTAGGCCTTGAATGCCCAATCAAAATGGACTTCTAGATCTTAATAAAGGGCTCATGTTCATCTTTGGATATTGATCCAATTGAGCAAACTAAAAGTCTCTATTTAAAAACAAGCAACTAGTCTTAAGAAAATTCTTGTAAGGTACCATGAAAACATACTGAAATAGGTCTAGGTAAGCACCAAGTAAACACTAAAAGGCAATCCCAAGATATGGCACACCCAAAAAGATAAGATTTGCATAAGTGGTGATGTCTATAAGATTTAATACATGAATAAATTTATGAAATCTATCACCTTCACCATCAAAGCCTCAAAAACTCTACCAAAATAGCTTAAAGCTCTAAAAATTAATTAATTGAGTACCTAATTGCATTAGGCAAGCTCAAATTATCATCTTGAATACCAAGGATAGGCATATTCTAAGGTAATTAAGATCATGATAGTGATAAGGCAATAGTGGAAGGAAGAGACAAACTTGTCTCTATCCATAGACCATAAAGGGAAATGCTTCAGGGACACTAAATTAGACATAGGGGCATTATTCAGAGGAATAAATAATTGGGCTGAGATTTTCTTTGCCATTAAAGAGTTACATCCTTTATCATCTATAGATCAAAGTGTGATAGTCACCAAAAATAAGTTTGATGACTAGGTTGCAATCCAAATGATAGGTCTTCATCAAGCTACTACCAAATCAGAGGTACTACCTTATATTGACATCCTTGTACCCTTATTTATAGATTGTAGTATTTATAATGATTAGATTATCAAATAAGGAGACTTAAAGAGGATTTATTGTGTTACCCTAGTAACCTTTGAATGCTAATATAAACTCCCCAAAGTCCATATTGAACCCCCCCATAAAAGAGTGGACTACCCAACATAGCCTAGATGTCATCATGAGACCATGGTTAATCCAAGGGACTCACATGGATAAAACTCATGATGGTAGGATTCATATCATATAATTTATAGAGGGCATCAGGATCACTATGACCTCACTAAATAGAGACTCTGGAGTAGCCACCACCACCAATGTTGACCCTAGGTGGTTTATTATGTATACTTCATGTTAGAAGAAAAGTTGACTCCACTTATTAGAGAGCTAATTAGTATCCACTTGGGAAGGAAATTTTATGGCATTAAGAAGAAGACAATTCAACAATTATCCATGATGTCTTATCTACTAGACTCCTTGATGGCATCCACCAATATTCTTGGTGTTAAGAATTGATCCTCCCATAGTACAATCACCATCTCCCATCATTACTCCAATCTATATATCTTAAAGTATAGGGATCATATTTAATTCATTTATGACTGCATATATCCCATATTTTTCTAAAGCATCATAAGACATCCCATGCCCATGATGCACCCTCTTTTCAAAAGATATGTTGATCTCATGGGAGACATTTGGTTTTATCTATACTATACTATCCTTAGGATTGAAGCTACCATGACCCAGTCATTTAGGTTGTTTGTCTATGTTCCCCTTAAGTTGGTTGAACAAGAAATTATGTACCGAATTTCCCATGGAGTTGATAACACTTGCAGAGAGAAAAAGAAGGGCTTTCCACATCCTTTCCCATTTTTGATTGGGAGAACCTTGATTAGGGACTAGAAGCAATTGGACATTATGTCAAGATAGAGGGATACCTTCTACTTTTAGAAGGATGAAGTAAAACAATGGGACCCAAACAAAAAATTTGTCCCTTACTTACAATCAAGGAAGCTAACCAAGGTGTATTATGAACACATGGTTGGTCCTTATGACCATTTATATACTAAAGATAAAAAATTTAAAGAGGTCCTTATTGTATGTAGACAACATGGTTTTAAGCTTGATCACTGATTGAAAAGGGAGGAGAAACTAACTACGGAGAGATGCAAAATAAACCTAGTGCAATATCATTTGTCTCCCTCCACTTCAAGTGCACCTCCAAGTCAGCCACCATAGCCAACACTCCAAGATCAAAGAGTAGGTGAAAGAATAATAGAAGAAAGGCTAGGTGAAGGAATTTCATCATTAACCCAACCTCCAAGACCATCTCCCCTAGTAGATCACATTGATATGGTTGCCTTAGAGACATATGAAATGGTGGATGAGTTCTTTAAGAAACTTAAAAAACCCTATGGATCTAACCAATAGGGTGAGGAAGCCATAGTTGAGGTGGCTCAAATTGAAGGACCCTAATAGCTAAGGAAGAGAAGAAGAAAAAAATATTATTGGAATTGGTCCCTATCACTCAAAAGAAGAGGGAATCTGAGATGGACCGTATTCCTAGGTCCTCCAAAGGACCAAAGGTAACATGGACCCATCCCACTAGTGAAGTGAACCTATTTAGTGATGAATTCCCAATACATGGACCTATTAACCTAGACTAGTTCATATTTGGGAAATTCAAAAAGGTTCCATCCAACTCTCATTCATGGGTAATCACTAACACTTTAGGTGTGGACACCCATGATAATATTAAACCTTGGATCAAAGAGATCATGAAGGAGCAAGAAGAGAGGATAATTGTTGAGGATACAAAGAGAGTGACAAGATGATGAAAAATTAGGGAACATCAAGTGGATATAGAATTTAAACCCCAAAAGTAGCCAAACTCTCTAAACTAGTAGCCACAATGCATTTCAATCCAAATAGATTAGGGTTTGAGAGAATAGTAACAAAGAAGGCCACCATTGGCACTAAGGAATTCACATTCTAGAGAGTTAAACCTTTTGTTGGCCTAACACCCATCTAGGGAGAACTAGTAAGGGAGAATCCCATACATAAAGAGGATATTTAGAGTCTATTAGAGGCCTACTATGCTATGATAGTAGCTGGGATCAGAGGGATGAAGCAACAAATTAAAAATTTAGAGAAAGAAAAGAAGGATTTAAAAGCCCAAGTCCCACTTTCAATCCCTAAGGATATATTAATGTTTTTGAATAAGTCCTTTTGGACATTTTTGAAGGGTTGAAGGCCTTGAAATCTAGATCAACTATCTTGGCCCATAAGATTAAGAGGGCATAGCCATTGGTCACCCAATGGAAAAATTCTAGAGATTAGGAAATTGAATTGATTAATGTCCATCACACCAAGTATGCCTAAGGCATTCATATAATCAAATTGAAACACTTGCATGCCCTCCTAGGAGTCATTGAAGATAGCATATTAGACCCAAACAACTAGTGTGATAATGTTAATAGCCTTTTGGAAGAAGACAAAGGCTTGATGGCAAGGATGGAGGATCTCTTGAAGGACCTATTAGAAAAACCATCAAATACCATTGTCATAGGCCTAATGGAAGATGAGGAGTTTAGGAAAAGGGTTAGTCTCCACATCCAAATCATTAGAGACAACCAAGGATAACATATCAAGGAAAATTAGAATGTCATTATTATCATCATCACATCCAAAAAGTAGATTGTAGAGGACTAATACATCTACGAACTCAAGCCCAATGGTGACAGGGAATTTGACACATTTGCAAGTCAAGAAGAGGATTATTTAATGAAACCTATCATACACTTTGAGATTATCAATGAAAAATACACTAAATCATAGAACATCTTCAAACAATGACTCAAGGGTCCCACTAATGTAACATAAAAGAATATTATTTTGTAAAATATATGCTAGTCTATTAGCATACATTTAACATTTATCAAAATTGGCATGAAATCCTTTTACAGTATATCTTTGTATTAAGGACAACTATCCTTAGCTTGCATATGGGTATTTTTAGAGGGTTAATTGGTAAACAACCTATGTTTCCTATAAATAGGTGGGGTTTACCATTTTGTAAAGGGAGAGACTTTGAGCAATTTGTATACAAAAGAGCATTTAATATAATTATGGAATTCTAAAAAGATTGTCTGAATAGTTTATTGAAAGCCAATGGTGTCTCTCAATTACATGTTATTATCTTAAATTTGAATGGTTCATTGCATTTTGAGCTACATTTTTTTATCATAGGGATTTTGGTTTGTGTTAATGTTATATTAACTAAAAATATCTTCAGTATACTTCATTTTATTTGCTCTGCATTTAGATGTGCATATGTTATTTAGGTTATAGTAGCAAACTTTTAAAGTAAAATTGGTTCTTACTTGTGGTTTATATATCTTCTTTGAAGCTTGCCCGTTTTGTGATGTAATCTAAGTTTATAGTATTTTACACCACAAATTGGTTCATGTATGCTCAAAGTAATTAGAAATTTGTCATAATATTTGAGATGGAAATCTATAATCATGTTCACTTTTCTACCTTACCCTTCCTTTTATTACTTTTTTTTATCAAAACTCATCTAGTTTAAAGATCATTGTTAATATCCATTTAGATTAACTTGTAGGCTTAGATTATCATAAAGATTGAGACCTTAGTGGCTTCTAACCACCAATTTAAATAAATATTATGGATAGCTCCCATACTCTATTTATATTCCACCACAAACATAATAGAATTATAGCAAACTTAAAATCATGCTTTAGATTCTTTGAATCCTAAAAGGAGAAGTGTTCATCAACACTGAAGAGCACATGTGAGATAATTAGAAGCATCAACAGGGAGGATCCCAATGGCACTAGAAGGAGGGCCTTCTTGATAAACTAAAATGATTCTTACATTAAATATAAATGATTCTTAATCCTTATGAGTGAGTCTTCACTCTAAGTGCAAAGACCCTTGATCTAGGTGATTTTTCACATATCTTTGCCCTTAGTTGGGTAAAAACTTAGTTCTCTATAAGGAAATAGTTAAATTATGGTAAAGATAGCTTCAATATTTAATAATTCATAGTATTTGAAATTATAATGGTTTATTTCAATTGAATATTGACCATTCTTAGGGAATATTGGGTTCATTTGAGTCATAGGCTGTAAAGAATGGCCATATTTGCATAATTTAACAAATTTTTGAGTTTACATAGATAAAGATCAGTGTCCTTTGTCCCTTTATGAGAAAATATTCAACAAAATAGGTTTAATGTGTAGGTTGATTGTAAATTTTTATTAATTCTAACTTGTTACAGCATATTTTAAATATGATACTTAATCTTCAATCTAGAATTGCCAAGGATCAGGACCATATCACATTTAGAGACAAGAGAGCCCTTGCTCAAACTAGAAGCTCAAAGGAGAACTAGGAAGGATAGACGAAGTCATAGATGTTATAAGTCTCTACCGTCTTCACCCTTGCAAGTGGTTCTTGCATTCAATTTTCACTTAGATATAGCATGGATTGGAAGTTTGCCATCAATGTACCAAATGTAGTTCATGACTTTCCTTGTAATCCTAAAAAGTACTTGCCAGTATTTAGTCTAACTAGTGTTAGAACCATAGATTAACATGTTAAGTATTTCAAGGCTACCTTAAGGTTAATAAATTTCATCCATGAAGATGTAGCTTGTATATTATTTCCTTTTACATTAAAAGATGATACATATTAATGGTTCTTTAATTTGCCCGACAATTGTATTACCTCATGGAATAGTTTTGACACTATCTTTATTGATCAATTTAGGAAGATCATAAGCCCCTATCTCATTTATCACCAATTTCATACCATTAAGAGAGATGTAAATGAACCTATTAGATCCTTTAATGCTATGTTCCAGAAGATGTTTAGTCTAACCATGGATCCCTACAAACCTAATGAGGCTTTAGATTTAGAATTTTATAAAGATGTTGTTGACCCTATGACTTTTATGTGTCTTAAAAGGGCTATCTTAGCTATCAACACACTAGCTCAAGCTTATTCTAAAGTACTGGTTATTAGTGACCAAATGCAGCCTCAAAGATAGATGGCTTATTCTATCCCAAATGTTAATCCTTAGATGCCTGCATTAAACCTTTTCCCAATTAATAACCAAAATGCTCTAGCATTAAACTAACTCTCTATTTTGAATATATTACCTACTAAACATGCTACCCATAATCAAAACCTAGGTTTCTTAAGTCATCAAGTTACTAATGGATTTCACACCAATGACCAAAAGGATTTAGTAATAGTCAATAGCACTAATAAGAACCAAGTCCAAAATTTTGAGATCCCAAAGAATGACAATGAATCTATACTAAAGATGGTCTAGAATCTTAGCATAGATTTCTTACAATTATGAAAGCAAGTTGGAAATGATAATGACAAATTTGGGAAAAACTTAACTTTTGAAAAGTTTAACATGCCTATAATTAGATTTTAGAATGATAGTTTCTATAATAATAAAGTTAATGAGCCTTGCTCTAGGAAAAAGACTATGGACATTAATCTCACTGATATTGCTTTACCAGACTATTGTAGGGTGCATGCTATCTCTAAACATGGTGAGATTGATTGCATTGAGTTTTACAAGGGTTTTAAATCTTTTTAAGAATAACTCAACACCTTTAAGTTAGTCCCAAATAGATATACTACTACAATTCCTTCTAGATCCTAGCCATCTAACTAAGTGCACATGGTAGAGACATTTCAATTCCCTTTGTAATAAGATAATAAGTTTGAGAATGTTCCTAAAGAGATTCAAGCATTATAACAATTCTTAAAGATGTAGCCTCTAATAAATAGGGAAAAAAGACATCCATTAACTACTTCTAATCCCCATAATAATTATAGGACTCCTTTAGACACTACATTAAGGAATGATCCTGAACCACCTAAGGTTAGTTCTTCCAAATTTACTACTAAACCTTCATGCAAAATTGGTTACAACATTTTGGAAGATATGAAAATGATCAAAGCCAATATTAATCTACATGAGCTAACTCAGATTATAAAATAAAGAGATGTACTCTCAAAATCATTATCCAAGAAACATGGGAAACCCCTAAGAGCGATAGTGTAAATGTAGCTATGCAAGTAACCAAAGTAGAGTTACCACCATTATTAATTATAGTTAGGATAATTGGGAAGAATTTCTATAATTGTATTTTGGATTTTGGAGCTTCAACCAACATTATGCCAACCAAAATATGTGAACAACTCAGGTTAACCCCAATCAAGTCTGATAGGGTGGCTACTCAATTGGACAAATCCAAATTCAAGGTCATTGGGGAACTATTAAATATGCATATGTAACTAGATAGTGAACCAAGGGTTCAACAATTTATTGATATCCAAGTGGTTGATATTCCCAATGCTTATGGGTTATTCTTAAATAGAGAATAGACTAAATCCTTGAATGGTTAGATGTCCACTGACTGCTCCCACTTATGGTTACCATAGAAGGGTTTTCCATATCAGGTAAGGGTAGAGAGGGAGGCCTAGATGAGACACATGATAATTGAATATAATGTTGTCAATGATAAGGTGAACTTCTTAGACTCTTAACTTAGGATTTTTTACTCTAGAATCTATAAATGAACCTTGTTCCAAAAATCCACCTCCAATGCCTGGTTTATGGAAGTGGTATGTGGCTAGTGATAGGTGTAAATCAAGATCAAGAGCTGCTATTATATTGATAGACATTATAGAAAAACAATATCATGCTTCCTATAGGTTACAATTCTCATGTATAAATAATTTAGTTGAGTATGAATCTCTTATTTTGGGACTACAAATCACTATTGAACATTAAGTTGAGGAACTATTTGTCTATTGAGATTCTGAGTTGGTGGTCAACCAAGTAAGAAGAAAATACCAATGCAAGCTATCTTACCTCAAGAGATACAAGTTTAGAGTTTGGGATTTTATGGAATATTTTGATGCTCTCAACATCTTATCTATTCTCAGGGAAGAAAATAATGTTGTTGATGAGCTTGCCTCTATTGAAACTAATCTCATGCCCAATCATGGTTCCCCTAACATCAATATTGAGATAATACCATGTCCCTCAGTGCCTGAAAACATAAATCACTTTCATGTTTTCAATGATGATTAGAAAATTATGGATTTTTTGACTAATTCTAGGGCCTTTAAAACTCACATCATTGATGAAGCTGATGAAATTACACCTAAAAGGGAGCTTAATGTTAAAATCATCCAACTAAGTGACAATAAGATACCTAAAGGGATTATTTCATTGGAAAGGTTGTTTGATCATGAAAAAAATACTGGGACACTTATGGTGCCTAAAGTAAATGGTAAGGACTATCAGGTGGTAGATCTTGGCTCACATGATCAACCCCAACAAGTGAACATAGGAAAGGCTTACACTGAAATGGAAAATATAAAAGGTTGAGAGTTGCTTATAAAATATAAGGATGTCATTTCTTGGTCTTATGAAGATCTAAAAATATTTGACCCAAGGTTATTA
This sequence comes from Torreya grandis, assembly GCA_037957365.1. Classification (NCBI taxonomy): domain Eukaryota; kingdom Viridiplantae; phylum Streptophyta; class Pinopsida; order Cupressales; family Taxaceae; genus Torreya; species Torreya grandis. The sequence continues at coordinate 180,035 of JARHVA010009574.1, read as the reverse complement.
CTCATACTTTCCCCCTCAAAGAAAATTGTAAACCATTTAGATAGAGGAAAAACCTATCAATCATGTCCTAGAGCTTATGATATTTAGGGAAGTCAAGAAACTAATGGATGCAAGGATTGTCTTCCTATTAGGCATTCTACTTGGGTTTCAAACTTGGTCCCAGTTAAAAAAAATAATGGGGAAATAAGATTATGCATAGAATTTAGAAATCTGAATAGAGAATTTGAAAATAATAATTACCCCTTAACTTCTCTCGATCAAGTTATCCAAGTTGTTTTAGGATCTGCCATGATGTCATTTTTGGATGGATTTTATGGATATAACCAAGTTATTATTACTCTAGAAGACATGATAAAAACAACTTTCACTACTAAATGGGGAACATATTACTATAAAAGAATGCCATTTGGATTAATTAATGAAGGAGCCACCTTTTAGAGGGCCATGGACCATGATTTGCAAGGTCTAGTGGGTAAATGCATCATCATTTACATGGATGATCTTATAGTTTTATCCAAAACTATGGGGAACACTTTATGGACTTGCAACAAGTGTTTGAAAGATGCAGGAGGTATGAAATATCCCTCAACCCTAAGAAAAGTATGTTTTATGTCACTGAAGGAAAACTATTGGGGCATGTCATTACTAAAGATGGGATTTATATATATCTTGAGAGAGTTTAATCCATCTCCAAAATTGAACTATCCAATAGTCTAAAATACCTAAAATCATTCTTTGGTAAAATTAACTTTGTGAGGAAGTTCATCTTAGGCTTTGCTAAAATTGTCAAACCTTTGAATAATATGCTCAAGAAATATGCTAAAATTTCTTAGAATGAAGAATCAAAAAATCCTTTTCTAACATAAAAAAGGCAATTGGTCAAGCCCTAGTCTTGATAAGTATTGACTTTTCAAAGGAATTTTACTTGTATTCATTTACTTTTGACCACACCATGGTTGTTGTCTTAACTCAAAAGGTTGATGGGAGTGACCATCCTATAGCTTTTATGAGCACCAACTTAAAAAATGTAGAGGTAAAATATTCCATGATTAATAATAAATCCTATACATTGGTAAAGGTAGTAAAAAAATTTAGACATTACATCCTTAGAAACAAGGTACACACCATCTTACATGACCCAGCCCTAAAGCTTATGTTGAGCTAGAATGAGCTTGGGGAATAAAGGAGTAAGTATATGTCAGTCCTAAAAGGGTATGATATTTAAATTAATATTTACAAGATGGTGAAATGTTAGGGTTTATTATATATGATATACACTACCAATCCTAAACTCCATATCATACAAGTTGAGCAACAAAACTTCCAACCTAATAAGTGGTATGAATCCCTCATCCACTTATCAATGGTATTTTCCCTCCAAGACACACCAAAGTTCATAAGAGAGAACTGAGACTCAAATAAACTCACTACATCATCAAAAATGGAGTTTTATATATAAATAACTTTGAATTAATCTACTTAATATGTGTGTCTAAAGAAGAGGCTTCTCAAATCATGTCTAGGTTTCATGAAAAACTAGGTAGTGGAAATCCTTTAGGGAGATCCACAACTCAAAAAATTCATATGGATAGGTAATATTAGCCTAAAATATTAAAATGTGATCATAAACATGTGAGATAATGCCATTCCTACCAAAATATTTAACACAAAATAACAAAAGGCAGTCATGCCTTTGCAACCTATGAGAGTGGACAAAACTTTTTCATAGTGGGGATTGGACTTTGTAGGGGTGATCAACCCCAATTATTTAAAACGTCACAAGTATGTATTGACTAATATTAATTATTTAACAAGGTAAAATAAAGCTATATCCACCAAATAATGTATGATAGATGAAGTGATCAACTTCCTAGAAGAAAACATTTGCACCAGATTTGGAACCCTAGTTCTCTTAGTCTATGTCAATGGATATGCATTCATATCCATTAAAATGATGGAATGGGATTATGATAATGGAATATTTTTGAATTTTTCCTCTAACTATTATCCTCAAGGAAATTTATTTTTTGAATCTACCAACAAGAATCTCATGAAGGCCATCAAATAGTCTACTACAGATAATCCTATAACATGTCATAAGATATTTAAGTATGCATTATGGGTTGATAGAATAAGGATCAGATAGACACTCAAGTTTTCACCATTTATATTATTATATGGTTAGGAACCTATCTTCCCCATCACCCTCAATATTCCTACATTCACATTCATGCAAGAATACATGAAGGAAAACCAAGAGCTTACTAACACCAAGCTATTGGACATCATTCATATGGAAGATGCCAGAGAAAAGGAATTTGTAGACTTTAGTAAGCATCAATAAATTGTGAAAATATGGTTTGATGAAAGGTCAAAGGTGAAGGTATTTAGATAGGGAGACCTAGTCCTCCTTTGGGATAAGGCATTATAGCCTAAAGGCAAACATGGCAAGTTCACCCCCTTGTGGATTGGCTGATACCAAATTACAAAAATCTTAGACAAAAAAATTTTTAAGATAAAAGACCTTTAAGGAGAATAATTCACATTTCACACTAATTGGAAATACCTCAAGCATTAATTTTCTATTGCTCCACTAGGGATATTCATGGACTAACATTTTTAATATTTCTTAGAGTTAGAGCAGGTAGGCAAGTTAGTTTCCTTTCTTGCTTTATTTTCCTAATTCGATTGTTTTTGTTTATATGTGTTTATCTTTTCCTTATTATTTGTTTGTGTTTTATCCTTTCTTCGTGGTTGTGATCCTTTATTTTAATAAAATATTGAAGACTATCCTTGGTCATAATTACTCAAAATTCAAATATTTCAAGTGAAGGCATGAATCCTTCATAAGAAGACCTAATGCTATAATATAGTAGTATGTTAAAATATAAAGACTTCAAAAAACTCACATATAAATTATTTACCCCCAAATAATTCAAAACATTACCTAAGACCAAAACTTTGTTATAATAAGGATCACGTATGTGGAAGGAGATTTAAAAATTTAAAGCATAGGCATGCTTGCACTTAAAACACATCCTTGTCTAGGATGAAGGTTTCAACTAAAGGTGAGTATCCAAAGGCCAAAAACTTTGACCAAATCCTTAAACCTAGCTATCCTAGCTCCCACCCTTTGTTTAAAAAAATAGAGACTTAATGCTAAATCAAAATATGTAAAAGTCAAAGTTGATTTAGACAACCTTCATCGAAGCTATGGATGCCTGACTAGTATTAGAAAAAGGTCATGAGTGGAGCCAAATGTATCTATATTGGGGATATAGATGCATAGTTGGTAGGAAATCAATGCCCAAACCTCCACTAAATTAAGATCAATTATTTCTAAGAGAATATTTAAATAAGCTAAAATTTAAATGTAATGGTCAAAAGGATATAATGCTAGATGTTGTTTCCATAAAGTCTTGTGACAAATAGTAAGTGGAATCAAAGCACACACATAAAATGTTTAGGCCATGACTCAAATATTTTAATTTTACACATTTAAAACTTGTTCGAACCTAGAATTAACTTAATAAATGATGTATGGATCAAATATAAAAGACTTATGTGTTGGTTTCAGCTTTTTTTTTGGGTTCTAACATATTTCTATGTTTCCCTTGTAAGTTTCCATTGTTTTTAGGACCAACATCACCCTTTGTTTACTGCTTTACAAATGGGGCCCTTGTTAATATTTTAAAACATTCATTTCCTGGCATTATTTATATGGTATTGTTATTTCTTGAATTAGGGTATCATCCACCTATAAAGGGAATGACTCTTTGCATGGTTAATTATGATTTATTAACTAACCCTATTGATTATAAATATTTAATGACAAAGTGTAGGTTTTATGGAGGACATTAGGGTTTTAGAGAAAGAAACCCTAGGGGTCCAAATTTAAAATTTTATGGGAGAAAATTTGGTGAGAATTGGTCCTTTTAAAAGAGCTTAAGTTTAATGTTAAATTAAGGCTCAGTTATATTTTTAAACAATCCTGAACCTTGACATAAAATTATACTTAAGTCTCACTTTATATTCTTCCCCTTTTAAATCCCTCCCAATTTCATTAAATATTATGTCCTCAAAGCCCTTTTTCATCCTAAAAGGATTTAAACACCTGATCAAAATTTCATCCTAAGTTCAATCCCAAAGTGCCTTCATGTTTGTTCAAAATAAATCAATGGTTAACATTCACCTAGAAGCATAATCTGATTTTACAAGATCCTCTTAGATAAACTACATGCTAAACACCACTTATTACAAAATTTTCTATGATATTTATTTTGATGACCTTGCTCCCATCATTTGACCTTTATGAAGATGCATTTGACATTAGTGAGGCCTTTAAAATAAGCAATGGGACCTTCTAAATGTCAAACTTAGGATTATCACATTAAAAATTAGGTCATAGTGTTTTTTAATACTATTAACATAATAATTAATCCCTTAACCTAAGCCTATATATATTATAAACTAACTTAATAATCATTCATCTTGAAATATCTGATGGCCCATGTTCATCCTAAGATTTTAATCTAATAGTGTTAGATCAAAAGGTTTGTTGAAGGCTAGACCAATCAAAAATGACCTTGCAGATCATAATCGATGGTTTGCACTTCATTATTGAGCCTGATCTGATAGCCCACATCAACCCTGAAGTCCTAATAGCACCAAGAATGTGATGCATGGCATGCTACCATTCAACTAAAGGAAAATCATGAGATTATAATTGATAGTTTCACTCCCATCATTTGATGTTCATGAGGACATCTTTGACATTACAAAAAACATGAAATTTAAATATAGCCAAACTATCAACCAATCAAATCTAACCTTGTGGATCAATATCAATAGCTCTCACTCAATCAATGTAATCTAATAGCATGAAGTGAACTTGGAATTTTCAACTCAAGACCTCATAAATCGATGGATTAACACCTAGATAAAATGCATCTAATCATTTCTTAAGAAGACTAGAGCACACCACTTGCCATAACCCAGTCATCTAGGACTTGAATGCCCAATCAAAATGGAATTTTAGATCTTAATCAAGGGCTCATGTTTATCCATGGATCTTGACCCAATGGAGGAAAATAAAAGGCTCTATTTAAAAACAAATGGCTAGTCTTAAGAAAATTCCCATAAGGTACCATGAAAACATGTTCATAGAGGTCCACATAAGCACTAGGTAAGCACTAAAAGGCAATCCAAAGACATGGTGCATCTAAAAAGATAAGATTTACATAAGTGGTACTATCTATAATATCTAAGACATAAGTACATATATGAAATCCATCACCTTTACCATTAAAGCCTCTGAAACCCTACCAAAATAGCTTAAAGATCTAAAACTTGACTAATTGAGGACCTAAATACATTAAGCAAGCTCAAATTATCATCATACGTATTAATGTTAGGTATAATCTAAGGTAATTAAGATCATGGAAGTATCAGTCCAATAGTGGAAGGAAGATATAGACGTGTATCTATCCATAGACCATGAAGAGAGATGCTTTAGGGACATGAAATTAGACATAAGGACATTAGCCAATGAAATGAAGAATTGGTCCAATATTTTATTTTCCATTGAAGAGTTGAAACTTTTGTCATCTAGTGCATATAGGGTGGTAGTCACCAAAAGGAAATTTGATGACCTCGTTACTATCCAAATGATAGGTCTTCATCAAACTACTACCAAACCAAAGTTACTACCCTCTATTGAAATCCATGTAAGCTTATTTACAGATTCTATAATTGATAATGACTAGATTATCAAAGAAGGAGATTCAAGGAGGCTTTCTTAAGCTTACTTGGTAGCCTTTAAAGGCTAATATAAACTCTCCAAATCCCATATTGAGCTCCCCTCCTTAAAAGAGTGGACTACCCAACACATCCTAGATGTCATCCTGAGACCATGGTTAATCCAAGGGACTTAGATGACTAAAACTCATGATGGTAGGATTCCCATAATAAAATTTAGGGAGGGAACCAAGATAATTATGACCTTATTGAATAGAGCCTCCAAAGTAGCCACCACCACCTATATTTACCCTAGGTGGGTCTCTTACATAAACTTCATGATAGAATAAAAGATAACTCCACCTATTAAGGAGCTAATTAGTATCGAAGGTAGTTATATGACATTAAGAAGAAGACAATCTAACAATTCACCATGATTTCCTATTTTCTAGACTCATTTATGGCATCCAAACATATTCATGGTGTTAAGAATTAGTCATCCCACAATAGAATCATCATCTCCCATCATTAAGCTTTATATCTTCAAGTATAGGGATCATATGTAATTCATTTATGACTGCATATATCCCATATTATTCTAAATAAACATAGGATATCCCATGCCTAGGATGTACCCTCTTGTTAAAATATATGTTGAACTTATGGGAGACATTTGGTTTTATCCAGACTACACTATCCTTAAGATTGAAGGTACCATGAGCCAGCCATTTAGGTTTCCTATTTGTGTTCCCCTTAATTTGGTTGAATAATAAATTGCATACCAAATTTCCCATGGAGTTGATAACACCTGCAAAGAGAAGAGGAAGGGTATTCTACATCCCTTCCCATTTTCTATTTGGACAACCTTGATTAGGGATTGGAAGCAATTGAATATTGTGTCTAGACATAGGGATTCTTTCTACTTTTAGAAGGATGAAATAAACAATGGGACCCAAACAACAAAGTTGTTCCTCACTTAAAATCAAGGAAACTAACCAAGGTGGCTTATGAAAACATGGTTCATCCTTATGATCATTTCTATACTAAAGTTGAAAACTTTGAAGATGTCCTTTGTAGATGCAGACATCATGGTTTCAAGATTGAGCATATATTTCAAAAAGAGGAGAAACCAACTAGGGAGAGATGGAAAATGAACCCATTGCAGTATCATTTATTGCCCTCCACTTCTAGTTCACCTCTAAGTCATCCACCATAGCCAACACTCCAAGATCAAGTATTAGGTGAAAGAAGACAAGAAGAAAGGCTAGGTGAATGCCCTTCATCATCAACCTAGCCTCCAAGACCATCTCCCCCAATAGAGCACATTGATATGGTTGCCTTAGAACCATATGAAATGGTGAATGAGTTCTTCAAGGAACTTGTAAAATCCTATGGATCTAACCAAGATGGTGAGGACGCCATAGTTAAGGTGGCTCAAATTGAAGGAAACAAAATATGTAAGGAAGAGAAGAATAAAGAAGTGGCATTGGAATTAGTCTATGTCAGTCAGAAGAAGAGGGAAAATGAGATGGCCCTTATTCCTAGGTCCTCCAAAAGACCAAAGGTAACATGGAGCCATCCCACAAGTGAAGTGAACCTATTCAATGATCAATTCCTAATACATGGACCTATTATCCCAAACTAGTTCATATATGGGAAATTCTAAAAGGTTCCATCCCACTCTCATTCATGGGCAATCACCAGCACTTCAGGTGTGGACACCCATGATAATATTAAATCTTGGATCAAAGAGCTCATGAAAGAATAAGAAGAGAGGAGTATTATTGAGGCTAAAAAGGAGAGTGGCAAGAGGATTAAAGATTAAGGAACACCAAGTGGATCTAGGATTGAAACCCTAGAAGCAACCAAACTCTCTGAACCAATAGCCATAATGTATTTCAATCTAGATACATCAAGGTTTGAGAGAATAGTAACAAGAAATGCCACCATTGGCACTAAGGAATTCACACTCTAAAGCATGGAACCTTTTTTTGGCTTAACACTTGTGTAAGGACAAGTAGTAGGGGAGCATCCCATACATCAAGAGGATGTTGTTAGTCTAGTGGAGGCCCAATCCACTATGACAGTAGCTAGGATCAGAGGGTTTAAGAAATAAAATATAAATTTGGAGAAATAAAATATGGATTTGGAAGCCCAAGTGCTACTTTCAATCCTTGAGGATATAATAACATTATGAAATAAGTCATTTTTGGACATTTTTAAGGGTTAAAGGCCCTAAAATATAGACCATCTATATTGGCCAATAAGATTGGGAGGACACAAACATTGGTAACCTAATGGAAAAATTCTAGAGATCAGGCAACTAAATTGATTAATGTCCATCACACCAAGTAGTCCCAAGGCATTCAGATCATCAAATTAAAACACTTGCATACCCTCCTAGGATTAATTGATGATAACATATTGTAACTAAACAACTAGTGTGACAATGTCAATAACCTTTTGGAAGAAGACAAATACTTGATGGCAATGATGGAGGATCTCTTGAAGGACCTATTGGAAAAAACATCCAATACCAATGCCACAGGCCTGATGGAAGATGAGGAGTTTAGGCAAAGGGTTAGTATCCACATCTGGAGAATTAGAGATAACCAAGGCCAACATATCAATGATAATCAAAAGTTCCTTAGTATCATCATCACATCCATAAAGTATATTGTATAGGCCCAATGCATCCAAGAACTCACAGCCAAGGGTGATAGGGAATTTGACACATTGGAAAATTAAGAAGAGGATTGTTTGATGAAACCTATCATAAATTTTGAGATCATCAATGAATGGTACACTAAGTCAAAAAAAAACCTCATATAGTGACTCAAGGGTCCCACAAATGTAGCATAAAATAATATTCTTTTGTAAAATATATGCTAGTATGTTATCATACATTTATCCTTTGTCAAAATTGGCATGAAATCCTTTTGCATTGTATCTTTGTATTAAGGATAGTTGTCCTTAGCTTGCATGTGGGTATTTTGAGAGGATTAATTGGTAAACTACATATGTTTCGTATAAATAGGCAGGGATTACCATTTTGCAAAGGGAGAGACTAAGCAATTTATATACAAAAGAGAATTTAATACAACTATGGAATTATGAAAATATTGTTTAAATAGTTCATTAAAAACCAATGTTGTCTCTCAATTGCATGTTATTGTATTAAATTTGAATGGTTTTTTACATTTTAAGCTACATTTTCTATCATAAGGATGTTAATTTATGCTAATGCTAGATTAACTAAAAATATATTAAGTATACTTCATTTTATTTGCTCTATATTTGGATTTGCATTTGTTATTCAAGTTATAGTAGCAAACTTTTAAAGTAAACTTGGTTCTTACTTGTGGTTGATATATATTATTTGAAGCTTGCCTGGTTTGTGATACAATCTAAGTTTATACTATTTTACATCACAAATTGGTTCATGTATTCTTAAAGTAATTATAACTTTATCATAATATTCAAGATATAAATCTGTAATCACATTATCTTTTCTACCTTACCCTTCCTTTTTCTATTTTCTTTATCAAAACTTGTCCAGTTTAAAGATAATTATTAATATCCATTTAGATTAACTTGTAGACTTATATTATCATAAATATATGGAAACTGGTGGTTCCAAACCACCAATTGAAATAAATATTGTGGATAGTTCCCATACTCTTCTTCTATTCCACCATAGATGTCATAGAATTATCATAAACTACAACTCATGCCTTGGATTCTTTGAATCCTAAAATGAGAAGTGTTCATCAACATTGAAGAGCACCTATGAGATAATTAGAATCATCAACACATAATATCAAAGTTAGCCAAAGTTAAATGAATCTAAGTTTAAGAAGTATAATTTAGGAGATGATTATGATCCATGCTAAATTAACATTATACTTAACTATACTCTATGAGGAAGACAAAGGGTGAAGGATTAACTTACCCAATATAAATAAGTGATTGCATGGATGTATGAATACTTGAAGGTTTTTAACCCAAGGGTCATCACCCATACAATCCTATTAAAGTAAAACCATAAACTGTTGAATTAAAGATAGAGGTCATTAAATCCTATCTTGGAATCTATCACTTAGAAAAAAGTGGAAAAGATACTAAATGCAAAAATAATTTTCTTTATTAGACATTATACCTAGGTAGCTAACTTAGTTCTAGTTAAGAAGAATAATGGGTAAATTAAACTATGTGTTGATTTTAAAAACTTAATAAGGCTTCTGAGAAAGACAACTATCCTTTACTTTCCTTGGATGAGGTGATCTAGATAGTAAGTGGCTCAATAATGATGTACTTCTTGGAATAATTCTTAGGATATAACTAGGTGCTTGTTGAATCCAAGGATAGAATGAAGACTGCATTCAACACAAAGTGGGTTACTTATGCATATAAGAAGATACTATTTGGTCTAATTAATAGAGGAAATACCTTTCATTGAGCCATAAATCATGCATTCCAAGGGTTAATAGGTGAATGAATAATCACATACATGGATGACCTCATTATTTTCTCAAAGACTAGAAATAATCATGTAGGCCACCTACAATCAATCTTTGAAATATGGATAATATTTGGCATCTTGATAACCCACAAGAAGAACATATTTTACATCATTCAAGGCAAGATCTTAGGTCACATCATAACCAAAGAAGGAATTACAATTGACCCTAATATATTTTAGGGAACATCAAAGACTGAATTCCCAAATAGCAAGAAGGATCTCAAATCTCTCTTTGGGAAAATAAATTTTGTGAGAAATTTTATCTCAATATGTGTAGAAATTGTTAGACCTATAAATGCAATTCTCAATAAAGATTCTAAACTAGAGTGGACAATAAAGGCCCAATAGTATTTTCAATATAGTAAATATGCAATATATCAATCCCCTATGTTGACAAGTCTAGACTTCACTATATATTTCTTCTTATACTCACTCACTTTAGAATATGCCATTATCATCATGCTTTCCAAAATAAAGATTAGAGTGAACATCCTATTACATTCATGAGCATAATCATGAATGAAGTAGAGCTCAGATATTTCATGATAGATAAGCAAATATTTTCCATTGACAAAGTGGTAAATAAAATTTGACACTACATCTTGAAGAATAAAAACATCATGATTGTGTTGGATCCTAATGTCAAGATCACTTTGGGGAAAAATGAGTTATAATAATGTAGAGGAAAATAGATGGAAAAATTGTAGGAGTCTGACATAGAAATCAAGCTTACCAAGATTATTAGAGGTTAGGAAATCATTTAGCTCATGACTAATCCTATTTCATGCACCACCAAAGAAGATTTTTGTGAAACCCAAGTATCTAGAGTAGATTAGTATAATGACGTTATTCAATATTTACTCATAGTTACTTGTTCCCTAGAACTCAATAGAGAGTAGAGGATAGATTTAAGGATAAAATATGATCATTATATGATCATAAAGGGTATTATATATATAATAAATTATGAATTTGTCTACCTATGATGCATATCATAAGAAGAAGCTTAGGGAATTCTGGAAAACTTACACTAGAATATAGTTAGTGGTCATCCTACTATAAACACCACAATCCATAAAATCCTTAGAATAGGTTATTATTGGCCAATAGTATTTTGGGATGCATATGTTTATGTATGAACATGCCATGAATACCAAGTATTGGATAAAATAGAGGCACATGTAGTAATGCCTTTACAACCTCTTATTAAAGGAAGACCATTCATTCAATGGGGATTGAACTTCATTGGTGTCATTAACACTAATTGTTTAGTTGGCCATAAGTTTTTACTCACTACCACATATTATATCACATGATGGACCAAAGTAATAACTACAATGCATTCCATAGCACGAGCTGTAATCAACTTTCTAGAAGAGAACACCACAACTAGATTTAGTAATTCCATTTCCTTAATTTGTGATAAAAAGTAAGCATTCTAATTAGCTCAATTCACTAAATAGGCCAATGATAATAAAATCACCATTAGGTTATCTTCCAAATATTACACAAAATAAAATGGATTGGTTTAATTAAGAAATAAAAAAGTTGATTGATACCATTAAAAAGTTAGAAGTAGAAAAACCTAGAGATTGACAAAATCTACTAAAATATGCACTATGTGTTTAGGCCTAGGATGGGACAAATAATCATGAAATATATTCAATGTTAAACTTAGATTTATTTTTGTACATATAAAATATTTTAAAAATATTGATAAATTTATTTATTAAGAAACTAATTAACGAGTTTTAACCAACTTGACAACTAACCAGAATAATTGAATAGACTGTTAAGCACAAAATATACTGAAAAGGGGGGGTGAATAAATATATTATATATTTTTTATTTAATATTATTTATTTTATTTAACCACTCAATCATACATTTAAGATATGTAATAAAACTAAAATAATAATTTTCACCAAATAAGAGAGAGAGAGACCATATTTTTATGTGGAAACCCAAAGTGGGAAAAACCATGGAGAATAATCTCAAGTATATAAATGATCACCAACTCAAAATACAAAGTTCACAAGCACCAAATTTTAAAAGCAATAACCCCTTTTCTAAGCACCAACACAACAACTATTTATGAGTACCAACCCCTCTTATGTATAAAACACAACTATCTCTCAATGTTTCTTACTCAACAAATGATAGATCTCTATAATATCTCCTAATTTTATCTCTTTGAAAAAAAATACAAACCATGCAATCTCTTGCATATTACAAATGGATTCTCAAGCCTTTATTTACAGATTTCTAAATGACCTTTGGCCTTCACCCTTTGTGACCCTTCAATCCTCATGGAAAATGGTGACAAACTTGCATGACACTTTGTATCCTTGCATTTAAAAAGTAATATGGTGACCCTTCATAAGTAAGAGCATCCTTTCCTATTTTGTCTTTAACTTGGTGACTTTTATTATTCCTCAAAGTGTCCCTTCATATAAAAATGTTCCATATCTCTTTTGTCTTCACATGGTGACTCTTAGAATTCCTCAAGGTGACTTTTCATGAGAAAATGCACCCCATTCCTCTTTTATATTTTACCCCATGAATCTTTGACTTCTCCATGGGCCCTCTTTTGACTTATATGCAACTAAAAATATATTAATTAATATTAAATAAATATTAACACATATTAGCCAAGATATGATTATTAAAAACACCATTAAATGTAATGGAGCCTTTATCACCAATAATGCTAGACCTTTGATATCAATGATAATATTTACAACAATCTCCCCCTTTGTCATTAATGTCAACCTCAAACTAAAATTGCGATATCTTAAAACCTACACATAATACCATCTACAAAACATACAGTAACTCCCCCTTACTATAGCAACCTATATATGCTCCATGTACATGTTTGTATAGTTGTACATGTACCTATTATTCTCCCCCTTTGCCATCAATGGAAAAGCACCTACCTAGAGCTGACACTTAACTCCCCCTTAACTAATGTTAAACCTCAATGGTAGGAAGTAAAATAAATTACTCCTAACTTCTCTCATAGATACTCAAATGTGTCTTTTGGTAGTGCCTTTGTGAAAATAGTATTGATATATTCCATCTTAACCTATCAATTTGCAACATGCTCTCTCAATAAGTGATATCTAATGGGAATATGTTTTATTCTTGAATGCATCACTGGATTCATCAAAATATGTATAGCACTTATGTTATCACAAAAATAGAAAGAAGTTCATCATAATTTACCTTGATATCTTCCAAATTTTTCTTCATCTAAAGCACTTGAGTACAACATAATACTTATACAAAATATTTTTCTTTAGCTATAGAAAGTGATACTAAATTTTGCTTCTTACTTAGCCATGATATTAAGCTATCACCAAGGAAGAAATCTCCTCCACTTATACTCTTTTTGTCATCCAAGCACCCTACCCAATCTAAACCTATATAAGCAACCAAAGTGAAATCTCTACCTGTGGGATACCATAATCAATAATCCAATGTCCCCTTGATATATCTAAATATTCTCTTCACCAACTAAACATGACTATCTTTTGGAGATTATTGATATCTTGCAACCATACCTACTACATTCATGATGTCTAGCCTTGATGTTGTCAAATATAAAAGACTACCAATCATAGATCTATACAAATATTGATTTGTAATAGGTGAATCTTCATCCTTTCTCACCTTAGTTCCTATACAAATTGGTGTGCCAACTGGTGCACAATCCTCAAAACCAAATTTCTTCAACATTTCCTTGGCATATTTACTTTGAGATATGAAAATTCCTTTATCTGATTGAAATATTTGCAATCCTAAGAAAAATGACAATTCTCCAAGCATAGACATCTCAAATTCTTTTTGCATATTATCAAAAAATTCTTTTGTCATCTTTTCAATATTTCATCCAAAAATGATATCATCAACATATACTACAACAATCAATTGATTCTCACATTTTATTTTGATGTAGAGATTACTATCAATAAATCCTCTCTTGAAACCTTGATCCTATAGGTACTTATCGAGTCTTGCATACCAAGCTCTGGGAGCTTGTTTCAATCCATATAATGCTTTCTTCAATCTGCATACATGGCTACTAATATTTTAGATAATAAATCCCTTAGGCTACTCAATGTAGACCTCTTCTTCTAGATTCCCATTCAAGAAGGTAGATTTGACATCCATATGTAACACTTTTAAATTTTTAAACATTGCATATGCAAGAAACATTCTAATAACCTCTAACCTTGCCATTAGTGCAAAGTTTTCTTCAAAATCTATTCCCTCAATCTGAGCATATCCTTTACATACTAATCTTACTTTATTTCTTATCACTTCTCCATTTTCATTCAACTTATTTCTATAAACCCATTATGTTCCTATCACATTGTGATATTTTAGTCTAGACACGAATTCCCAAGTATCATTATTTTATATCTAATTTAATTCTTCATCCATAGCCTTAACCCAATGATTATCATGTCTAGCTTCTGAAAAAGTTCTAGGCTAAATTTTGGATAACAAAGAAAAATCAACTTGCTTAGATTCACTTACCATCATTCTTCTAGTGTGAATTCCTTCATTTATGTCCTTGATGATGTCCCTTTCATTATGATTTATCTAAAAATATTTGTATGGAGTTTTGGTGCCCTTTTTCTCCTTCTTCTCATCTTCATCTGATTCTACAAAACCTTCCTCTTCAATGATTTTAGGAATGTCTATTAGATCACTGATTCTTTATGTTCCATCTTCTTCTATCCTGACACTTGTACTTTCAACAATTTTATTGGTTCTTTTGTTATAACATTTATAATCTTTAATTTTTCAATGATAACCAAGAAATATACGTTCATCTGTTCTATATTCAAACTTACCAATTTTTTCATCTATTCTCTTTATGAAGCATCTACTACCAAAAACTCTAAAATAATTAATTGTTACTGGTTTGTCTTTCCATAGCTCTTGAGGAGTCTCATCACTATTGACTCTTAATAATATTCTATTCTGAATATGCACTATTATAGAAACTACCTCTCTCCAATATTTATCTACTATCTTGGATTCATTTAGCATTGTCCTCACCATCTCTTAAACTATTCTATTTTTATGTTTAACTACATTTTGCCATAGAGTTTTATCTGCTAAATAATGTCTCTTTATTCCATAGTCTTCACAAAACTCAATAAATTGATCTAACATGAATTTTCCTCCTTAATCATATCTTAAACACTTAGTCTTCATACTAGTTTCATTCTCAACTAATGCTTTGAATTCTTTCAAATGTCTAAAATCTTTTGATTTTTTCTTAAAAAACATTACCCAAGTCATATGTGAAAAATCAACAATAAGCAACATGAAATAATTCTCACATTGAGTACTTTGAATTCTCATAGGTCCACATAGATCATTGTGAACAAGCTCTAACATCTGAGTAGTCGAGTACTCTTTTGTTTTGAACCACCTTCTAGCTTGCTTCCCATGCTGACAAGGTTTACAAAGTGTGTTAGATGGATTTGTAATATTTGGAACATTTCTAACTACTTTCTTCTTGATTATGTTGACAAGATTTTTAAAATTTATGTGCCCCATTCTCTTGTGCCATAGACAAGTTTATTCAATCTGAATCAAACAATATCTTTGACCTTCAATGTCTAATAGCATATATAAATTATTGCCTATTCTCTAAGCATCTGTAACCAACATATCTGAATCTTTTCTTATAGTTTCATAAACTTCTACATAAAACATTAGTATGTGCCCCTAATCACACATTTGATTTAAAGTCAAAATATTATGCTTAAGACCTTCTACATATAAAAAAAAAATTAGTTCTACCATTATCCAGACTTAGTGTACCTTTTCTAGCAATTTTGGCAGTAGTATTATCTTTGAATTTCACTATGCCACCATTGATCTTCTTCAAGGTTATGAACTTGCTCTTATCTCTTTTCATTTGTATCAAAAATCCACTATCAATGTACCATGGATTTTATTCATTTCTTACATGCAAATCAGTCTGCACCAACATAGATTTTTTAGGTTATTTCCTTTGCCATGAACCTATCTGAACTATCTTCTTGATGAATGGAGCTTTGAAACTCTAGTCCTTCTTCACTAACTCAAGCACACTTATACAATACCAAGCTATTTCTCTAAAGTTGTTACACTTATAGCATATTATGGCATCTTCATTAAAGCCTGATAGAAGAGCAAAAGAGTTGTGGCTTCTGCTTGACTCTACATGACTTTCCTTCTCCTTATTTCTAAAATTGTTAGCTCTTTTTTACATTCTAATTTCTTATGACCCTATCCATTACAATAAAAATAGTACCCATAAAAATAAGACCTATTTGTGTATCTTTGACCTGATTACCTTTTGCATCTTTATTCCCTCTAGCCTTCTTTGTTTGAGATGTCCTCTATATTCTTAACTTCTTCCCTTTTTATTTTTTATTTTAGAATAGCTTCATCATAGCTCTTTCCTTTTTCCTTTTATTTGAAAGTAATGACCTCCTCTTTCTCTTTTTCAAATCTAATACCTATCTTATCTGACATTGATCTTTGATTTTCTAATATCTTATTCAACATATTAGTGCTATTCTCAAATTTTGAATCATTGTCTACTCTATCATTGATTGCTTTATTTATTTTCACAAGATCTGCTTTTAAAAAATCAATTTTAATAACATACCTTTCACATTCTTTACTTACTATTTTCAACTATGTTGTTAGATCTTCTTCATTCTTCTTCGATTCTTCAAAGTGTGCTTGTAGATCTTCAATTATTTCCTTTAACTCATTTTCATTTTTCTTGATTTAGAGCTTTAATCTCTAATTGTTCTTTTTAAGAGATTTTAACTCTTCTAAGACACAAATTAGTTCTTCTAGATTCACTTCAGCTTCATCCTATTCTTCTTCTTGATAATTTATACTTTTACTTGTGGAGGAATCTTCATGTTTGGCCATGAATATAATCTCTTCTTCTGAGTCATTGACTCCACTATCTTCGGCTAAGCTAAGATCTTTATAATACAAATTCTTCTTCTCAAATCCCTTCTTGAATTTGCCTTTAAAATTATTCTTGTATGTAGAGTTTCCTTCTTCATTATCATCATTACTTTTATCTAGGAATTTAGCTAAAAAATGTCTAATCTTTCCACAATTAAAACATTTAAAAGGTAATTTTCCTTGATATTTACCTATGCCCTTTTTTGTCTTGTGAATGAATAGAGATTCATTTTCATCTTCACCATCTCTAGAATTATCACTTTATTCTTGAATTTTAGCCTTCTCTTTATTTGATGTCTTGAAAGCCTATTCTCTCTTTGAAGGTTTATCTTGTTTAGTCGACATCTCATATGTCGTAAGAATACCATGAATCTCATCCATCTTTAGCTTGGATAAATTATTCATCTCTTCAATTGTTGAAACTTTTGCATCATATCTCAATGGTAGAGATCTCAAAACCTTTGAACTATAGTCAATTCTTATAAATTTTATCCAAGACCTTGAATCTGATTAACTATTTGATCAATCCACAAGAGATAACTTACTATATTTTCTTCTTCTTCCATCTTCAAACTCTCAAACTATATTCTAAAAGTCTGAAGCTTAGCTTGCTGAATCTTTCCATCACCTTTGTAAATATTCTCAAGTTTTACCCAAGTTTCAAGAGTAGATTTACATTGGATAACTTTAATAAATTATAATTCACATAAACCACATAAAATAACATTTAAATCTTTATCATTATTTTGACTTGCCTTCTTCTCTTCTAGAGTAATTACAAGTGTCTGTGTCTCTTCATATTCCTCCACCACTGCTCTCCATATGTCAAATCCAAGGGCCATCAAATAAGTCTTCATCCTTATGCTCTAAAAACCATAATTCATCCCATCAAACAAAGGTGGCTTATTTATATAAAATTCTTCATATGATCCAGCCATCATGCTTTCATGACCTTCCTTCAAGCTGTAAAACTTTTTCAAAAGGAACTTGATCTGATACCAATTTTTAAGCATGAAATATATTAAGAAGGGGGGGGGTGAATCAGTATATTATATATATTTTATTTAATCTGAATTCTTTTCTTTAACCACTCAATCATACATTCAAGATATGCAATAAAACTGATATAATAATTTTCACCACACGAGAGAGAGAGAGAGAGAGAGAGAGAGAGAGAGAGAGAGAGAGAGAGACCATATTTTTATGTGGAAACCCAAAGTCAGAAAAACCATGGAGAACAATCTCAAGTATATGAATGAGTACCAACTCAAAATATAAATTTTGCAAGCACCAACTTACAAGAGCACCAACCCCTTTACCAAGCACCAACACAATAACTATTTGTGAGAACCAACCCATAAGAGGACCAACCCCTTACAAATTTTTTGAGCATAAATGCATAAGAGCACCAACCCCTCTTATGTATAAAACACAACTATCTCTCAATGTTGCTTACTCCACAAATGATAGAACTCTATAATATCTCATGCTTTTCTCTCTTTGAAAGCAAATACAAAACATGAAATCTCTTGAATATTACAAGTGGCTTTTTAAGACTTTATTTATAGCTTTCCAAATGACCTTTGGCCTTCACCCTTTGTGACCCTTCAATCCTCATGTAAAATGGCACCAAACTTGCATGAGCCTTCATATCCTTGCATTTGAAAAGTCATATGATGACCCTTCATAAGCAAAAGCATAATTTCCTCTTTTGTCCTTATCTTGGTGACTTTTCATATTACTCAAAGTGTCCCTTCATGTAAAAATGTGCCATACCTCTTTTGTCTTCACATGGTGACTCTTGGAATTCCTCAAGGTGATTCTTCATGCTAAAATGCATCCCATTTCTCTTTCATCTTTTATCCCTTGACTCTTTGACTTCTCCATGGGCCCTATTTTTATTTATATTCAAATAAAACTATATTCATTAATATTAAATAAATATTAACACACATTAGCCAAGATATGAGTATTAAAAACCCCATTAAATGCAATGGCGCCTTTATCACTAATAATGCTAGACCTTTGACATCAATGAAAATATTTACAACATAAACAACTAACATATTTGGATCATAAAATGACCCAATAAACTCGCTCTAGATTGAAAAGGATATATAATGAAAACAATAGAGTAATGACTATGAAGTCATCGAATAAATTCTAAAATAATTGAAACTGGGGTAATGTACATCTTGGTACTAACCAAAACTAATGTTGTTCCATATAAAAACCTACACTATGATTTTTAGCATACAATAATGATGAATATAATCAAATCATACTCATCCCCTATGATCATCATACCATACTATAGTAGAACACAATAAAATCCTATATAACTACATCGATTTATATAAGGCTCCACTTAGAAGCCCATCAAAATGACCAACCCATACTTTGTATAACACATTTACCTAATGTATAACAAATGTTTAAGAACTTTTCTCAACACTGAAGGTGATATAAACTCATGTCAACTTGTACTATCACCAAACACTGGTTGAAGACTAATCAAAAGCTATATATTCTCCCCTATTAGGTGAGATGTGAGAAGTTGTTCAATGAGAAATCAAATCAAATAATCCTATCTAATCCATGTCATGAATATCAGATATAAAAAGCCAAAAATGGAATTTAAAGTAAGAACAAAAGATAAAAAATGCTACTATAATATATCTTGGTCTTGATCCTAGTAGATCGCACAAGATGGGTGAAATGCTGATCACTTAAAATAAGTTATTAGGTCCATCGAGACCATAGAAATTGGCCATATAGGATGCCTCATAATAAGAGGATGTGTCATAATAACCAAAATAACTAGAGTAACTATAATATATACCACTAAAATTATCTACATAATTTTCCTTAGCTTTCTTAATGTGGAGAATAGGGTCATCGAGAAAGACATGCATTTTAAAGATGTCCAATACCACCACATTTAAAACATTTGGTATCTTTCTTATGTTGATGACATTCATAAGAAGTTAAATCATTGGAAGAACCATAGGAGTGAGAATAATTATTATGGTGATGTTTTAATTTTGAATATCTTAGAGAGTGCCGATGAGAATGATGTGTATATCATCCAAAATAGTGTGGAGACTGTCTTACAGAATGACTTAGAGAGTGTCATGGAGAGTGTTTCAGAGAAATCGTATAAAATAGTCACTATATATGGTGATGATATCTATGATGGGACCTATTATTTGTATAATGAGAATATTTAGTAGTCATACTCTTCTTTTTTGTAAACTATGGCTCATGTTGAGTCAATAAATCACAAATAGAATAAATTATGGCACCATTAAGCTTATCACTAAGCTATAATATTTCAAAAAAATTGGTGTATGTATAAATAAGGCCATTCAATGTGATGTAAATCAACATCTCATCATCAATTTTATCCCTTGTAATAAAATACTATTTTTTTAGAGTTTTCATGTGAGAGACATATTTAGATACATCTTATTCAATGCCAATCTTATTATTAATTAATTGCAATAAGAGATCAATCTTTTTATAGGTAGGTTATTTGTCATATAAATCTTTTCATGTTTTCCATACACTAGATTTAATAACTTCAATATGAATAATCACCTAGTCAAAACATCATGATTTTAGTAAAGCTAGGGTATGCTTATCACACTTTTCAAACTCAAGTAATTTTAAAACTTTAGTTGGTAAAGTGGTTTATTTTTTAGTTATTTCCCACAAATCATTAAAAAAAAGTATGTTTTCCATATTCATCAACCATTCCTTATAGTTTTTTTGTGTTTGTCATCCATTTTTAGAGATTACACTCATAATTTTTTCCATGATGTTATCAAAACAAGGAAAGATATCAGGGTTTGGCCTTGACCCACTACATAGATTTTGATTACAAAGAATTCAAGAGCTATAAAAATATAAAATAATTAAACCCATATTGCACTAAAATATAACTTTTCCACCACTTATAACTCCCTTTATACAAAAAATTAAGATCAAAAAATGATATTGATCAAAATATACAACAATGGATTTAAAACTCCTAACCTTTTTTAAATGTAAGTGACCCACAAAAACTCCTCTAACTAACTTGCCTTTAACAATATTGAATCTAAAAAACAAGATACTCAATTTATGAGTTTTTGAATGTGAAAAATTAAAAATAAATTTACGTGTACTAATTTTTGAATAATTTTTTTACTATGCCTTTACTGTCCTCATAGAGATCATAAGCCAAAAACTAAGGAAAATAAATGAAACCCTAATACACATTTTTTATTGAATAATTGTTTAGAAGTAGCCAACATATTTGAATAATAGAATTTGAATCTCCTTGCTAATGAAAAATAATAATGCTTTAAAATTATGACATTCTTTGCATGAATTTTATTTTTTAATTAATATCAATCATCTACATATGATGAGCATATTTTATAGGCATCAATTTTTTTGGGATGTCAATACTACACAGATCTACAAATTTATCAATAAAATTGTTGTATAAGTACCATATAGGTTTGGTGAAGTTTATTTTGAGAAAAAAAGCCACAAATTTATTTAATGATAAATCTTACTTATTTATTGGACAACACCAAAAAAATTTAGTCATGATTAAAAAATTATTTCCATTTCTCAACCATTTGTTGTCATAGGTGTCACCATTACATAACTTGAATGGAAAAATTTAGACTTGAATCCCTTCATAATACTACATTTTATTGTATTTTTGATGAAAATTAAATCTTTCTTCCAACATGAAATAATATTGTTCTAATTTTCTTAAAATATTTAATCATCCTTCATGATCAATTTTGCTCTACAAATTTTTCAATCTTCCTTTTCAAATTGTCTAGCTCGTATACCATTATTCAAGCCTCAGATAGGAGGATTAGTCATGAAATATATTAAATGTTCAACTTAGATTTAATTTTATACATCCAAAATATTTTAAAAATCTTTCTCAAGTTGGTTACAAATAAACCAATTACTAGGTTTTAACCAACCTGACAACTAACCAAACAATTAATTAAACAAATATCATATCTGGATCATAAAATAACAAAGACACAAGTAAGACTTCAAGTCTTTTCCTTATGTGATGGTATATGGATGATAGCCAATTTTCTCAATCATGCTTAAATTTCCAACATATCATTTTATGTAGGAGTATATAGAACCAAGTGAAAAATTGGAATATCAATTATTAGAAATAATAGAGATGGAAGATTCAAGGACTAATTCCTTACATAATTTTAGTAAACATCAAGACATAGTCAAAAGGTGGTTTGATAGAAGATAAAAATTCAAATCATTCAAAATATCTAACTTGGCACTTCTATGGAGTAAATACCATGAAAAGAAAGGACATCATGACAAACATACCCCATTATGGATTGGACCTTATTAGATTTTAGATATCCTAGGTAACAATATTTTCTGGTTGAGGGACCTCTAGGGTAATGAGTTAATATATCTAGTAAATGGATAATTTTTGAGGCACTACATCATGCCTATACCATTTGGATATGTTCTGGAATAATAAGTGTTGTGGTAAAAGTAGTATTAGAATATATTTTCTACTTTCATAGTTAGTTCTACTACTTTTATAGTTAGTTCCCTTGCTTCCTAGGTTAAAGTTTTTTTGTTTGTATCATTTTCACTTTAATTAGTTCAGTTCCTTCATTTATAGATTAGATGTTTTTATTTCATGTTAATCTAATTGAATTCCGATAGTATTCTCAGTAAAGTATCCAATCCATTGGGATTCCTATACATGTTCAAAATCTAAAAGTTTAGTCTATAGAAAGGTTCCAAAAGGAAGAATTAGTGTGGGAAAGACATCAATAAAAGCACAAAAATTATTTTGTTTGTAATTTTTACACCCTTATATTTAATATTTTTAGAATTTTGGTATACAATAATAAAATTAATTATGGCCATGCTACAATTGAATGCTTTTTTCAGGCATATAATGTTTTCTCTCATTACTGCATACAAATTTATAAAGTTTTCTCATTTACACTAGATCAAATGCACTTATCATGTTAATACTTGTTTGAAGAAATAAAAATTGGTACATATGTAGCTAGCATAAACAATCTGGTAAAAATTATGCTTTCATACATACTAGTTCACCATGGTTTCTATTTTCCCTCTTCCAACCATATTTTTAAAAAATAAATAGAAAAATATGAATCAATTCTTCTTAAAAGAGTGATCAATAAAACCTAAATAAAATATAAAGGTGATCAAAGACTCAAATGATGAAGTAAAATCAATATATCAAACATCATGAAATAATATAGGAGGAAATAAAAGGAACCAAAGGTATCTTTGTTAGGGATATGGATGCTTGGATGGTAATAGAGTAATGCCTAAGATTCTCTAGTTTTAAATATGTTTTCAAATAAACTAGAATGAAACCTACTACTACCCCAAGTCTTTTTTAAAATCCTCAAAACAAGGGTAAAATGAAATCACATCCTCACATATAGATCTAGGGTATGAACAAGGCAAGTTTGTTGTATGCTATTATTAAGAGTTTATTTTATGTCTCTAATTCAATTATTATCTTTCGAAATGGTTCACGTTTGATTTTAAATTGCTAACCAAAGGTTTTATGTTATTGAATACTTTGGATTATTCCTCTTGTAATTCACCATTTATTTTACTCAACATACCCTCATTATTTTTTTGAATAGGGACCACTATATTCTAAAAGGTCTAGGCTTATTTCATAAATCTTCTTTCATAAAAGCTTTACATGTTCCACCTAACATCATTATTAAGTAAATTCAAATGAACATGTTTTAATTATTTTGACTAACCTACTAATACTATTGAGAATTTTGACATGAACAGATGTTTTATAAATATGTAGAGCTTCTAAACTATCAACATTAGAATAAAGTTGTCTTCAAAAAAAAAATTTGGGAGTCGATCTTCAACATTTTTCAATCCTTCACACCTATATAAACCTTTGAAAAAAATGTTCTTTGTTTTTTTTATTTATATATTTTATTTGGAACTTATAATTTTTATTTATAGGTTGGGTCCTTGTAACTTTATTGTCCATGTAAGAAAGGATTTAGCATTTATGTTCATCACAAGTGTGCTCTTCAAGATCTAAGTCTTCAAAACATTTATATTGTAATATTTTATATTTGGAGAAAGAATTTGTAATTTGTTTTTTGGAAATTTTTTATTCTATATTTACATATTAAAAATGTGGTATTTAGTAAATGTGTTTGGAATTTATTCTTTAGATAAAATGTTTGGTATTAAATCTTTGGCATTTACATATTTGACAAAAATGCAATACAAAATATTTTGAAGAAATCTTTTAGAATATGGTCTTAAAAAATTTTGTTTCAGAAGGCCTTAGTTAGAATTTGGTCTTTAGAAAAAGTGTTCTAAATGTTTGATTCAAAAATTATCCTTCAAAGAAGGAAACCCTCATAACCTTTAAAAATGATCCTTGTTATAAGTCTTCAAAACTTTTGTTCAGAAGATTTGTTCACTTCATAAGAATTAAAGTTAACTCTACTTTAACACAACATCTAATTACTAATTGCTAAAAGCCTCCATTAAATAAGTACAATTAAGGGAAATTAGTGATAAAATGAACCTTGGTAAATAAAATGACATGGCATTCTTTCGAACATCTATAATGTTTATATGCCATACCCACCAAAATAAAGTGGCAAAGTTTGAAATGAACAAATGAAGTAAGTTTAGAGATGTTGGATATTAATCGTGCATGAAATAGACTTAAATACAAAAGGATATATCATTAAATTAAAAATAAACATCATGCTCACTGATCATAAATAAACTCTAAGATTACTTGCTTCCTTGAGAACAATCCTTAGCTACCTGCATTTGAATCATGAAGTGAATATAGAATAGCCAAGCCACTAAATTGAAGAATTAGAAATTTTTCATCTAAGTCAAGTAACTATGAATTATTTATATAAGACATTTAGAGGTCCCTACCACCATACAAATTATCTATCAAGGACTCAATTTAATATAAATACATCATATTTGATCTACAAGTATTAAATAATAAGTATCCCAATTACTCAGTGTTATAGGACATAATTTATTATTTAGATGCACATACTTATGAGTATAAATTAACACCAAGACATAGATAATTGTATATTGATTTAATCCCTCTCAAGTGACCAAGATTTTATTTTTCAGTGGCCAAACCTAAGGTTATACCATACATAGACCTATTTTAATACTGTTTATTTGTAATCAAGGTGATTAGGGGTACTTTATTACACAACCTAAAACACAAACCCATCATCCCCTTCATCTCAAGATATGTATTCCAAAGGTACTTATCCCTACCTATCATAGATGATACATATTATTTACAAAGAATGGTTACATAGAAAAAGAATAACTTAGTTGACAAAACATTAAGCAAATGGATCATTCCTAGAGAGACCATCATTCTCAAAGAGAAGTAACTAGTAGTTTAACTAAATTTTGGATGGGATTACACATTAGGATGGTCCTCCTATATGGGTTATATGGTTACCCCAACATTAAATTCATTCATATTGAGTGGGTTCCAATAATGGATTTACTATTAATCTCAGAGCTAATATTTTCTCTAGGAGAGGTAATTAGTGCTAACCTATACGAACAAGTTATACACAAGGATAAGAGGCCTATAGGAGGCCACTTTTATATGATGTCATACCTCTTAGATGTTGTGTTAGACATAATATATATGCACAATGGGTAACTCTAGAGAAAAACTTAAAATTTTATCAAGAATCATATATGTGACTCATACTCCACACACACACACACACACACACACACACACACACACACACACACACACACACACACATGCCTATACCATGAACACAACCTAGTTTATAGAGGATTGACACCCAAACTCTAGAGGTCTATTCATGAACAACCACTACCTAGGGTATATAATAACATAGATGACACATTAATGTCTAGAGGGGAATATTGGATGTATCTTGAGTACACCATGATCATGGTTGTTGGACATAAGGTTATACCCCTATGTCTCCCCAAGCATGTATCAAAGAAATCAATAGAGTAGGAGATAGCCTACTAGATATGGTGAAGAATTGATGAATATTTAAAGAATAAAAATAACAGTGAATTCTATGGATTCCATATAATGATTGGCAAGATGTGTTATATCAAATGTAAACGCATTTAGGAGGCAAGTATATTTAGAGAATACTACTCATTAGCCACCCTACCACATAGAGATTGGGACCCTCATTATATAGCTTAAAATCACATTCAAGGCCTTGATATTCCATACAAATGTGATTCTTATGACCATGATTTCCTTTTTATTAATTCCAAAAGTGATTCCCATATCTTGAATAAGGAAAAAATGGATAGATTGGGTGAGGAACTCCTGAAAATCATCCAAGGGGAGCCCTCAATTTTGATTACAAATGCACATATCAGGATCCCACCATTATATGGGTGGGATATCATATATTTATGAATCAACAGGCCTTCTCAATAATAAATTGAATAGGTTAAACCTTACCAAACATTACCGATGGAAATTAAAATTATAAATCAAGAGCTTGGGATGGCTGAATCTCTCAACATTTCAACTTTACTTGGGAGAGATGAAGCTGAGACAATTTGTATTAACTCTTCAAACTCATAATTCCATTTTCATATATTTTTTAATTTATCTTAAGATATTCTAAGTTTGGAAGTCTCAAATTTCACTACTTAAGGGGCTTCCCCCACAATAGAAAAAGTGACTATTTGCTTTAAGAGGAAACCAAGAGTTGAGATACCCTAGTGAGTCTAATTATTAAAGCAACATCTATGAAAGGACCATGAGGGTAGGAAAAACAATCTACAAGAGGTGAGTCAAATGATGAAGAGGAGGTGTTGCAAAAATACAAAATCTTAAGCCTCTAAAACACCAAAAGAAAGGAACCACTAAAAGGAGACCAATCAGGGGAGGGTATAATCCTAATTATCTATATATCTCCTTTAGTTTATAAAAATCTAGTTGTATCTTTTATATCCCTATGTCTATTGGTTATTTTTATCCCATTTCTCTTTGTTGTAGAGTTTCCCCTTCCCTAGTTGTGCCTAAGGTATAAGTTTCTTCCTTTGATCTTAATGTCCAACCATCCCTAGATTTTGAAAAGTAGAATATGTTTCTTCTACTCCTATTTTCTCCATATCATCAATAGTTTCTAATATTCCAATTGTGTCCTCAACACCCATTCCCCCTAATTCTACTATGATTACCTTCACCACTACCTAGATACCCCTAATACCCAAAAAATATCATCTAATAAATCTAGGGGAGTATTGGTAAGTCCACAACTACATGTGTCATCCACTCAATTAGGTTTGCTAATGCCCTCTTCTAGTTCTTCCCAAACTACCACTATAGTATCATTAAATAAGGTTGGGAAGAAAAATCAAGTATATACAATCCACCCATTACCCCAATATGATGGTTTGTATTTGTCTAAGATAATTTGGCCTTCCCTTCTAGACCCATTGCATATAGAGTCCCTGAAATAGTTTTTAGGAGATTTTTTGGTTGAGATTAATGCCTAGGACACTCAACCAATTAACCTAACTTAATTAGTAATCCCATAATGGGTATAAAATTATAATCTCAAGATTTGCAAAGGCCAAACCTTAAAATCATATATTTTACCATAGTAAACTCATTTTTTGATAAATCTATAGGTCATATCTATAGACTGAAGAAAATAAAGATTGAATATGATGCTATAAGGGGGATGATCCTAGAATAAAGATAAGATGTTTTCTCCCTATTAAAGAGCAATAATAAGATACTCAAGGAGTCTCCCTATAATGAGTATTTCACAACACAAAATTATGTTTTACTTGAGCTCCATTAATTAATAAAACAAATAAGGAGAAAGATAGAGCAAGAGTTAGAGTAGGTTAGTGAATAGTAAAAAATTGTCCATGTTCTTGTGTAAATTGAAATAGATATGAAAAGTATAGCTTCAAGACTATACAACATTTTGGATGCCAATAATTAAATGAGGGTTAAATTATCCCCTCAAATCATTAAAGAAACTAAATTATTTAATTATGGAAAGGAAGATTGGAATAAATGAAAATTCCTTATTCTCTCCACAATAAATAACACATATAGCCATCTCAATTTAACAAAACCATTAGAGGCTTAAAATGCCCTCAACTTGGTTTTCATTTGGAAAAAATAAGTGAGGTAATAAGTAAAAATAGTAGAATATATAATTCCTAAGTATGCAGAGCATGAAAACTTTATTTTTTAAATTATAAAGGAGTTGAATCTCTCATAGACAAGGGACTCTACATGTAAACTAATAAGTAGAACTATTTTTGACTAAATTCTCCAAAAATTCTTATCCAAATTCAAGTAGAATATTTATGGATTATCATTAGAGGATATTGAAGATGAATTGAATTTTTCATGAAATATAGACACATAAGTGGATATTTTTTAGATCAACTTTAGGATCACTAAATTTGAACATGCATGCCTAATGGAACAAACAAGAAGAGTGCATAAACCCTCATTTTTAAATATATACATCGTAATATAATGGCATGGTGTCAAAACATTATTTAGGAATTGAAGGATAGGAAGAAATCTAAGAATCCATCTAATAATTTAGTTTAAACCACTAGTTTAGTGCCACCAACCTCTTTAGTATCTTCCATGACAAAATGCATAACCATGTAATCACTAAGTACAAATAAGAATTATTTATTTAAGGATAATTTTGTATGTAGTATTTTAGATATGATTGATCAATGTAATTATAGTTTACTTACACTTGACATATGAATGGAAAAGTTAGCTTGAGCAGTCTGTATGAATGCATACATTACATGACATTATGAAGGCAAGATTTTTTTTGACACAATTGTAATTAACTATAAGGGTACATGAAATTTTGGCATTAAAATTAGAACTAAATTTATAATTACTATATGTAAATTTGAGTTTGCATAGAATTAGAGGATGAGGTGACCCCTTCCCAAGTCTATTTATACATATATACCCTCATTTCAAAAGGTCAAAAAATTATAATGCAAGAAAAAGTCATTTTGATTATCATATAAATTTGTGGATGTATTTTCATTCCATTTTTATGTGATTATGATTTAATTTCCTTTTTCTTTTTTAATTTTTTAATTTGAAGTGTACAAAATATATGAAGAATTCCTTTTGTTATCATTGATATCTACTGATTTTAGATGTATATAATTTATTGAAGAGTTAAAAGGTATTATTTATTTAAAGGAATTGGCTTAAATTATTATTTTTTTAAGTGTTTAGGAGTGTTTCCCTTTGATATAGTCTTCTAGGTGTGAGCCATAGCTTCCTTAGATACCTTTCTAGTCTATGTTGTAATCTCTTGAGTGAGGATGTGCATTAACTACTCTAAAATGAGTAATCTTTAGCTAAAAACCTCAAGTTTCCTATAAAATTTCATCCCAAATAACCTAATTGTGTTTATATGTGAGTGTGAAATAGTTACAATTAGAAAACATTAGTTCTATAAACACTTTTCCACAAAGGAAACAAACTAGGAGGTGATCCCTTGAAACCATAAAGACTTATTTTATTCTCTGCCCTTCCCTATTTTTAAAGTTTTTTTGACTAAGATATACCCACTTTAGAATAGATCCATCCATCTATTCAACCTAACTAACTTTTAACTTCTTTACAAGGATTTATTTTACTACAAGTACACCCGATTAACAACTTGCATGCTTAACCTATTATTCAAAAACCATGATGTTTAACCCATACTTGAAAATAATGACCTAGAATATAGTTTACCTCTATTGAGATCCTAATGTGTTAGAGGTTACCTCATTAAAATACGGGGATTTGCACAAGACCTACATTAATAAAGACTACCTCTTGGGTGTTGAATGAAAATTACCCTTGAGCAGATTAGTAAAGTAATGGGGTTAATTTATTCTAGCATTGATGTTAGCATGAATATTGAGGATTAGAGGCATTTGATAAAATATCAAAAACATTAAATATACATAGGAAGGCCATACCATATGCATAACAAGCTTGGATGATCCAATAATTTGACTAGCTTCATGCTTGACCACAACCAAGTTGGGATGCATAAATAGGTGTAAGGAGGTGGATATGGTGCATCTCTATGTTTGCATCCAAATGGAAAAGGAAAAGGATTACAATTACACCCTATACTTTATTAATAAAATTAAATAGGATGTTAAAAATGGGAATCACCTTGCTTACCATAAGTTTTGTTGGGCATAATTTTGTTGCTTCTTATTTTTATGAGATTGGCATCCCAAAATATTTAAAAAAGGAACTAAAAATGGTCTACCCACTAAATCATAACTCCCCCATCAAAAGGTTTAAATAATTTACATGCCATTATAACCTCTTATAAAGTAAAGGTCAAGTGTTGGTTTGATGGAATGATAGAGAAATTTAGGAATGAATGGTGCATACCCAAGGTTTTAACCACATAAATAGGAGCCTATTCTACATTTTTTTAAAATGAAAACTATTCCATCACTTGAATATTGATGAAAATCATATATAACATTTCACAATGGCTCAAATTACCTTATTCACTCACTTTTAGGTATTTCATGGACTCTATGAATCACATTGAGGATGTGTGCCTTATGAATATTACAAGATTGACATTGATATCCACACTCTTTACAATATTTATGTCTACCCTGGGAGGCAGACATATCTAGAGAGGTATGAGATTTATAAAATTGATATTAGCCCCTAAAATATATTTATGCAAAGGAATATTTGGGTGATTTTGTATATGCTCAAGCCATAGAAGAGAACATTAAGAAGTTTGGAGGTAGAAAAGGAACATCTACCCTTTAACCATCAACATGCATATAATAAAGGGTGTCAATGAAGTAAAAGAGGATAAGACTAGAGGCCACCATATCAATTAGGGCACAAAAGAAGAAACCCAATTCCAAGACCAAATAATAAAGGTAAACCCTGTAGGATTGGATTACAAAGTTGGTTAGTCAAAAAATAGTCAATAAATCCATGAAAAATGCATAAAGAACTTGAAAAATGATAATGAAGGAAAAATTAAAGAAATCAAATATAATTTACCTTCCCAAGTGATTTCACCATCCAAGAGAAGATCCATGTGTGTTTTCCCCTTGATCTAGTGTTCTTGTCTTTGTCAACAATGGATGCCAAGACTAGAGGCCACCATATAAATTAGGACACAAAAGGAGCAACCTAATTCTAAGACCAAATAACAAAGGTAAACCCTGTAAGATTGGATTACAAAGTTGGTTAGTGAAAAAATAGTCAATAAATCCATGAAAAATGCATAAAGAACTTGAAAATTGATAATTAAGGACAAATTAAAGAAAGCAAATATACTTCACCTTCCCAAGTGATTCCACCATCCAAGAGAAGCTCCAAGTGTGTTTTCCTCTTGATCTAGTGTTCTTGTCTTTGTCAATAATGGATGCTAAGCTCCTCCATCATCTCAAAATCACTATGCATAACCTAGGATCATGATATAGAATTAGGTATGCCTATAAAATTAATCTTACAAATAAAACAAAATGATCAACATAAAGAAAGGTTGTGGAGATAATTATATATTATAAGTTTACAATATTTTAGCTTAAAAATGATGTTTTATACCCTTATATTTATATATTTTCCAAATGGTTTTAATATCAACCATGAACATCCATCTCAAGATTGAGATGTGTGTCCATGAATTAATCTAATATTTTCAATTAAATCCATAAATATCCTCTTAATGATTTGGGAGAAAGGGGCATTAATGAGGCATGGGTGCCCATGAACTTGATATTTGTTGCATTTATGGCTTATGGATGCCACCTCATAGATCATGTCACTAGGTGATGCTTATATTGATAATAAATTCTCAATAATGAAATAATCAATAATCTCTATGGAAAATCCACTTAATCTCTTGATTTGAATGAATTAGATTAAACAATATTAATCAATTTTAGTGCAATTATTTGGAAATTGGTGCACAATTAATCAAAATGGCCAGAAAGTCATATTATTGGGTCATAATTTGACTCATCAAGAATTAGAAGGAAATGTTAGATATGTTGGGACCGTTATTTCATTTAGGATGTTTATAATACAAAAAAACAAAGGTATATGATGTGTACTAAAAAATTAGAAGAAAAGAGTGATCTAGAGCATAAAAAGGTGAAATCTTCATTTTGAATCACAATGAATTGGTCATATTTAGGAATCACATAAAATGCATTACCCCATATAGGGATATATTGGCCTAAATTGACACTTTTATATGACAATATTGAACCATTTAGCACATTTTTAGTGATTTTGACTTGAATTGTGCATTTGAGTGTACTTTGAGTAAGATTGTCAATTTCAACACAAATAGTTCTAGGAAATGGATGTATACATTTTCCCCCTATTTGAGAATGTGTAATAAAACATTCAGGTGAAGAAAAATCTTTTCAAATAAAATATTTCTCAAGAAGAAAATGGAAATGACCCATGATGCGCCCTTGAGAGGACATACTAGGATGAAAGAGAAAGATGGACTCTCGAAAAGAGAAGGAAAGTGAGAGATTATCCTATGGAATAGATCACATCCAGATGAGCTAATGCTTACATGCATTATTATTATAAATAATCAAAATATAATTAGAGGTATAATGGTCCCCAGAGATGGGGGAATGGGAAGGGTTCAATCCAAACATATAAGTGACACAATTTGAACTTACCCAATTTGAGAGTGCAAACTATGCACTTATGGCATTGATCAATCCCAAGAAAAGTTGCATAGTAAAATAATGCCATCATGGGTATTAGTGTGGAGAGATTAGAATTATAGGAAAAGGAGAATGTGTTCTTTAAAGAGATGATAATGAAAAGTGCCCCAGTAGAGAAAATTTGATTGTGATAAGATAGTTG
The DNA here is from genome assembly GCA_037957365.1 of Torreya grandis. Taxonomy (NCBI): domain Eukaryota; kingdom Viridiplantae; phylum Streptophyta; class Pinopsida; order Cupressales; family Taxaceae; genus Torreya; species Torreya grandis. The sequence continues at coordinate 146,781 of JARHVA010009574.1, read as the reverse complement.
TGCCCTAGTAGGGATAATTTTGATCATTAATAAATAATAAATAATTGTATTTACCCTATATGGATGATTTAGATTTGTAAGATAGGCTCAGACATTGTTCCCCAACATGGGAAAATATTTAAGAAATTAGCTCAATGGTATAACCTAAAACATAGGTTAAAGTGAGTAGGTGCACACATAGATGAGATGGTGTAATGGTTGTGAAAGCTAGAAAGACCAAGCATACAAGGATGCACATAGTGATGAAATAGATGAAAAGAATAATAAAGATGGCTGAGCTAGCCTTAATAGAAAATGAGCGCTACCTACATAGTCCAAATGGAGCCAATGTAGTTCACAAAAATTAGGAATGAATGGAATGAAGGATGATGAAAACTGATCAAATATTTATTAAACTCATGATGTATGCTAAGAGATGCATGTCTAAGCATAGAATTAGTTGTTAAACCTATTGATCCTATTTTATGCATACTAATCTTGAGTTTTGTTCATCAAAGTTATGTTGATGTTAAGACTTAAATCTAGAGTTCAAAGTGCTTGCTATAAAAATATAAATTAGGCATCATAATTACGAATAACTCATAGAGACATGGAATTTCAAGTGCACAGAGCTAGTTCAAATGTAAATACCTATAACTAAGGATAACGATAAATAATGACCAAAACCAAAGTTACAGCTATTGACATTTAAACAAACAAGTAAAGATAAAGAAAAAGATAAATGTAAATTAACCTATCTTAAAATCAAGATATGAATAATCAAGACTCAAGTAGGAACAATACTATTTAAAAATGAAAAAATAACAACTTAATAACATGAGATCAAGATATAAAGAATCAAGATCCATGTAGACCATCAATATGTTCTTGAAAACAAAAAAGAAGAGCAAAATAAAATATGGAAATGCAAGACCAAGGTTGAGACAATAAGTAATAAAAGGATCAAAGGAGAATAAATAAATGAAGAGACAATAAATAATAATAAAATAATAATAAAACACAACAAAACACTAGGAAAACTCAAATAAACACACACACAAAAAAAAAATTGAGTTAGTGTGGTTTAAAAATAGTTGTTGATGCACGTGTAGTAGAGGTATTAATTTCCACTAAACCATAACAAGAATAAGGAAAAAACTTATTCCCTAATTAAATACTAATAACACATAAGAAATGAGGGAAGAGAAGAAAAGTAAGGGGTTAGCTGAACTGACTCTAGATGTATAAGATAAGTGGATGTTGCCTATATAGTTATATGGACACATGTTCTAACATGAACATCAAGCCAAATGTAGTCCTCCTAAGAAGTATGATAGAAGACATGATTACTAAAAACATATGATTAACATATTAGAAGAAAAGGGAAGACTTGAAAAATTTGATTATACTTGTAAAATGAGAAGTCAGTGAGACAAGATGACTTGGATAGTGGTAAGCTAGTAGAATAAAATGCTTGAAAAAAACAATAGCATGAGGATCAAAATGCACAAAATAATAATATAATGTTTTTGTTCTTTTTTGGGTCATTTTTAATTTTTTTGGTGTTTTTGGGATAAAATATGTACAAAGGGGTAACTGACTAGTCAAGGAGATACTCGTATGAGAGTAGAAGCTCCAATAAAGAGTTAAGCCAGTTACAATAGACCATGCTCACAAATCAATGAGCTAGAGTATCCTAAAAAGATAAAAATGTTCACCAAATAACAATAAATAATGATAGAACAATATGTAATGTGAAATCAATTTGAAAAAACCATGTGATAGGTAAAGATCTTGAGTTGAAAAGATGTCCTTGTTTACTTGTCTATAGAAGAAGCTATGAAATACTATTTTGGCTAAAATTCTTTATATAACTAGCATTGAAGGTTTTCATAATGCTGATGAGACATAACGAGGATCATAATTGGTTAAGGGACAATTTTTTTTAGGTTATTACAAGCCCAATACATAATAAATAATATGGTTCTCAAAGAGAATGGTCTAAAGAATAGGGTCCAATAGATGGACAGTCCAGGGTGATAAAGAATGAGGTTCTCAAGGAGAATGGTCCAAAAAACATGGTTCTCAAAGAGAATGGCATAATGTAGGATAAAATATGTTTAGAATACCAATGGTCCAAAATATTTTATTGTCCAAAGTCATGAAAGTAATAGGGCTCATGTGAGAGTGGTCCAAGATAGTTTAAAATGGTAGGGTAAAATTACTTTAGCATAATTTGTCCCCAAGTAAGGGGTCTTATAGACAATGGATCAAATATATTCATGCATAGAACCTCTTTAGGTGTATAATGTTCATGGGCTCTAGAATTTATTCACCATTTAGAGTAACTAATAGATATGTCCCTAATCCATAGTTAGCCATGATAACATATGGTCCCAATCATTTAGGTTAAAACTTACCCTATTTCTTGTGTTCAACATTTTCATTCTTTTGGTTCTCTTTTATAATAAAATCACCAATCTCAAACTTTTGAGGGAGAATGCAATTATTGTAGCTTCTTCACAATCTATTTTGATAGCGCTATTAGTTTTCTAGGGAATTTAAGCACTTACCATTGAGAAGTTCTAGTTATTGCATCTTGGAGACCCTGTAGTCCTCATCATCTTCAATATGCCCTAGTGATACTCACAATGATGGCAGCTCAATCTCGATCAAGATAATATATTTTATACCATAGATAAGGGACTATAGAGTGGCTCCTATTAGGGTTTGATGATTAGTTTTGTAAGCCCAGAGGGTAAGAAATATTTACAAGTGCCAATTATGACTAGCATCATTGACAATCTTATTTAAAATGACTATAATGGTATTGTTTTATGACTCAGCTTATTTTTTTCCTTACATGTTATATGGAGTTTATTTCTTGTGATTTATCTTGAATTTTTCAAAAAAATATTTTACATTTTTGCTTACAAAGGATCCTCCATTATTAGATATAAGGTGTGCTAGGATGTCATATCAATAGATGACATGGTAATGGATGAATTTGACTATCTTCTTCTTGGTGACATAAGTGAGAGGAATAACCTTAATCCACTTAGTAAAATACTTGGTAGTAGTCAAGATATGCTTATGACCATCTGAAGATGTTGGGTTTATTTTCTCGATGAGATTGAGGACTCATGTTGAGAACTATCATGGTGTTGTGATTAGCTGTAGTGATAAATAAAATACATTTATCAACTTTTCATGTTGCTAATAAGGAACACATTTATTTACATAATTGTAAGCACCAGCCTCCATTTTTAGGCAATAATAACATGTCTTGAGGATCTTCTTTGCTAAGACTACATCATTGGTGTGGGCCCCACACATTACTTCATGAATTGTCCTCAGTGACTTCATGAACTGTCCTCAGCTCTAGCTTGGTATTTCCCAAAGATAAATAATGAAGAAGCATTCCATCATAATTTTTTTAATAAATCATGTTTCTAATAAGGGTATAACATGATAAATGGTGAAGGATTTTTATTTAATTATTGGATAGGTCAGTTGGGAAAATGTGATCATGAAAATAGTTATAGAAATCTTAGAACCATGGTAGTTTAGGTGGGAGATTGGGACCAGTAATGGCACATACCCTTTCTAAATTTGGTATAATATATATAGGCTATATAATATTCTCAATCAAAAACTAATACCCTTTAGCTCCACCATCAATCTATATCATGTAATCAATTATTTCCATTGCATAAGCTGATCTATTTTTAGCCCTTAGAACTTGTTCAAGCTATAGAGATTTAAAATGACATTTGATATCAACAATTTTCTTGTAAAGAACATGCTTGTCATCTCTAGTTTGATACTAATAAATGGTTTGATTGATGATTAATTATGAATCATCATATACTTTTAAGATTTGAATATCCCACTATATGGCAAGACAAAACCCTACAATCAATGCTTCATACATGACGATATTGTTCATATAATGAAACTATATATGACATGATTTAGGGATCAAATCCCCTTGGGGTGTAATCAATAATATGATAGCTATAGATCCATGGGATGTAAAGGAACCATCAAAATAAATCTTCTATTATTTAGGTTCCTACATTGCTTGTTCTATTTCCATAATAGAATAATATAGAAAATCCAATTTGAGCGATTGAGTTTCTTTCATAGGGACATCTACAAGTTAATTAATATTAACCTACCATTTGATTTCATTATGATTCTAAAATTCAATGTCAAATTAATTGAGGATCATGACCCACTTAGCCATGCATCCTTGAAGATCTACATTAGACAATAGGAATTTGAGAGGATCCACACTAGCAATGATAATAGTTTTATTATTTAGCATATAATGTCATCATTTTTTAATAGGAAACACCATACCTAAACATGAATTCTCAATAGGCATATAATTATGTTCATAAGCCACCAATGTATGGCTTAATTAATATACTGCATGTTCTTTACCTTGATCATCATGTTGGGCCAAAAGTGCCCCTAATACATGGTTAGTTCCTGATATGTAAAGAAGTAGTGGTTTTTTAGGTGTTAACAGTCTCAAAACTAGCAAGTTGGCCAAATATGTCTTAAGTTTCACAAATTCTATCTAATAATATTCATCCCATTGAAATATGATCATTTTAGTCAATATATTCATAAATGTGTGGCACTTATCTACCAGTTGAGAAATGAACCTATGTATAGATTATATCCTTTGTTACAGGCTTCATAATTATTAAAGATTGTTTGGTGGAGGCATTTCCATAATAGCCTTGACATTGGTAGGATCAATTCGATCCCTCTTTGTGATATAATAAAACCTATCAAATTTCCTTGAAGTGACACCAAAGACACACTTTTTTAGGATTTATGGGTACTTTATAATCATCAATACTCTCAAAGATTCTTCGTAGAACATTGGGATGTCCAGCTCTAGTTATTGAATTTGTTAGTATGTCATCAACATAGTATTCAACAATATCATGCATCATGTCATGAAATATGATAGTCATTGCATATTTATATGTGGATCCATCATTATCTAAGCTAAATGGCATGACTTGGTAATAAAATGTTCCCCATGAAATGATGAACACAATCTATTGGCAATATGATTGTCATTGATGTCAAAAGGGAAATTGTTGGCATGATATTAGAGAGAATAGCATGTTTTATAGTTTCAAAGTACAAAGTTGTCATGCCTTTATAGATACCACTTCTAGAGGATTGAAGAGCAATTGATTGAAGATCTATTATGGGTTTTCTAAGAGCATCTTAAATATATCATCTATAGGTTTAGTTGAGAAGAAATGAGCTCAAACTTGATGTATCTTTGCTCTCAAACATTACCAAGGTTTATTATTTAAACCCTAGGGGTTTAATCCATGGTTTTAACAAACATGTTATATTTTAATGTTGACTATAACTATGCAATAGTCGATTACTTAAGTTATATCTTAAGTCCTTATCATCATTGTGCAAGCAACCCCTTCAACTTAGCAATTACCATCTCAAGCAATGATCATAGACCTTAATATTTCCTATGTCTTAAACTTAATATTTATCCCAAATTGATTAATGCTTAGTGCTTAATCATATGTTTAAGATCTAATGAAGCATAGAAAGTTAATTTTTGAAAGGCATTTATGAGTAAATGTGATAATGATAAGTTTCATAATTATGGAGCTTGCATAGTAAATCTATGTAGTGGTTAAAAGTCAAATAGTCAAGGATTAACATAGGAATGCCAAGTGGCACAATAGTAGGAAGTAATAGAAAATTTGAAAAAGGCATGCAATGGTATTAAGTACCACATTCATAGGAGATTGTTAAAGATAAATTTTGAGCTTGTTATAAGATCTAATGGTGAGCATGTGATCATGTAATGAAGATCTAACATAGCGAGTGGACTCGATGGGATCAAGTGCTCAATGTTTAATGACATAGAGGTGAATTAAAGAACAATATAATTTTATGATATTGATGAAATGTATTCATTCCAAACTATTAAGAAGTAATGAGATTATACCAAGTGCTCAAGGTTTAACATTAGACAAAGGTAAAGTTTGTGTAACTTTGAAGATCTAATGGCAAGTGGGAGCTCATATCAAAAGATCCAATGGATGCATTTTAATGTTGAAAAATTAAAGCCTATAAGTGTACAAATATCTGATGGATTGAGTGATCATTTTCATAGTGGGAAACTTAAGATCAAAGGCTAATATTTAAAGATGTGTTCATCCCAAAGATTAAGTGACAGAACATGTAGGTAAGATGTAAAATATGACATAGATAATGAAATATATTTTTGTGATCGATCAAATTTGTGTAATATGTCATGTGCATCAAAACCAAATCCTAGTGTATGATAAAATAGTAATGATACAAATGGAGTATGAATTCAAGATGCAAGAAACATGTTATTTAACAAATATGAACTAAGTCTAGAATTGGCATGATGTGCGAGCAAAGAAGTGTGAAAATAGAGAAGATACAAAACCTATATCAAATGCTTATATGTATGTCATCTAAGATACAAGCCAAATATATTGATATGGTTGAATTATGTCAAATAGAAAATATAGAGACATAGAAGAAGAGGGGCTGAGTGGAAGAGAAGAGAGAGATGAAGAGCAAAGTTTGAGCAGTTACATAATAGACTTGTAATAGAGAATTGAAATTGGTTTCATTTATGATAAGATATTATAATATAGAGTTAAAGATCCATATTTTGAATATAGATCTAATTGGTTGGTGCCATTAGATAAGCTATGTTGGTGCTTAGTTAAGGAGTAGGTACTTCCTTAGAGTAGGTGATCTTAAATTAGGGGATTGGTGTCTCCTTAGGGTTAGTGACCTTAAATGATATAACTAGGGAATTTTTTATTATGAGGATGGATTAGAATATTATATTCTAGTAGTTATTTCTCACTATGGTTTTTCCCATATTGGGTTTTCTATGCACATTGGGTGTTATGCATATTTATGTGTGTGATCTCTACATATATGCTTTAATAGAAATTATTATTATTAAAAATACTAACTTAATTAATATAGTAATTCACCACCCCCCACTCTTATTAGATATTTGTGTCTCAATAATTCATATCAGAGCACTAGTTCTTTAGAAGAAGCTTAATCAGCTCATGTAGATCTTAGATGGTAAACACAAATGGCTAGTCAAGAAGGCTCTTCCTCAAAAAAAGTGCCTCTTTTGATGGATAAAATTATGAATTTTAGATAATTAGAATGTAATCATATTTATCTTCATTAGGGTTTGATTTATAGATGTCTATTGTAAATGGATATGCATCTCCTGCTACAACTCATACTGATCAGACTACCAATAAAAAATATGAGAGAAATGCCAAAGAAAAGTATGTTATTCTATGTGGATTGTCTAATTTATAGTTTCTCAAAGTGATGCATTATCAAAATACACAAGATATCTAGAAAAAATTGAAGAACATCTATGAAGGTAATGATAAGGTAAAGTAGGCAAAGATAAAAACATACAAAGGTAATTTTGAAATCCTTAAAATGAATGAAGAAGATAAAATTTTAGACTACCTCCTTAGATTTGATGAAATATTCAACGTAATTAGAGGCCTTGGAGAAGAGATGAAATATCTAGTTATTGTCAAAAATGTCTTAAGATATCTACCATCAAGGTATGACTCTAAAATCTCTACAATAGAGGAAGTGAGAGATCTATAAAATCTCACTATAAATGAGTTTCATGAAACCTTCACATCCTATGAGATGAGAATTGGAGAAGCATATACTTTCAAGAGAGAAGTTAAATTTTAAAGCATCCAAACAAGTAAAATCGTAAGAACCTACATCTAGATCTAAAGAGTCTGACAAATAAGAAGCCAACTTTGTTATAAAGTAAAGAGGATATATAAAATATAAAGGTAAGTACCCTTTAAATTCTTTAACTATGGTAAGATAGAAAATTTTGCTGATAAATGCCCTTATAAAAAAAATGATAACTCTGATCAAGAAGAGGATAGTAAAAAGATGAAATCCCATTATTCTAAGAAGAAGAACTTCAAAACCAATAAATTCTTTTACACAAAAGAAGATAGTGATTTATTAGATAATTTTGATAGTTCTGATGATGACCATGATTGTACCTTTGTGGATGAGGAAAAGGAAGTCCTATTCATGACATTAGGATCAATTTATATGGATCAAAAAGAATTTGAAGACTCAATGAATAAGAAGGAGAAGCATATTTAGATTGTAAATTCATTTGTGCTCTAGATGAAATTAACAAGCTAAGAAAATATAAATCAAAATAAAATAAACTTGGACAAAAGGAGATTGAAAAAGTGTCCAAAATTCTTAAAAAATCTATTAGTTGGTCGTTATCTTAAAGACACAAGTTGAAGAGGACAAAATAATAGAATATGTAGTTAATATTAAACTACAATCTAAATCCGATTAATGCATGAAGTTAGAAGCAAAGATAGTGGCTTTGAGAAAAGAACTTGAAGAAGCTAAAGAAAAAATAGATAAAGGATTGAACCTAAAAGGAGGTTTAATGATTCTTAATGAGTTGATCAACTCTCAAAAGCCATAAAAATAAAAATATAGTCTTGGTTATGAAAAAGGAAAAAGCCCCATAACCAATACATCTACAAACTTATATGACAACTTCAAAGAAGACGGAGAATCAAGAACAAAGATTGAAAAAGCTTGCAACAATGCATCTAAAGTTACAAATAGAGACACAAGCACAATAGATGTGAATGAAGTTGAAGGAAAAAATAAGCTTGAAAAAAAGAAGAAGAATAATGATTCAATCTCTACAAAATGAAGGAAGATGCAAAACACAAAGGTAGATGATGTTGATGGATTCATAAGGGTGAAAGACTTGAAGAATCTAGAGTTAAGAATATTTCCTCATACTGCACAAAAAACTTCTATGACCAGTTATTCCTCATTTTTCTATAGTTATTTTTATATGTGTAATCATTTTGGTCATAGGGCTAGTGAATGTAGAGTTATGCCTAAAAGGAAAAAAATTTGTAAGCGGAAATTCATTTTCACCCTTGATAGATACAAATGTAATATATTATGACTACAATAGTTTTGGTCACATAGCTAGACAATGTAGAACAAAATTTGTAAGATCAAAAATACAAATTGAAAAGAAAGGCATGCCTCCCAATGTTAAAAAAATTTCACAAGTCTTTGAAAAGGGAAAACTAAGACAAATACAAAACCCAAGGATGTGTGGAAAGTGAAAAATCAATCTATGATTTCTCAAACTACACTCCATGCCAAGGAATATAATTTGTGGGCAATAGATAGGGGTTTCTCAAAACACATGACTGATGAAAATAATAAGTTCATCAAGCTAAGAAAATGTAAAGAAGGATCTGCCAACTTGGAAGATAATACTATAATAAATATTCATGGTATAGGAAACTTGAACATAGATCAAAAATTTCCAACACATGATGCCCTTTATGTGGAAGGATTGAAACACAATCCCCTAAGTGTTAGCCAAATGTGTGACAATAGATATAAGGCCACATTTAATTTAGAATTTTGTAATATAAAGAGATCTATAAGAATAATTATAGAAGGGAAAAAAACTAAAAGCAATATCTATAATCTTAGTGAAGTGAATGGTAATAACTACTTGATAGGAAAGATTGATGTGAGTTGGTTACATCATAGAAGAATGGGTAATGTTAATTTTGATAACCTAGTTAAGGTGAGATCAAATAAGTGTGTTAGACATATGCCTAAGATAACCAAACTTCCAAGCACTACTTGCAATGAATGTCATCAAAGCAAGTAAACAAGGTTCAGATTTCAAACAAAGGAGTATGCAACTACAAAGCCTTTAGAATTAGTTCATACTAATCTTTGTGGTCCTAATAAGACAAGAAGATCTAAAGGAGAAAGATAATTCTTATTATTTGTAAATGATTACTCAAAAATGACATGGGTAACCTTTTTTAAGGATAAGTCTCAGGCATTTGAAAGATTCAAAATATTTACAGCCATGGTAGAGAATGAGATTGGTCAAAATATCAAATGCTTAAGATCTTCTAGTGGTGGAGAATTCACCTCAAATGAGTTCATAGAATAATGTGAGAAACATGGACTCAAAAGGCATTAATCTGTAGTGAGGACTCCATATAAGAATGGATTTTTTGAGAGAAAGAACATGATAGTCAAATAAATTTCTAGAACAATGTTAAAATAGGCCAAATTAATTGATGGATAATGGAGAGAAGTAGTAAAAACAATAGTATATATATTATACATAGTTTAAAGAAGGGTAAATAATGATAAAATTTCCTATGAGCTATGGTATAGAAAACTTACGTCTGTTAAGTATTTTAAAATGTTTGGAAGCAAATGCTACATTAGAAGAAAAGAAGACAAATTAGGAAGTTTTGAATTAAGATGTGATGAAGGAATATTTCTTGGTTATTCCACCCAAAGTAAATCCTACATATGTTACAACAAAAGGATACACAATATTGTAGAGAGCATCAATATCAAAGTTTAATAGGACTTGAAACATGTTAAACCTAATATAAAAATATGTAATCAAGAATCATATTAAGAAATGGAAGTAGCTAATGAAGAGCATGAGAAAGTAAATGAAAAATCATCTACAATATTTGTTCAAAAGGATCATCCTGTAGAGAAAATAATTACCAATAAAAATGAAGGAGTTTAGATAAGGATAAGAGTTACAATGAGCAAGGATCAAGTAAGTTTTGCTCTAAAATTTAAAATTGAGCCTAAGAGCTATGTTATAGCTAGCAAAGATGAGAATTGACTAAAATCCATGGAAGAATAAATGAGCCAAATTGAAAATTAAAAAAACTTGGGAATTAGTTCTAAGACATTCAAACAAGAATGAAATAGGTAAAAAATGGTTCTTTAGAAATAAGGTCAATGAGGATGGAACTATTATAATGAATAAGGCAAGATTGGTGTACAAAGGATATGCACAATTTTAGGGCATAGATTTTGAGGAAAGATTTGCTCTAGTTGCTATATTGGAAGCCATAATAATGTTTCTAACATTCTCTATCTATAATAAGTTCAAATTATATCAAATGGATGTTAAGTCTACTTTCTTGAATGGGAACCTAGAAGAATAAGTATACATAGAACAATTTTAAGGTTTTCAATTATAAAAAAAAGAAGATTATGTGTGAAGACTAAAGAAATCTCTATATGTTCTAAAACAGGCACCTAGGTCATGGTATTCAAGATTATACCATTACCTATAACAACAAGGATTCAATATAGGATGTGTAAACATTAATTTGTACTTCAAATCAAAAGGTAAGCATATGTTAATTTTTGTTATTTATATATATGATATCATTTTTGGTGGTAGAAACAATAGTATGTGAAAAAAAAATTCTACTTAAATGCAACATGATTTTGAGATGTCTATACTTGGAGAACTTTATTTCTTATTTGGACTACAAATAACACAAACTAATGAAGGGATATTTATATCCCAAACCAAGTATGCTAAGAAAATGATCAAGAAGTTTAGAATGGAAAATAGTAAAGTAGTAGGGACACCCATGATTAATAGTTGTAATTTGAGAAAAGAGGATGAGTCCCTTGATGAAAATCAAACTATGTATAGATCAATGATAGGTAGGCTATTATACCTAACTACATCAAGACATGATATCATGCAAGTAGTATGCATAGTTTTAATATTTCAAGTTTCTCTTAAAGAATCACATTTCAATGTAGTGAAAAATATCTTTGGATACATCAAGAGTATAATTGACTATAGGCTATGGTATCCCAAAGGTAAAGATTTCCCTTTGACAACATATACAGATGTTGATTGGGTAGGAAGTGTGGATGATATAAGAAGAAATAGTGGTGGTGCAGTTTTCCTTGGAAACAAACTTGTTTCATGTCTGAGGAAAAAACAAGAGTCAACCACTCTTTCTATAGAAAAAGTAGAGTATGTTAAAGTAGTGGCATATTAAAGTCAAGTCTTATGGATGAAGAAAATACTCAAAGACATCAAGGTACAATAAAAATCACCTATCTCTATTCTATTTGAAAATTCAAGTGGTATTAACATATCAAATAATTGAGTAATGTATTATAGAACTAAGCACATATCAATCAAGTATTACTTCTTAAGAGAAAAGGTTATATATCAAGAGGTCATAATGGAGTATGTGCCAACTTAGGATCAAGTTTTAGACATATTCACGAAACCTCTTCCTAAGGAACAATTTGAGTGTCTGAGACAAAAATTGGGAGTGGTGTCTCCTACATCACATCACTAGATCCTAGTGATAGGGCATGAGTCCAGGGGGAGTATCACAAAAGTCTTATTAATCCCTAGAAGAAGAGAGAAAAGGAAACTCAGGTATGCATATTTTTGAAAATTTGTAGTTAGTTGGTTGAATATTCTTGGAAAAACTCCTTTATCTAATCAATGGGGATAAAAAAATTGACAAATAATGAGAAAGTTGGAGTCCCTTTTCCATTAATGTCAAAGGGGGAGAAAAAGTGTAAATTCTCTCTGTAAAAGTTTTAAAGTGTAGAGCATGTGTCCAAGTTGAGTTTAGGAAAATGTTTCATTGCCTAAGGGGGAGAAATTTTGGTATGAAAATTTTTATCTCAAGTTCATCAGACACCAATTCAAGCAATGCTAGAGAAGGAGCATAGTATTATAAGATCAAAGAATTTAGTTTGCTATCAATGTTAAAGGGGGATATTATTGGCAATATGATTATCATTGGTGTCAAAATGGAAATTGTTGGCATGATATTGGAGAAAAGAGAATGTTTTATATTTTCATAGTGTAAAGTTGTCATGCTATTACAAAGACCATTTTTAGAAGATTCAAGAGAAATTGATTAAATATTTTTATTTGTTTTTTACAGGTTTAGTTGAGAAGAAATGAGCTTAGAATTGATTTATCTTTGATCTCAAACATTACCAGGGTTTTTTAGTTAAACCCTAAGTGTTTAATCCATGGAATTCATAGGCATGTTCTACTTTAATGTTGATTCGATATAGGCAAGAACTAGTTACTTAAAATATATCTTAAGTCCTTGTCATCTTTATGCAACTGACCCCTTCAAACTAGCAACCACTGGCTTTAGTAGTGATCAAATAACTTAAAATTTCCTAAGTATTAGACGTAATATTTTTCCTAGTTGATTAATAGTTAAAACTCAATCATATGTTTAATATCCAACAAAGTGTAACAAAGTCAATTTGTCAAAGGCACCTATGAGTAAATGTGTTAGTGATAAGTGTCACAATAATAAATCTTGCATAGTAAATCTATGGAGCAGTTTAAATTTAAATAGTCAAGGATTAACATGAGAATGCCAAGTTTCACAATAGTGGGAATTGATAGAAAATGTGTAAATGGCACACAAGGGTAATAAGTGTCACATTCATAAGAGCTTATTTGAGATAAAGTTTGATCTTATCAAAAGATCGAATGGTGAGCATGTGATTATGTAATGAATATCTAACATAGTGAGTGGACTCAATGGGATAAAGTGATCAATGTTTAATGACACAAAGGTGAGTTAAAGACCAAACTACTTTGATGAGATCAATGGAGCATAGTCATTCCAAAGTCTTAGTAAGAAATGAGATTAGACCAAGTGCTCAAGGTTTAACATTAGATAGAGATAAAGTTCATGTAACTTTGAATATCTAATGACACATGAGATTTTATATCAAAAATGGATGCATTTTAAAGTTCAAATATTAAATCTTAAAAGTGTTTAAAGATCTAAGGGAGTGAGTGAGCCTATTCATGGTGGAAACTTAAGATCAAAGGCCAATATTTAAATATGTGTTCATCCTAATCGTCAAGTGATGGAACATGTAGGAAAGTTGTAAAATATAACAAAGACAATAATATAGATTGTTGTGATTGATCAAATTTATGTAATATGGCATACCATCAAAACTAGAGCCTAGTATATGCTAAAAATAGTAATGAGACAAAGAATCATTGTGGTGGAACATGAATTAAAGATGCAGGAAACTTGATATTAAATAAATATAAATTGAGTCCATAACTAACATGATGTATTATCAAACAAGTGTGAACATAGAGAATATGTGAAACTAAGAACAATTCTTATATATATATATATATATATATATAATCTAGGATATAGACTAAAGCTACTAATATGGTTGAATTGTGTCAAATAGAATACATGGAGACATAGAGGAAGAGGGGCAGAGTGGAAGAGAAGAGAGAGATGAAGAGAAAAGTTTGAGTAGTTAGAGAATAAACTTATATCAGATAAATAGAATTGGATTCATTTATGAATCAATATTGTAATCTATAGTTGTAGATCCATAATTTGAATATAGATCTAATTGGTGGGTACCATTAGATAAGATAAGTTGGTTATTAGTTAGGGAGTTGGTCCTTCCTTAGAGTAGGAACTCTTAAACCAAGGGATTGGTGTCTCCTTAGGTTCAGAGTCCTTAAATGTTGTAACCAGTGAGATTTTGATTATGAGGCTAGATTAGAATAGTAGATTCTAGCATCTATTTCTCACTATGGTTTTTCCTATATTGGGTTTTTCATGTACATTGGGTGTTATGAATATTTATGTGTATGTGATCTTTGAATATATGTTTTAATTTGTATTATAAGTATTAAAATGAATAACTTAATCAATATTATTGGGATATTTTGATCTGATTGTATCTAAAAAAATCTATCCATTAAAGATAACATCTCGTACCTAGTAATTGATTTGACAATCATGTCAATGTTGGGTAGAGAAAAATCATTTTTGGGGAATGCTTTATTGATATCTCTAAAATAAATACAAATCTATATACTTGGGGTATTTTTACTCGTTGGGACTATGTTCAAAATCCATTTAGATAATCTAGTAGTCTAATGAAACCTACTCCTAGCAACTTTTCAAATTTCACTTTAACCAATAGGGTGATGCATGGATACATCTTCCTCAATTTTTGCTTGATTGGTTTGGCATTAGGATGGACAATAAGGTGATGCATATCCAAATCTAGATCTAATCCTATCTATCATATTATTCTCATGTAAATATGTCAATATAATCCCTTAGGAGGGATATAATATGTTCATGTTATGGTTTAGTAAGGGAGGCTCTAAGATAAACAATTTTGGGATCCTCATAGGCTCCCAGGTTCACTTATATTGTGTCCTCCATAAGGAGCGTGGAACCATATTCTAGAATTATAGGAAATGTATGATCATGATCATATTATTATATTACATCTTCTTATTGTTCCTCCCAAAGCTTTGGATAGTGTGATGAATCAGAATCTACCATCTCAAGTAAAGGCCAAGTAGAAAAAACTCTAGAAACTCAAGAGAGAGACACTCAAACATTTGTTATTGTTTTTAAGAGATGCTTATGTTAGATATAGAACTTGGGCTATATGGACATTATGTGTCATTAAGGGATGAGCAAACTTTATCACCTAAGAGTGCCTAAAATAGGTTTTCACTCAAAGGCTTATCTTTTTCTCTAATTTTTCCTTGATCGAAAAGTGCCTCAATGAGGTTTTCACCCATATATCTCAATGGTTTATCTTTATTGTGACCAAAAAAATTTGCCTACCCTTAAAATTAGGTATAAGGATCCAATGAAAAATTAAATCCTTGTGTATGATTTCCAATGGGGAATCCATATCATAGGCCCATGTATTCTATAATTTATTCTTCATTTTGAAACTCATTAAGCTATATGATTAAATTTTGATGGTCCTAATCAATGGGTTTATCATGGCAAAGGCAAAGGGAGGAATGAGGGTTTGCTTCAAGATAAGAATATCCAATAAAGGTATGGGTCATGATTTCATAGGAAAGTCTCTAATGGTAGATCTTCCTTCAAGATGGGAAGCTTTAATTATGAGATAAGTTCATAATTTAGGATGGGAAGCTCTAATAGTTAAGGTAAAAATGAAATTAGAATAAAATAGGTCTATGTCAGCAAGATCATCAAAAAGGCTATAATGGGGCACTGTGTTTCTACTTGGAGTATTATCATTAGTCAATTCAAAAGAATAACTATCAAAAGTTATGAGGTCACCCCTAGGCAGTATAAATCTGAGACCATGATTTAAATTAGGTACTCCAATAGATAAGGGTTCCATGATTCCTTGCACTTGTGGGCTAAGGCCTTTTCCTATTTAATCAAGATGATCCATAATCTGATTAGGGATAAAATACATTAGTTTCTAAAAGTAATTAGTAAGACCTTTAGAATATAACCAGCCTCTCATAGTGAAAGCCTCTTGATATTTATTTATCACAATAACAAGTTTAAAAACAATAGGTGGTTTTCAATGTTTCTTCTTCTATTGCCAAATCATATTATATACATTATGATTCTTTTAATGTTTATGCTTAACAGATGTTTTAAGAGTTCTAGGTAATTGTATAACATGGAAGGCATCTTAAATATTGTATGTACAAATTCCCACATATTTAATAACTACCTACTTCGCAAGATTTATGGGAAATAAATAAGCTAAAGTGGAAATGATATAACTAGGGTTGATATAATTATATGAAGGTGGATGTGAAACTATAGCCTTATTCTTATTCATAATGAATTTAGAACTTGGACAATAGTTATAATTTCATAACTTAGCCTCAAGATGTTTACAATACTCGTAAGGTTATTGATCGAAAAGAATAGTAACCTTGATCCCATCATGTGGAAACTTTAGACATTGATGCAAGGTGGAGGGAATAACTTGTACATCAGGGATCCAAGGATGACCAAGAAGTATGTCATAAGGCAATTAAATGTCCACAATATGAAATAATGTATGGTTTGAAATGGACCCAACAATTATTGGAAACCAAATAGTACCAACAAACTCCCTTTGGTATTATTGTAAGCCTTAATGGTCGTTGTCTCTAGCTAAATGTCTTTCATAGTGTAGCCCAATATTTATACCAACTTAAGAGATATGATGTTTAGTCCGAAACCATTGTCTATAATAATCCACTTGATATTATGGTTTTCAATGATTAATTCAATGTACAATGGGTTATTATGGCTCATTCTAAGTGTAGACATGTCTTTTTGATCAAACATTACTTGATGAAATGAAGACAAATATTCTAGAAGGTTTTGAAACTATTTAGGATTTATATTATTGGGAATAAAGGATTGTTAAAAAATATTTTTTAGGATAGTTATATGGACTTTAGATGTCCTCAAGAGATTTAAAATGGAAATATATGTAGGGGTTTTACTCAATTAGTCTAATAGACTATAAGGATTTTCAACATTGGGATGAAATGATTTGGCTTTGGTTGGCACAATAGTCAGATTTAGATCCATTGGTGTAATGTTCACATTAGGTTTCATGGAAGAAGTAGGAAAATGGCCTTTTAGAGTAACTCATGAGCATCTAATTATGACTACATAACTTAGAGGTGGGGAAGAGATAATATAATTACAAAATGAAGGCAAAGGGCCTTAGATGGTGAATCATGGGAATCTAGTTACATTAGTATAATTTTGAGCTGGCAAGGAGCCATTATAATTAGAGTAAGGGTGTTGTCTACAAATAGTAACCCATAAAAATAGAATTACAGTATAATTGTGTGAAATCAATGTGGTATTATTCGAGAGAGGGTGTTGACCCTATAATGATGGGTCTTGTACTACAAGGAGCACAAGATGGTTCACATGGTCTAACAGTAAAAATGGCAATGTGGGTTTCAAAAATACATCCTACGATGTTGTTATAGTCATAAGGCATGTTGTGGTAACCCAAATTTTTAGTATGGGTATTGTGATCATGATTATGCTCATGATTATTATGATTTTGACCATGATTCTAGTTCTAATTCTACCTTTGTCCTTGTTTTTTCCTTGGTTTTAGTTGTTCCTTGATGGTGGTTGGTTATGTCAAAGCATAGCCTAATTTTTGTCTTGATTAGGAGCCAATTTAATGTCAACTTCACCACTCTCAATGAGATCTTCAATAATATGTCATAATTAGATAAAATGATAACCACCATGGCTAATAACATGATTAAAGTTTCACCATTCATTCTCTTTATACCAATCTGGGATTGATTGATCTTGAGGAGATGGCCTTCATACTAACCATATAATCAAGTTAACTACTGTGAGATTTTAGAACACTATTTAAATTGTTTCTCCCAATTTACTAAAGAGAATAAAACCTCCATGGTTTGTCCTCCATGGATGTTTTCTCTAAAAATTAGGTGGTGGATTAGGATCTAATTGTACATTTGTGGATAATGGATCATTCACCATTTGTATGTGCCTTGTTTCAGTCACCCTATTTCTAACTATGTTTTTGTTCTTGTTGAAACCCTTGGGTTTCTCTTGAATAACTATTTAACTATAATATGGGGTCTAATTAGATGTTTAACCCTACATAAAAATCTTGACAAGGTCCTTGGGAATAAGATACTTCTTAATCTGCATAACCCTGTCAATAATTTCCTTGAATTAGTTAGCACAAGAAAGTCATAGATTGTGTGCAACCATAGGATATAAATTCTATACAAATATGTCTACAAATTATTTGTCTAGAAAACTATGTTGAAAATGACCTATTAATGGTATCCATCTCTGTATGTATGTGATGAATCTTTTTTCATCATGTTGTTTGTCTTTCTACAAGTCAACAGTGGTAAGTTCATGCTCAATGTTATAAGAGAAATGGTTGACAAACTTTTTAGATAAGTCATTTGAATCCATAACAAATCCATTTGGCAATATAAGTAGTCAATCTAAAGCTTGCCTCTCTAAAATTTACAAGAATAATCAATGCAAATACACATTATTATAAGTAACCTATTTGTATAATAGTAAAAATACCTAAATGTGTTCACATGGGTCCCCATTTCCTTTGTATTTATCAAACTTTGGTGCCTAAAAATGAGACAAAAATGAAATTTGGATAATATATAGATCAAATGGATATGAACATATCTCATTACACTTGTATTTCTTAACTCTATTATTCATTTTCAACTATGTCATATTTATTTCATATAGTTCCACTCTTGTATGTTTGGTGCATTCATGGGTAAAACATAATGTTGTTTGGGTTGTATGTACCCCTACTATTTCTATTGGGTCAGTATGTGCCCTTGTTGTTGCTTTTGGGGTGGTATGTTCCCTATTGTTACTATTAGAATTATATGTGCCTCTATTATTGCATGGATTTGGTAGGTATGTACATCCTAAAATCCTCAACTTGGTTTTGGTTCACTCTTTGATTCAAGTAGGTAAGAAATCAATTATTAAGAATCTATTGACTTGAATCGACCATGTTTTACTAGTTTTGGGGAGGTATTTGTCTATTTACCATTGTATGTGTTGGTTTAGATGAACTAGCCAAATTATCTTGAGGGATCTCCTGAATTTGAACTAAATGTTTGGGTCTCTATGTTTGTAAAGTGACTAAAGGTTAATGATGGTTAAATAATGTGTTTTACATATCTAGTAATATATTTTTCACAACCTATTGTGTCTTTCTCGATTCATTTAAGACTCCCTGATCAATCATTGTTGTGTTCCTAACAAATGATTGTTGCATAGTTTCAATCACATTTCCATGTTCCTTGAGCCTCATTATGGATTGAAGTATAAATTAGAGAGTCTATTAAATTTGAGATAAGATAATCAAAATATCATTGACTTATTTTCTTAATCTTGGTCATAAGATCTTCATCAGTTGGTTTTGAATCTACAAGTATTTCCTTAGTCTTGTTAGAAGAAGAAGGTATGTTTGTATTTTCAATGTTTATGAGAACTTTCTCTTGTTGTTGTTCTCCTTATCTAACTACGGTGTGTAATTTTTCTATAGGAAAATCTGAGGGTATTATATCACTAGATTTTATTAATGTAAGGATTACTTCATATTTGATCTCTTGGTATTCCATATATTCCTCCTTAGATCCTAATATTATAGGAATTTCTTCAAAGACAACATAATTGTCTTGACCATCATAAAAATTCTCATCCTCAGAGAAATGTCCATAATAAACCCCACTACAAGTGAAGCTTTGAGTCATGTATAAAAAAGGGTTGCTCTAAATGTTTGACTATATTTGGATTAATGTTTGCAAATGTGTAAACAAGGTATCGATTTTGGTCTTTCTTCTAAACAAATTACTAGGGCACAAAATATACTATAAAAAGATGGTGTCTTGAAACCACACAAAATTAGAATAATGATGTTCAAAAATTTACGCAACCTTGGGTAAATTTAAAATCATATAAATTGGAAGAGGGTATGATAAATCAAAAATCCAAGGTGAAAACTAGTAGACCAAATACTAGATTTGTATGATACATCAATACTATAAAATATATTCCAACTTTCATGAGTTGATACTATAAAAATAGAATAAATCCTTTTAGATGAGGAAGGGGACAATGCAAACTAAGAAACTCATGATGTGAAAACATGTGAGAATTCTTAAGTATAAAACTAGAACCAAATGGATATCATAATGTTGCCACATGGTAATAGGAATGGTAGTATAAAATATATTCTAGGACTCAAAGTGTGAGTGATACACAAGATGAATTGAGTCCACCAATGATGACAATGCGATATGAGTCTATAAATGGATTTTAATCCAAATTAGAAATTGAACCCAAGTTCCCTCAAGTAAAGTGCAAATGTAAAACCCAATTTAACACATCAACCTTATAAAAAAGTAAATAAAGAGTGTACTTGGGTTATGCAAGATTTATCCCTAAATTGGATTGTGAAATTTCAATACCAAAGAAGTAATGAAATAGAACCAAATTTATCATGTCAAATTTATCTTGAATATCTAACTTCATGGCTATAATGGTGGATGAAGTGCTCCCTCTATTAAAAATATTATCAACATAAAGTACAAGTATCAATAGTGAATCATCTTGTGAAAATTTGTAAATTTTTCTAGACTCAAATGGGTAGCATAACTACACTAATTAGATAATATGACATAATGTTTAAGATGACAAATTTGAACAAAGAAAAGATTGATTTTCACTTGGACAACATAACATCTTCTTATTCAAGAAATTATGGATAATGTGTTTGGTTATGATGTTTGTTTACAATAAATTTTTGACTCAAATAAATGACCAAGAAATTTAAGACCAAAATATACAAATATATCTAAGTAATAGTCCTAAGCCCTAAACTAGAAAGGTCACATGATATTGTTAAATTCCATATTTATACATGAACTTGAGAGGAAATTAAGTGTTCATCCAAAATAGAAGTGCATTATATGGTAAGGTGTTTTACACCGCCCATTCTCTCAAGTGATAATATGATGACATGGACCACGGGTCACACCTCACATGAATAATATTTCTATGACAAGTGTGATTTGTCTAAAAAATCTTCAAGTTACAACCATCTAGATTGATCCCATGTGTACCAACTTTCACATTAGCACACAAGAGAAAAAACACATCAATTGGATCCACATCAAATGGATTTTTATGAAAAGGTCTTGTATTTTTCATAACCACTACATCTGTCACTTTCTCAATGTAGTGTGATGTCTAAAATGATCATATGTTTTGGGCTTAACCTACCACTAATGGAGATGTTTAACTATTTAAACCATCATCCCAATAAGGTGATCCCAATTTATATACCCCTTATAGAGGGGGGTTGAATATGACATCAAAATATGAATCCATAAATCAAAGCTTTCCCATAGAACCTATGGGAGGTAATGAAGTCCCCCTCACAAGTCAAAATTCATGAAATCAAATCTATGTAAAAAGGCTTTATAGGTTGCTTTTAGATCACCCAAACCATGTGGGTTTTGGGGAGATCATAGACAAATTCATTTTTACACCATATACAAAGGTATAATCAATAATGAAAATGAAAATTTTGATCCCACAAGTTCCTTATAGGGGATGGGGGGAGATCATACACACACAAATTCTTTTTTACTCAAATAATTTTGATTAAAAAAATGATAGATGACTTATCAAAACAAAACTCTTTTGAAAATATTTAAAATTTTTAAATGAGTTTGGTTTTAAGCATCTAATTGAAGTGTTTGGTGATGATATTTGGCCCTTTGGCTTTAAGTTGAGAAAAAATTTTGAAAAACAATCACAAAACATTTATTATAAACATACAATTTTCCTTTTAAATCACCAAAGGAAAGTTCCTAGTTATTTTTAAGCACAAGAAGGAGGATAAAAAGACTTAATTAAGCTCAAAATAATCACTTTCCTCATAGTTCATGTATAAAAAATTAGAGAGGTTTGTTTATCTTCGAATCACTTTTCTCTTTGAGATAACAAAACTTGGATTTATTGCATATGATCTATGTTTTTTTTTAAAACATAGTCACCATAACTAATTATTTCCATACCATCACCAATTGATTTTTAACCAACCATGTCTAATCAAAAATTAACCATTGATGGTTACTTGTATACCAAAAGGCATGAAATATGTGGACAAAAAGCACTTGTTAGCCTTGTTAGCATAAAATATCTAAAAGTAAAACCCTTTAGATCATAAAATACATTTAGAAAATAGACTTAAAGATTTGGATAAACCAATATAACCTTGAATAAATCTCAAAACATTTTTAGGAAAGAAATAATTTCATAAAAACTTATCAAGCATATGATAGGATAAAAACTCCAAAAGACACCTTCTAGATCATGATTTGTTTTAGACTAGAGACTTAGAAAAACAAATATTAAAAAAAACTTGAGAATATTATCAAAATGAAATTATTTTAAATGTATTTCCCTTGCAACACAACCATGGCTAGTTGGCCCTAACCATCAGTTGTCACTAAGAACTATCGATGGTCACTGTGTAACTTGTGAGTGCATAAAAACATTAGAAACATGGGGAAAAAAGCATACAAATTATTCTTTAAGGAATTTTTAATGACTAAACTAGAAATTTAAAATTTTCATGATGTCTTCCTTGCTTAAATGGACTCCATGTCCCATAAATCATGCCAATATGTAAGATTGGATTACAATGTTGGCTAGTCAAACATTAGTCAATAAATCTATAAAAAATCCATAAAGAACTTAACAGACTAAGACAACCTATTATAATAGGGTTTTAAAATTCTAATGAAAAAAAATTGAAATAAATAAAATAACCTTTACCTTCCTAAATGATTTCACCATCTAAGAGTGGATCCAAGTGTGTTTTTTCCCTTGATCTAATGTTTTTGTCTTTGTCAATAATGGATACCAAGCTCCTCCATCATCTCAAAATCACTATGCATAACCTAGGCTCATGATATGGAATCAAGTATTCCTATAAAATTAATCTTACAAATAAGACATAATGATCAACACAAATAAAGGTTATGGAGATAATTTTGCATTATAAGTTTACAATATTTTAGTTTTAAAATGATGTTTTATGCCCTTCTATTTATAGATCTTCCAAATGGTTTTAAGATCAACCATGACTATCCATCTCAAGATAAAGATGTGTGGCCATGAATTAATCTAATATTTATAATTAATCCATAAATATCCTCAATTATTTGGGAGGAAGGGGCATTAATGAGGCATGGGTGCCCATAAACCTAATATTTGTTTCATTTATATCTTATGTATGCCACCCCATAGATCATATCACTAGGTGATGTAGCTATGGAGAATCAATTCATAATAATTAAATAATCAATAATATCCATGGAAAATCCACTTAAACTCTTGATTTGAATGAGTTAACTTAAACAAGATTAATCAATTTTAGTGTAATTCTTTGGAAATCAGAGCACAATAAATCAAAATGGTCAAAAGGTCATATTATTGGGTCAGAATTTAACTTAGGAAGAATTGGAAGGTGATGATAGATGCATTGGGATTGTTGTCCCATTTAATATGTTTCCAACACAAAATAACAACTATATGTGGCATGTATTAACACATTAGAAGAAAAGAGTGATCACGAGCATAACAAGTTGAAATATTCCTTTTGACTTTAAATGAATTTTTCAAAGTTAGGAATAACATAAAATTCATTGCCCCATTTAGGGATACATTGGCCTAAATCAGCACTTATATACAACAAGTTTAAACCATTTAGTGAATTTGGCCTAAATTATGCATTTGATTGCAATTCAAGTAAGATTGACAATTTCAACACAAATAGTGTTAAGAAATGGATGTCTAAAAACCCAATCACTAACAAGAGCCTAAGGGATACCTATATAAAAAAATATGATTCACCCCAAGTACAGCCCAAACATGCATAGCCCTAAGTGGTGATTCCCAACATAGGTGAAACATATCTAGATGAACAAACTATAAAAGATCCCACTCTTAAACCCATCAAATAATAGCCTACTTGGAAAAATGAAGATAATCTTACTAATAAACAATAAATTAACATTTAGATTATAAGACCTAAATTAGATAGAGTGGAAGGCCCCAACATAGAGGATATTAACACTATTTTGAATAGACAATGAGAGAAGAGTCCTAAAGTTATTGATCTAGAGTGAAACCTTCAAAAGGGTAAGAAACCTATGTAAGAGGTAGAGAAATAATAGTATACAAATTAAGAACCCCTATTCATGATACATTATAAAAAAATAAACTAAAATAACAACTCTATTTTTAGTGTTATTTCCTCAAACATGAGTCCATAGAATAAATTTGACATAAGATGTCTTTTGCGATGGAAGTATATCATAATGAATAATGGTTTGAGTTTCCAAAGGATATCATTAACAAAAGAATAGATGTGTTTTATGTTCTAGACATGCTTTGGTAAATTCCCACATCTCTCTAGTGAAAGTAGGTGCAACCCTCATCGAGTTTGCCTTAGAAGTTTTTAGGCAAAACATTCTCAATAGTCATGACATGGGCCAACTTCGTTACAAACATTGAGAGGTCATCTAGATATATCAAAAAGAGTATGAAATGAGGTGTAAACTTAAATATTAAATTGAATAACTCAATAAACAACTAAATGAAGATAAAAATACTCAATTTAGGACTTTGGTCATTTGCCAATTTTTTTATAAGTCAACCAACACTTGAGGATATAGCTACCCTTATTAGTGAAGAAATTAATAAATTAGAGAAACTCGTGGGCCTTTTGATGAATAAATTTAAAAACATGTTGTATCTTAAATAGGAGAAACTATAGGCCACTACACATTTCACTAAGGCCATAAATGTTTGCTATGAATTTTTGAATAAATTGACCATCACTAATCTTGTCATCGATGGGGTTTTTATCAACTTGTCATGTCTAAGTAAAATTTTGGAAGTTCAACTACTACTTAAGGAATAAAAACACCAATAATTATATGACAATGCTTTAATCATCATAGAGAGGTCCTAGTGCATGTAAGTGTTCTAAGACATTGAATAATTGGAAAAAAATAAGTGCCCATCAACAATAGCTAAATGCTAGTTTCTCAGCACTTCAAGGCAAGTTTTGATGGAAGTCAAGGCAATCAAGGATGCTCACAAAGTCACAAACAATCTAGTTGAGACTTTGAAAACTCAATTAGATACTTTTTAGAGCATCATAAAGACTTGAAAATATTGAAATTTGAAGTGGAAGTTATTGTTGACCAAATTTGAGTTTTAGGTCAAATTGGAGCACCACTAGGTAAAAACCTAAGTATTAGGCCTTTTATGGGTCTAATATATATTTCTCAAGGTGTTTTATAGGTTAATTGATGTCATTTGATATTATACTAGACTTGGTCAATAGTTATTTTAATCCTCATATAATTTTTTTGGGTCATTTTGAGGTCAAAAAGGTGCATTTAATGAGTTGTAAGGGTTTATTGGGAGGTTTAAAGGTTAAAAGAGATTATTTAATATCCCATGTGTCCTTATAGGTCTTAATTAATTGAAAAAACTAAAAAGTGGTAGGTTCTTCAGTTAAAAGGACAATTTTCTTGGGAAAAGAGGAGATTTTAGCACTTGTATAGCTCCTTGGGAAGTGTGAAACATGGGAAAGGATCACATAATGCCTCTTTAGCTTCCCCAATATGAATTCCATGTTCTTTTTTTTATTTTGAAGTGTCATTTCTTAATCAAAATTGTTCTACTCCCTTTTCACCCTTATTGGCAAGTAGAAATGACCTTTAGGTTATTTCTTTGAATGTATAGATTAGGAGGTTTCAGGTCAAACACATTGGGGAGGTTTTAGTACACTATTATACCTTAATTTTAATATAATTATTTTTTAAAATGGTAGGCTATGATTCATGAATCATCTTCATAAATTTAACTTTTCAAATCTGCCTACTAATATATGTATTTTGTGGGTTTTACCTTGGTTTGAGCAACTCCATATAATCCAAGAAATCATATATTCCAAATGATGTTTAATATTTTATACCATATCTTCCATTATTTTTTTCAAATTTAAAGGTGTTTAGATGAGTCAAGTAGCTCAAAGTTATAGAAAGATAATTTTTTTTGAGTTACAGGTAGTTTTCACCATTTTCAAATTTTCATGCTTGTTTATGGTTTTAAAGGGGTTGTTTTAGTTTCATTTATATGTTTTAAAATTAATATAAATCCCTTCACATTTCAATATTATCCTCCAAATTAACATTCCATGAATTGCACTTATTGTACACACTTACACACAGTCTGCTTGTATACCTTTCAAGATGCCTACAAGAGTTTTTAGGCATTGAAATGCGATATAAAATATTTCATCAAGTTATTTAGACCATGATATATTTTTTGGGCCTTTTAGAGAGAATTGATGTTGGTTATAAGGTATTATAAGGTCAAGACAATGCATGTTGTCCATTACATCTTCATAATTACACAATCAACCATTAATGTGCATCTAAAGGTACCCTCATGACGAATTTCATGTTGGAAATGAGATATACAAGGTTCTTGATAATTCAAATAGTATATTTATATCTTTTTGTATTATTATAAGACTCATTTGAGTTCATAAAACATGCATACTACCTAAACCCACTCTTGCTACTTGTATACTAGAATTACCACCTATAGGTGGTCTTGACAAAAAATCAAAAGGCCATTTTGAAGTGTTAAAATAAGTCTTTGAATGCTTATTGAGGTCATGGTAGGATTTAAACCTTATTATAAACCTTTTGGGAGTTATATATGCCTTGATGAATTTTAAATCACTTTCTAGAAAGGAGAGATTGAGTTTAGGGAAGTTTTCACTAAAATGCAAAAACAAAGTTCCATGCCTTCTTAGAGATAGCTTAAAATAAGATTATCAAATGGTTTAAGACTTAAAAAGATGTTTGAATAGTATCCTATATTATATAAAAGGACTATAAAAAGTTTTAAGGGTATTAACCAAGTGGAGATTGGTTTCTTAGAGACCTAAACTTGCCATTTTATGATTATAAACAAACAGTGACATCTATAGTCTTGAGCCTAAGGTGACTCTTCATCTAAGACTTAGAAAATTTGACCATGTCATTAAAGTGATATATTCCTAAAGAGTTAAAATGGAATCGATGATATAAATACTATAAAAAAAGATGATAATTTATTTGATGTTCCTCAAGAAGCACCTATAATCTGTACATAGTGAATAATAACTACAACAAGGTCTAAGGAAAAGTCTCTCAATCATGACAATAAGACCTATTTTGTGCTTCCAAATATCACACAAGTAAGCCCAAGGTGATTATAAATGTTGTGTGACCTAAAATTGGTTCAAGGAGGTCTTTTCACATCAAAATCAATCTCAGTTAAGCTTGTGTGCACCTACAACAAAGTCTAAACAGATAGGGACAAGAAAATTTTGGTATTGACATAGACTTAGCTCAACATTTTGTGAATAAGTTCTTATCAATACCAAATATTATTATAAAATTTCATAGATATCAATGAATTCTTTAAAGGCCTATTTCTTGAAATGTCCACCTATATTTAGGGTTTCAAGGGTATGGTTTTCATGGAAAGATAAAGAGAGCCTAGTTGGGTGAGTCCCACATGTGTATAAAGGAACCAAACAAGTTATACTAATGAAATAAACCTAGATAACTTCCATTAATTCCCTTATCACCTCCATAATCCCTTAGAAACATGAGATAATCCTACATAAGGTCTAATGAGCACCTATAATTAGTTGCAATGGTGGTTGACAATGAGCAGCATGTTTATAGGAGCATTAGTAGTGGATATAGAAGTGAAAATGGGTCTAAAAGAATGGATCAATGACTCAAAAATATATCAAGAGATCTTATGCACTTTATCCAAGGATAAATCATGTAGATCACCTATATGTCACTATTGAAAAGGGAAACACAACCATAAATTAGAGAGCAACCTTAAGAGTTCAAGTGTGTGAGGAGAAAACATAGAAGTTTGAAGATATTTTAAAGATAAAACAACCTTCACCATTAATAATATAACCTCATTAAAGTATCATAGTGGGTATTGAATAGAGGAAGAGTTCTAAATAATAAAGGCATAGTCCATATAGTGAAACCCTATACATAGTCCCTCTTCTAATAGTCTATCTTAGTTTGTAGTGTTTTCAAGGGTCTAGTCATATAACCAAGGGATCAAATTTGATATAGGGAATATATAAGACTTGAATAAACCACTCAATCATTAAATTATTTTGGTGAAATAGGGGAAGTTCCCTCTATTTTATCTCAGATAGAGGGCACTTGCCTAGGTGAAATTGACAAGTTTTGAGGAAAAGAGGGTGAAAAGGATGTACCAAAAGTTGAGAGAGTCTTGTAGGAATGTGTGAAAAGTTGAAACATACATATTAAAACATGAAAAAAATTTAAAAATATGATGTATCTAGATAGGGTATCCCAAACTACCAAATTTATAGTCAAACCTATAAGGCCAACATTAGTCCTAGAGGCCAAATGGATGGTTGCTCTTACTTGAAACCTTAGAATGGAATTATAATTAATTTTATAATGTTTATTTTATATAATTAGATGTGTTTGATATATCATTAGGCAAATAAACCCATGAATAAGCCATTTCAGCTTAGAAACAACATTAGGCCTATTGAAAAGGTGATAACAAGTTTGATAGGAGAACTTTTGATGCTCACACCTTTCATGATGATTTTAATGGAGGAATAAGAGGTTTAGACAAGTTAATAAGTTAATTTAAAAACCATATAGTGGAATTGTTTGACAAATTCAATGTCCCAATTTTATGAACAAAGCTTAAGAGGGAAAATAAGACTAAAACACTTGTTAAACCCTTGTAGAGACTTAATTAGAGAAATGAGACTAAATATTAATTCAAATAGACCATTTTTATTATTAAACCAATTTTATATTTTGGAGGAATCACTAAATGTCCCTCTTATGCAAAGTAGCTATATGGAATTGTATAGATGGGGTGCAAAACAAGCTATTTTTTACCATTATTTGTGTTTTTTAAGCTAAAAGAGGATTTTTAAGGTGAATAAAAGTTTTTTGGGAATATTTAGATTTTTTAACTCACTATGGTCATTTATTTTTAATAAAAAACACTTAAGTGTCCAAACTAGGTGTTTCATCTCAACTAGTCAAAATTGGCCTATTGGATAAGATAGTGAGAAGGGTAGAGATCTTCAAGTGAAGTGATTTTAAGGTGTTAATTATTATTAAAATGACATGGATGGTATTTAAAATTTTAATTAACTCCATCCCATTTATTTTCATGAGAAAATAATGCCAAGTTTTAGGACATGTAGGGTGCATGAAAGAAGAATTTTTTGAACTACAGATGATGATAGCTCCTTTAAAAATAATTTTATAAGACCAAGAATATAAAAAATCATTTATATTCATGAATAATTTCCTTAAAATTCATCCCAATCATTATACTTAGTCCTAATTGGTTATAAGGTGTTCAAATAGGGTTAATTATGAAGGCAATTTTTCTGATCTAGTCAAGGAGTTTTCATGCCACTTTTCATGAGGTTTATGACTTGGATTGAAATTTTTACTTCTTGGCCTCGAATTTTTCATCCAAAAACCTATTATAGATCATTTATAACTAATTATACCATCTTTAAAAGTGTCCTTTTGACCCTTAGACATCTCTTTTCTCCCCTCTCTCTCAAGTTTTATAAGAACTAGCCATTTTGGCAATGTAATCTATGATCCAATTGAGTATGGAAAATCCATATTCATTTGTATAACTTTTGATAAATAATAATAATTATTTTTATATCCTCCATGAATTTTATTAGTGTTTTCATTTGGAATTTTTGATTTTGCATAAGTGAAGACTATGGATTCTGTAGCATGTGATTTCATTTCACCATCTATTTGTAGTTAGAAAGATTCTTCTTATAGGGCATGTGAAGTGTTCTAGGAAATTTCAAGGATTTATTGACTTATCATATCCATTATTTACCTTATATTCCTCTTTTATATTCCTCCTATCTTTTCACATTCATCCATAAATTCATAATGTAACATTGATGTGAGAAGATGAATATTAGAGAAGTGTATGTTTAGTTTTTCCTTTGATTTCAAGTGTAACATGCATATGATTGGATGTCATCATGTTATTTTTTGTATCACATCCTTTATGTTATTTTTATTTTATTTACCCTTCTTCATTTTCAGCCCCCCAATTTTAGTTGTAGTTACAATTTAAAGTGGTACATTAAGGGAGCTAGCCCTATCTAAATATTCACCTCATTCCTTAGGCTACCCACAAGCATAGATTTTATTCCATTGTGCCACTTGGATAAGGAGATATTTCACATCTCCTCAAAGGGTGCACATCCAAGTGACAATATTTATTACTTATAATGTTAAAACATCCTTAAACTGGTGGGAGGAGCTCAAACACCAATTATAAGAGGCAGATTACACATTTTTTCAACTAATAAAAATATAACATAATCTAGGATGGACTATTGATTTAGTATTGGGTAAAGACCCAAATATTTAAATATATTTAAAGTATTTTTTATCCATAATCATGAATATTTAATGGCATGGGATTATCATGGAAGATGAAAACATGGGCGATATCAACATAGAATAGATAAATAGGGGATAACAATATGGAATACCTTGGAATGGATGGGTGTTGCAAAAGATAAAGAATTGAAGAATAAGGAACATACGATATAGGACTCAAAAAAATAAAAGAATAGGAAAAATTCTCTAAAAGTTAATATAGTTATAAAATAGTTTGTATAAGTATCAAATATTAATGAGAGATCAAATCTAGCACCAAGTCATGAAGGAGGAGGAACACAAAATCAAATATCTAGCATAGAGAGAGTATATAGGGGTTATTCAGCCCAATTCAAGAGGAACTTAATTGTAATGGATCACCATGACTTATTTTTTTTAATACTCATTAGCTTTTCATTTATAATATATTAATGATGTAACCCAAGAAGGGGTTTCCTTGTGTATAAATACCCCTTTAGCTTTGATTAAAATGTGTTATTAAAAGAAGATATGTTGTTATTGTCAAGATAGATATCTACAGAGATTATGTACTAAATGAAGTATCTTTTTAATCTTATAAAATGAGATCAATGGAACTAATATTATATGAATTTTATATGTTGATTATTTTTGGTGTTAATCTTACTTTATGATAATATAGTAATTACACTATGTGAATCCATTAAATGGATAACAATAAAATTATGTTTGTAATAAAAATTATTCAATATATTAACTAAATCACCTTAATAATATTTGACTATTTACCATCATGTAGTAAAACCAATGGGAACCAGTCTAGGATGCATGCCTCAAGTGATTACATGAGGTCACTCACATGATATGATGGTACACTAGCATGTTGGCTTTTCCCTTCCTATAGGCATGTGACTAGTATATAGTCATGTAGAACTAAGGATAATAATAAAACCAACATATTAAATAGTAAGGAAGAAGAGAACACACATGGAAACAAGATTATCTTCCATAATGTCAAAATTCATGGGCTTCTTCACCGATGTAGAGGTTACATAGCATGATTAATCCTTGTAACCACCCAAAACCACTAAAGTTTTAAATCAATTAAAACACGGAATTACACCTCCATCTTGAAAAAATAATAATGTGAAAAAAAAATCTATCATGAAGTATTCCTACTCTTCCTCTTCATAATAATAAGAAGATAACATAGATAAAAAGAAGGTAGATATGGAGAGGTCAACTGAAGAGGAATATGTTGTAACATAAGAATAATATATAGAGTAGATATGTAAGTAATAATAAAAATATAAAGTGGATGAAAATAAAGTTCACAATGAGAGAAGAAGACAAAATAAATAATAAGTGAGGTGAAGATCTCAAGATTATGAACATAAAAAAGAACAATAAGAAGAAGAAGAGAAGAAGGCCGATGAAGTAGAGGCTCAAAACAAACAAGATGAAGAAGTGGAGGTACAAAGGAAAGGATGAAAAATTATAGTGAAATAGAAAGGATGGGATGAGAAAATATTGAAAGAAAATAAAGAACAAGAAGATTTAGAGGTGTAGAAGAAAATAAGAAAAAGAATCACAAGAGGCATAATGAATGAGTTGAGGAGGACACCAAAGAAAAAAATTATTCAATAAGTGTAAAAAAAAGAGGCTCTAGAAAATCAAGAGAAGGGGAAAAAATCAAAGTCTATAGAACAAGCTATTAATGAAACTATACTCAAGGCAACATAGGAGGCCAAAACAAAAGTTTCAATTGAGAAACTAGTATATAATCAATAGGGGTGATCATAATAGTCAGATAAGATATCCAATATTTGGATTTAGGATGTCCCAGTCCCATTTGTGAGGTGAAATAAATTTTTATTACCAATGGCACCAATCTAATAAACTTATATAATTATGACATATTCCACATTGTTCATTACTCTAACTTCTCAAGAATTTTCTTGATGTTTCTAAGTTGTCTTTGCCTAAGAAACTTAAGGGTATAATTTAATTTTAATAATATAATGTGTAGAAGTTTGCCTAATTAAAATTAGATGATGCATAGCTCTATGAACAAAATACAACACTTTAATCTCACTTTATTAATGGCCATAAAATAATTGAGGATGTATGCCCTAAATTAGTGGGTCAAGTTCTTGGAAACCAAGTTATGTATGAGGATAAGTAGATCACACTTTTTATTACTCAATTGACTAAGGAATGGTAGTCTATGTAGAATCTCTTCCACATATGCTTGGAGGGAAAAAATATCAAGGTAGATATTGAAATAATGATTGATATCTTAGAGGAGTATTAAAAAGTTTTGGACACTACAACACTACAATCATAACAACTAACATGAAATATGTTAGATTGGAAGAAACAAATACATAATATGTGGGGTGATAAAAACAAAAAAAATGTCATATTTAACAAAGCAAAGGCAAAAATGTGAGACCGAGCATCCACTAAGGAACTCAATGTCAGACTCAAATCATTAATTAACTCTCAAAATATTATTATGGGGTAGCTATAAGGTTTAAAAAATGAAATGTTGTGAAACATGTTTTCAAGGTCTCAAACATAATGGCATAAAAACTAACTGGAAGAGGTGTGACAATACATCATGTTGAAAATTTCAAATACAAGAGCCTCCATTATGACCATTGAGGATGATGGTATAAAGCATCTCATGGATTGATATATACCATTATAAAAAATTATCAATATGGTTAGGGATGCCTTATTAGATTTTAAATTGAATAAAATCACTTGTCCTCCTTTGATAATTATGTGTTGTCACTAATCAAGATACCATATTAAATTAGGTCAGATATAAGAATAACTTTGTCAATGAAAATCATCTTAGTCTTTAATCACAAAATAGTAAGCACTTGCAAGAATGGATCCTGTAGTTGTTACTTCATCAATAACAAGTTGAGTAGTGGTTTCATCCTTTTTCAATCCCTTATATTCATCATTTCTAGTTGAAATACATGTATCATAGCCTATTTTAGCTTATCCAACACATCTCATGCTTCCTACTTTCACTTAAGTTCTATGACATGGTATAATTTTGAAAATTTTGATGAAATTTACCATAGGTATATTAGACATGAGAAGTATGGATAGGATTATTTAAAACCCATAAATAGTGGCAACTTAGCTATGCTAGTCTATTGAAAACCTACAAGGGTGGTATATTGGTACAATTCTTAGTTTAAAATATGAAAGGGTGGTTAAGTAGTGCACAAGAGGTGAAAATTAGTAAATGGTGCCTTGAGTGATAACTAAAATTCATGTTTAGTCCAACCTAGTTTTATAAAATTCCTTCAAATGTAGATGGACAAATCAATCCTAAATTTTTTTATCATGAAGATACAACCTTTTAAGTTTTGGAAAGTGTTTGTATTAGCTTAGGACTATAAAATCATAGAGTATCCGTAGTTGACATGTGTGTGTAGCACATAGTTTTGCAATATGTACATACTTTTATTTTGTTCAAACATTGTTTTAAGTATATCTACAGAGGGGACGGGGGGTGAATTAGTTGTATTTAAAATATTCCCCCAATTTTACTTAATATTCAAGAAGCATTCACTTACGTACATACACTAATTAATTCATACACACATCTATAAAATAGGACATGAAATATATGTGAAAAACCCTATTGGGGGATAAAACCCACTAATGCACAACTTAGAATACTATCATATAAGCAATGAATCAAAATTTTAGTGAGGCACCATCCCCTCACTAGTCAAGCACTAACTCAACTAGTACATTTAGTAAGGTTCAACATATAAAGAGGCTTCAACCCCCTAGGTAACCAAGCATCTAATTATATAACTTGAATATATGATCAACCTTTAACACATATTTATTATTTTAATATGACCTCCTCTATTTTACATACTCACACTTTTTCTCTCTCAAACAACCTATTAGGCCTTCTCACTCAATTAGCTCTCTCCTTGGCATAAATAGGTTAAATGACCTTGTTCATCACCTTCAAAAAAATAGTTATATAATAATGGAATAGTAATATAAATTATATTATTATAGTTAATACCTAAACCTATTATATAGAAATCTATATCCTTTTCTCAATAGTTCTATATTCTAACTAGTCAAAATAGGCTTATTAGGCATTGACTTTATACTTGATTATTACTCACACCCATGTTGGTCAGCTAGGGACATAAAAATACTTGGATATGCTTGAAATATATCAATACACACATTTAATTAGTGAAACAAACATGACATAGGTTGTTTATTACCCTTAGGGGATAAAACCACCATTAGGCCTAATAGAGACGTAATGTAATTAGGCCTTCCTTAAGCACATGTTTCACTTAGACCTCATTTGAAAAATTTGAGGCTTAATAAATGGATGAAAAAAATAATATTTAACTTTAATGGACACATAATAATGTATCATTATGTACCAAACACCATTGATCTCTTTTCACTCCTTGAACCATCTAATTAGGTCTACTCGCCATTAGACCTTCTCACTGCCAGAAAGTCTATCTTAAAAATTTGAACCAAATGCACAACTTTGACCCATAAAAAACATATAAAAAAATGTTATTAAAATATTAATGAATTAAAAAATTCCTCAAATTATTTTACCTTCACCACATATGTTAAAAGGCCTTAGGAACACTCCTACAAAAGGCTTACTTAGAATCACCAAACACTGTCAACAAATAGTCAAAATAATTTAACTCTTAAAATTTGAATAGGGACTTAAAATGATAAAATATATATATTTTTTTTTTTTTGAGATCCTTATAACACATTAATTATAATTTTATATTTCATATCAGTGAAAAATTACTCAAAAACATTATTTTTACATACACATAGAAAGTTGACTGTAGCACCAAAAACACAGTCAATAAAATCAACTCTTAGAACACTTTTGTGATATTAAAATGGGTTTGAATGAAAATTTTTCATACTTTTATAATTTATAAATATATATTTTGTATGTTCATATATCAATATTGGTCTTATAAACCAATCTCACTACTTCACTTTACACATACTTCACTATGTTGGATAGACCAATTTGGTGACAATTTAATTCTTGAGTATAGGAGTAATAAAAACTTATAAACTAATTTTATATGATTAATATATATTTAATAGTGGCCCAATTAATTATTATCCATCCCTATTCCTCTTCAACCAATCCATAATCTCATTCTCATTCTCACCTAGTTTTCTCACTATTTTGCTCATTAGGTCTGTTTAGCAATATGCCAACTTTCATGACTAGTTTAGAAAAAAAATGGTCTAAAAACTACTCAAAATTTTTCATGGGAATAGACTAAGTATTACACATAATCCTTGATCCATTTTCATGCTTTGACCTAGAAAACCCTACCTACTATAACAAAATCCTTGAAATAAGGGTTTTCTTGTAGCTTCTACTCACTATTAAGACAAACCAAAACCACTTGAGGAGAATTTGAAGATTCCTTCACATGTTCCAAAATAAAACTAGGTCAAAAGGACTATTTTTATCCATAACTAATTATATATTTCCTATCAAGTAATTATAAGGGTTTTGAGAGGGTTTTGACTAGTTTTTCTTCTTAACAATCATTCATTAAGGATTACCACTCATCTTCAAAACCAATTATATGAAAATAAATATAGGGAAATTACCCAAATTACATGTAGTGCCCAAGATATAATTCAAATATTTAATATGCCAATGAGTATAAGAAATCTCTTCTTGGGTCTACAACACCCCATTTTGTGCAAACATGGAACCTCATCATAGGTTTTCATGCTTTCTCCTTAATTTATTGACTTCAAACATTGTACAAAAACATAAAATTACCTATCAAACCTATGTAAATGTTATTAATAGATTTAAAATCCTTTTAAATGATATTGAACCCTCGTTAGGTCACTATAGGTCACTTTGCATACTAGGCCTTACATTGCCAATCATACTTAGACTATGACCATGCCTTTAAACCTCTTGAAATATATTTAAAACATAATCCACATTTAATGTGATATAATAGCCTAATAATATGCTATAAAAATTTCTCACATAAGTCTCAAATGGCTCAACTCATCATGCTACCAGACTTATGCCAATTCACTATGTCTTTCAAGTAAAGATTAAGCCTCGAAACTAGACCTTGAAACTCATCAATAAGATTTTTATCTTACTCATTGTTAATACATCTTAAGACACTTTCTCATTCTTTTACTATCCAAAATGAAAAATATTTACCATGATTCATGTATATACCTTCTTTACATAGCTAGACCAAGCTACTCAATATACCTAGTACTCAGAGTTTGGATACAAACAAGCTAAATCTTGATGATGTCATTATTTAAACATGATTATATGAAGACAAATATATTATAAATAGATTTATGAGATTTATCACATCAAAACCCTATACCAAGACCTCATATAACACAAGGACTTGTTGACCTATGTGATTACCTTGTATTCTCTTCAATATTTAGAGTTTAATAAAGATGATTCCCTTATTTATTGAGCATGATATTGACATGTCATTAATCCTAAAAAAAAGTACATGGTTTCCTTCAAATTTATCTCAATAGAGAAACCAATATTATTTTTCACACCTCACTTCACCAAGCATGACATCAATTATAATTTTATACATAAATGATATTAAACTTAAATTTGACATCAATGACAACATTAATGCCTCAATACCAAAACTAGGAACATATCCCAATAATATCCCTCTTTTTCATTAATGGAAAACACTCCTAATCATGGTAGATCATTCTCCTTCCTTCAAACAAGATATTCTTTAATACTTGATCTTTGAAACATGAACTTTATCCCCCTTTGACATTAATGATAAAGGTTCATCTTCTTGATAGATATTTGAATTGTAGACCTAGGGAAACATACCTTTCCTATAAAACAAACTCATCAATCCTTTCTATCATAAACTTTAGTATAGACCAAGCTCACATACTTATTCATGAGACATGATTGGATCCCTTTGTCTTCATGAAGGTTTAAAACATTTTATAAACCATGACTTGGTTTGATCAAGTCATCATGCAAATTTTTTGTGACTTGAATATTGTGATCACACTTATAGAAAACTTCTTGATTTAACGTTGAAATTAAAATTCTCCTAAGACCATAAAATTCCTCTTATGATCAAGCATCCTTCATGCTTTTTTCTAACTGCCTAAGTGTCTCCATGAAGCCTAATGGAGTCACCTCTACTCTAGAGAGATAGAACAACATAAATTTAGGAGATTCA
Source organism: Torreya grandis (assembly GCA_037957365.1). Taxonomy (NCBI): domain Eukaryota; kingdom Viridiplantae; phylum Streptophyta; class Pinopsida; order Cupressales; family Taxaceae; genus Torreya; species Torreya grandis. Next base: position 108,606 of record JARHVA010009574.1, on the reverse strand, counting down.
TATATCTCCATGTCCTTAAAGGAGTAAACCTCATTCATGATAATCTTATGCTTGATTAGTCCTTCTAGCTTGACTTACTCAATCTTTGTTTGAGTAACATTATGGCTTGATTTATTGGTCTGAAATCCTTCATCAATAATCCAAGTAGATAGATAAAATTCTTGGCACTTATTTACATCTTGATTTTTCTATACCATGGTAAATAGTGCAATTTGACTTGAAAAATAGTTATTAACCTTAGCTACCTTGGGTTTCCGCTTATTATTTTGTCTTCTTTCCTATATTCTAGAAGCCTCAAATTTCCTATCTTATCTTGAGAAGTCATGCTTATAGTATTTTTCAATAGTACCAACTTTAGGAAAATTAAAATGTATTATCCCTCTAGATGGAAATAAACCATGACCCATACCTCTTGGCTAATGGTTTTCCTCATAATTCTAAAAAAAATAATTCTTGAAGTGCCTTCTGTAATGCCTTGATCTATGACCAAATTAGTTACATGAATAGTAATATCCATTGAAAGTTTTAGCATACCTTATATTATTATGTTTCTTGATATTGCTATCCTTTATTATATCATCATCCCTATTTTTTGGTTGATCTTTGACCTATTTGATCACATTAGTGTTCTTCTCTTGATTTCCAATGAAACCTAGGCCTATTTTGTTATTAGTAGCCTTTTGACTACTTATAATATTTTCTAGATCAGTGGTACTCTTTTAAAACATCATGAAGGGATTTACCTCATTTGATACTTATTTTAATTTAGTTCTAAAATATTTCATTTTAGATACATACCTTACACATTCTTCTTCTTTTGTTTTTAGGCCTACAATCATAATTTCAAGTTGACTCTCCTACTTGTTTGACTATTTTCTCTTGTTATTTGGAGTTTTTTCTTAGTCTAAATTTTAAAAGTTTATTTTATCTTCATAATATTTGATAATATATATCATCACCTTTTTCTTCTTCTTCACCATATTTAATTCTTCTAGAGTATTCATCAACTCAGCCTCAGGATCCATCTCATCTCCATCTTCATTTAAATCACTAATAACACCTCCAATCCATATAGATTATTCTAGATTTTAGTTGCTTCTTTTTTCATCCTTGAAAATAATATCATTGAGATCAAGATCATCACCTTCATTATCACTCTCTTAATCACTTCTCTCACTCTCATCATATGAGCTACAATCTTCCTTGGTGTAACGACTCCTTTTATTTTTGAAGAACCTTTGCCTATTGTCATATCTTCTGAAGTTCTTATTTCTTTAATCAGATTTATAAGAATTTTTATCATCATTATGATATTCATCATTCTCTCCATCATTATTTTTATTATTATTATTATGAGGATATTTGTTGGCAAAGTGTCTAACCTCTCCACAATTGAAGCATTTAAAAGGTAATTTGCCCTTGTGTTTACCTAAACCTATCTTCAACATTATTACAAATATAGCTATCAACTCATCATCATCAATATAAAATTCACCATTATATTTGACTTTCTTACCTTGTGAATTCTTCTCTTTTTCATTCTTTTCTACCTATAATGAAACTTCTTTCTTTCTAGGTCTTCCTTCACTTGTCCTCATTTCGTAGGCTGTTAGCGTTCCATGAAGTCCATCTATCTCTAACTTGTCTAGATCTTATATTTATTAAACAACACATACCTTAGAATAAAATTTGTGAGTTAGATACCTTAAGACATTTTGAAAAAAATTAGTCTCTCTCAATTCTTCTTCTAAACATCTTATGATGTTGACCACTTCATCATATCTCAATAAGTAGGCAGTAATGGTCTCATCTTCATTCATATTAAGACCTTGAAATTGTCTTCTATGGGTTTACAACTTGGCTAATTTAACCTTAAAATATCCCTTATGAATAGTTTTCAACTTATCCCACATTTATTTGGTAAATAATAGTGCATTAACTTCACAATTTCTACCTTTGATAGGCCACACATAATTGCGTTCATTGCTTTTGAGTTCTTATCACTAGCCTTCTTACCTGATGCATTTGTAGGAGGAATAGGGGGTGTAGTATACCCATTCTAGACTAATTACCAAACATCATGACATTGATACATTAGATATGTCCTCATCCTAACACTCCTAAAGGCATAATTAGATCCATTTAACAATAAAGCTTTGCTTCTATAAATCTACCTTGTGCTTGACTAGCCATCTTAGCTTTTTTAGAATCTCCTTTAGATTTTTAGACATCCTTAAAAGGACCTAATATGATGCCAAATTTTGGAATTACATATGCTAAGATGGGGTTGAATCATTTTTTTATAAAACAATCCTCTATTTTCACTTAATATTCAAGAATCATGCATTCACTTACATACACCAATTAATATATACACAAGCATCTATGAAAGCAAACACCATAAGGAAATGAAATATATATGGAAAACCTTATAGGGGAAGAAAACACACTAATGCACAACTTGGACTACTATCTTATAAGTAATGAATAATTTTTTTAGTGAGGCATAAACCCTACAAAGAGCATCAATCCCTCACTAGTCAAACACCAACTCAGCTAGTACTTTTAGCAAGATTTAACTTATAAGGAGGCTTCAAACCCATAGGAAACTAAGCACCAATTTAGCTTACTTTAATATTTTATCACCATTGGACACATGTTTCTTACTCAATTGATTATGACCTCTTCTATTTTCTCTTCTCACACTTTTTATCTCTCAAAAAGCCTATTAGGACTTCTCACTCAATTAACCCTCTTGTAGACTTTAAAAAATCACACACCATGATTCAACATGTCACAACATGACCTCCTTGAACCATCTCCTAGCCATTTACTACACCAAACCTATAATTGGCTAAACCAACCATTTTTACCAATTTAACCTTTGCCCTTCAACTATCGATAGTCAATAATCTAATCATTGATGGTTAGTGGTCTAAATATCAATGTTCAATAAGACTGTTGATGGTTAACTCAACGACTGATGGTCAGCTATCCACCACTTGAATAGTTAACTCTAGCATCAACTATAAATTGCTTTTTTATAATTAGCTTATGTGATTCAATGCATGTCCAAGTAAAATTTAGATGCAATTTGAACATCTCTTTAACCTACCCTTCCACCTCCCCTTCTTTCCTATAAAAAGATAACTTTAGGAGGTGAAAGGGGATCCATTCATAACCTTTTTATCTACAATTATCAAGAGCCATCTCCATTTATCATCTTCATATGTTAGAGTTTCTTTTGTAGGTTAATTAATCATCAATCATCATCAACATTAACAATCATCACCATTAATCTCCATTAATGGACTTATTCTTTATCAATATATTAGCTAAGTATATTTTCACTATTCCAAGTTATTTAGTTTTCCTTTTATATCTTTCACATAATCCCCAACTTCTTGACCATATGAGAAATAAACCTCTAAACCAATCATCTCTGAGACTCACCCACTGTCTCATAACATCAGCCAACCAAAACCAACCTTGAACCAAATCAATCAACCTCACCTAACTATTCTATTTGACCCAACCCAGACTGATAGTAACTACCAATGGTCAACTAACCATTGATGGTCAACTCAACCATTGATAGTAAATGTTAGGGAAAAAATTGGTAAGCAACAAACAAACACCTACCACATATCAACCTCAACTAAAATTTTGTTATCTTGACCTATATCATAATACAGACCAAAAATAGTAACCTAACCCTAAGCTAAACCAACAATTTGATAGTTTGGCATTCACCTTAATGTTATTTTGTTAATCTAAGCATTTATTCTAAATAATATTTGTTTCACCTAATTTAAGTACTTTCGTATTTGTTATACAACCTTCTTTTATCAATATTAGATTGTCTTAAAAGGTGGATTGACAGACTCCAAAGAAGTCATTTACTTATTGGATCTAGCTTGCTAGATAATCCACCTTCCTACCTAACTAACACAACCTTTCTTTAGTATATTTCTTATCCAGGTCATCCTCCCAAGCCAAAGAGGAGCTCTCAAAACCGTCTGGATCACAAACTGCAAACTAAATCTAGGTTATACCAACCTTACCCTTATTTTTAGTTTTACTCTTTCCTCTTGAAGAAATAAAGATAAATTTGAGTATAACATTCTAGCATACCTAGTGGGACCTACTTTATTTACTCACTTTTTCATTTGCATTTGTATGCTCTTCTCTCTATCTATGCTCATAATTGAAACTAAAATTTATTTTAGGATTAAAATCAATTACACACATTGATTGATTTTAACATTAGTTCACTTTTAATTAAATCACAATAATCTTATCATAGCACCACTTTTATTGCATACACTATCCAAACCAATCTCATCAATCAAACATCAAAATAATATGAGATAAGGCTTGATTGAGATTTCTTCACCTAGCAGTCACCTTACCCTTTCCTAAATATTCCTACTTGGAGGTATTTACCAAGGGGAGAACCAACTCAGCTCTTTGGTTGAGTATAAAATCTAGATATCAATATATATTGGCTAAGTGCCTAAAAATCTTACCACTATAGGACTGTGAAGTGAGAGGGTAGGCCCCAATACAAAGACATGTATTGATTCCAATATAGATTCTTTTGAGTACCCAAACAACTTGAAACCAACCATAGACTACTTCTATAGTACTTGACCTACAAGCTAACTTCTATCATACTTTCTTATAACTTAAGGCATAATCCAAAAGAAAAATTAAAACTAACCTCTAGGCTTAACATACTTTATAATGTGTGTCTAGACTTCTTTTATCATTTTATTTCTTTCTTTCTATTTTATTTATAAGGAATCTAACTCTTTATGGTAACCTTATACCATCTTACCTTCACCTACCTCATCTCTATTGCCTTGTCTAATGTGGAACCCATCTATATTCTCTCTAGGAGATCCTAACTTTGTTAGACTCCTAGAAGACAACCCTCTTGCCTTAGAACATTAATTTGCATCAAGAGCCACTTATAGCCTTGAACTTACCTAAAATCAACCCAACCATGCCTATAAGTAACACAACCTCACCTAAAATCAACCTAACCTTACCTAAAATCAACCCAACCTCACTTATAACCAACCCAACCTTTTGGGAAATCAATTTAACCTGAACTATAACCGATTAACAACCTTTAAAAAATCACTTTATCATCACCTCAACCAACCAAAAAACTTTCAACCCTTATTAAACCATTGTCATAACCTACCTTAAATATCTCAACCTCACTAATCTTTGGGTTACCCATCCTGACCATCATATCAATTACCTCAACCACATCAAAAAATTTACTACCTACCTCAACCATCATATCAATCACCTATACCCATTTGTTGGCAACCTTCTTTATCTCAAAACCAAGACTTAGTCTATCCCCCTAGTCATATTACTAATAACTATCAACCCAGCTACTATCAAATCAACCCCTATCAACCTACTTTATCAACCTCATCAAATCAAACCAATATTCATCTAACCAATAACTATCAATTTTTTTTTAACCAATAAATATTATCACCCTTACCAATGTTATCAAACTTATAAATCTAACCTACTTTACCCACCTTCTCAACCTTCTCAACCCCATCAAATCCATCCAATAACTATCAACCTACCATATTGAATGAACTAATATTTTTAGACCACCCAACCATATCAAACTTACTGACCATATCAAACATTTCAAATCCATAAAATACCTCAACCTTACCCAACCTCTCAAATAAACTTACCTTATCTACCTTATCCAACCAACTAAACTTTTTTAACTCACCAATCTTATTAAACAAACCAACCTCACCAAATCAAACCAATAACTATTGACCAAAATTTTCCAACCTACCAACCTTATCAAGCATACCCAACCCATAAAATCAATCAAACTTGTCAAATTAATTGGACTTATTTGACCAACCAACTTTACCAAACCAACCAATTAGCTCGCAACCTCAAGAGCCATTAATACACCCTCTTCCTAGGTAGTATACCCCACTAGGAGAATCATATGCCTCAATCCTTGAAAAAAATTTAGGGCTTATGTCATTAGACTCCCTCAAATTAAACCCATAAATTCTTCTCTTCCAAAATCCATTTGGTTCATAGAGATTGAGTTTTGTATTTATCATCATACAAATGGACATGTGATAAATAGATATGGGTCTTTCAAGATGATCATCCAAAACCTTATTAATCAAAAAGAGATTCCAAATAATATTCTCTATGTTTCCCCCAACCTAGCCTTGAATTTATTCAAGAAATCAATCATTGAACCTCTTTTTTTACCCATTATTGTGCAAGCCCATGACCAAATCCCTCAACACAATAAGGTTCCTTCATTAGATTTCATCTTTACAACATCTATAACTAGGGAAACTATAATCGAAACCCTAATCGATCCACTTGTTATCAAGTTCACCCTTTTCAAATTCCTTTTGAAATAATAACTAAAGAAGAATCAACCTTAACCTGCCCACTTTTTGACCAAAAAGAGCCTTATCAACTTTCCTTTAAAACCATCATTAAGGAAACTAACCCACCTCTTCCACTTCCCCTTTTAATGGAGCTAACCTAAGCTCAAAATAGCTTTCCTATAACTAAATCTAACCCAACCTTAATTAAAATCAAACCCATTCAATTCCTCTATAATCTTCTAGTTTTCATCTACCTAATGACATTGTCTTTGGTTCAATTTCCTTTTGGACATGGTCAAATCTTTGTCACCTTACCTTACCTTACCAAAAAAAATAAAAAATAAGCAAGCCCGACCAAAAATCTAGATCAACCACCCATCCTACCTCCCTCAACCAATCAAACCAACCTCTAAACCAAATTAATTAACCGTGATCAACCCAAATTTTACTCTAACCATAAGTAATTTGTCTAGTAGTACAAATTTACATCAACCCTTTATTCAAGATTTCTTGAATCTTGGCTACCCTTTTATCCAAGCTACCCACACCTCACCTTGAAATCATTTTTCCATATTCAACCAACCATGGAAAGAAAAATCTAGGGAAACTTTCCCTCCATATGGCTTTGACCAGTTATCAACCCAAACCACACCTTAAAAATTAACCAAACTAACCCTTGGCATTTTTGCCTCAACCTATTAACCAACCAACTCTAAACTATTGGAGATTACCTTTATCCATCAACCAAACTTGAACCAAGTGGCATAACAAATTGGGGAAACCCATTTAGACACCAATCAATCTATTTTAGAGTCACCTTCTCCCCCAACCATTGGAAATTACCATTCTGCATAACCTAATGAACCATTGGAGGTTACCCTTCTCATCTAAAATATCGCCTAACCAACCTCACCTTTTTCTCAACTCAAATATTTTCTATGTCTCATAAAGTGTTGAAAATTAAATAAGGGACATATATTCTCCTAATTAATGTCAACCATTTATGTAAGCATGGATCTAGGGTATATCAAAACTCAAACCCCTAAATTCTTTGCATTCACAGCATGTTTTTTTGTTAAACCAAGTTCTTATTCACCTTGTGTCTAACTTGAGCTCATCCCTTACTTTCATACCACATTCATTTCCCTCTTTTTAAGGGAAACCAACTACAACTAAATCATGTGATTATCCATCACAGTCATAGCCTAACCTTGAACTATGGGTACCACAACTCTATCCATGGCATAATTCTCATGGTACTTCCCATCTCTCTTTAAGATCAGTTCCCATGGTCATTGTCACCTAATATTTTTTTCACCTATGCAGCCTTCATGTGATATTATTCTTTCATTCATAAATGTAACCCCTTGAGCATGTATAATCAAGTCTATGCCAATAAATTCAAATAAAAGCAAAAGGTAATATCCAAAAAAAAATATCGTGGGTCATTGTTAGCATTCATAGACTACTCCCTTGAAGGACAACTATTTAAAACTTATTCAAAAGTCCAAAACATAAGCTAGAGTTCTCCATTTAAGGACAACTATCAAAAGCATTTTAACTAAGAATATAAACTTAGACCACTCCCTCAAAGGATGTCTGAGTAAAGTATTTTTCAAAGCTATAAATTTCATGGAAGCTTCTTGCATCGATCAAATTCCCCAACCCTCCAAACAAAATCAAAATAAGAAAAAGACCCACACGTAAAAATAAAATAAATTTGAAGCTACAATCAACTATCATAAAATCAATAATCTTGTAAAACCACAATTAGATCCTATAAGTAAACATCCCACATTGATCAGTCTACACTTTATATGAAATAGACTTATTTACACTAACACTTTAGAAACCTATATAATACACATACTAGTCTCACACGAAGGTTCCATCTTCACCTATCTTTTTTTTTTAGGGGATCTTTGAGCTTACTTGACACTATGTGATCAAGCCACTTATTTTAACCAACAAAATAACAATAATGCAAAGAATGAAAGGTTTATGTTTGTAAGTCCACCCATCTTATCATTATGGTCTTTCCCAATCAGAGTGTCTAACCTCCTCCTTTTACCTTTTATGGAACTTTTCAAGACATATATCTTTCCTTTTCATATCTTTAAACCTTCAACTCCCAACTTTTGTACCCTTTCACCAAGAAATGGGGCACCTTTTTTCTAAACCAAGTGCTACACTAAATTGGGCAACCTATTTGAACACCACATAAATAACCAAGAGATTACCTTTCTCCACCAACCTTGACATTTTGAGCCAACCCATTTGGGAGAGCTTATTCTCCTTTAACCATTGAACCATTAGATATCGTCTTTCTCTACCAACCCAACCATAGTAGATTACCTTCTCTATCAACCATTGATTCATTGGATATTTTATTTCTCCACCCCTCCTAGACTTGACCATTGTGGCCCAACTTTTCACATAATTTTTTATACCCATGCTTGGTTATTTGGACCACATAAGACAACTTTGCCATGTTACCTATACACATTTTTCACCACCCTATGCACAAACTTGAGTATTTATGTCTTCTCGAGAGCACTTCCTATCTTAGATACCCATGAGACTCAACCTATTAGTGATTTCCAAAGGATCACTCCCTACCTTAGATACCCATGGACACACTAGATGTACTTTGAAGACTCACAAGTGTATCCCACTACCATGCCTACAATAGTCACACATTACATTAGTCACTTGTCTTCTTATCATAACCATTAATTTTACCAAAAATTAGAAACTTTAGTCTTTAAATGACTTTAACTCACACTTTATGTCATTTTGTACATCAACTCCATGTTACAAATGCTCAACCTTATCTCACCACCTACCCATTTATCAAACCCTGACCCATTTCTATTTTACCTCATCACCTCCTAGTTTGAGGGGGAACACCTCCTCCTAAACTCAAGGCAACCTTGACCTCACATAGCTTCTATTTTTATTTTGTAGCTTGCTAATTCAAGCCACATAAAAAGGAGAAAATTTAGACACTAGAAAACCACACACCATGGTTTTGTATGTCACAACTTGACCTGTTTGAGCCATCTCCTAGTCATTTACCTCATCAAACCTCCAATTGGATAAACCAACCCTTTTAACCAATTTAACCTTTGACCTTCAACTACTAATAGTTAGTAATCTGATCATGATGGTCAGGGAGGCTACCAACAGTCAGCTTGACCATCAATGGTTAGTTGTATAGTACTTAAATAGTTAACTACAACATCAATTGTAACTTGATTTTTTATAATTAGCTTGTGAAAATCAAATTTAGATGTAATTTGAACCCCTATTGAAATTACTCTTCCACCTCCCCTTACTTCCTATAAAAAGACAACTTTAGGAGCTGAAAAGGGATCCATCCATAGCCTTTTTACCTAAAATTATAAAGAGCCATCTACATCTATCATTTTCATAGGTTAGAATTTATTTTGTAGGTTAATCAATCATTAGTCATCATTGGCATCAATAATCATCACTAGTAATCTCCATCAATGGAATTCTTCTTTATCAAGCTATCATCTAAGTATTTTGTCATTATTCTATGTTATTTAGTTTTCCTTTTATAGCTTGCACCTAATCCCCAACCTCTTGACCATCTAAGTAATCAACCTCTAAACCAATCATCTCTGAGACTCACTTTTTAACTTGTAACCATCAACCAACCAAAACCAACCTTGAAACAAATGAATCAACATTGTCAAACTATTCTATTTGACCCAACCTAGATCGATAGTAATTGCTAACAATCAACTATCTAACCATTGATGGTCATCTCAAGCATCGATGGTTAGCCTGACCACTAATGGTCACCATCAAACCAAAAACTAGCAAGCAACCAATAACAACCTACCACCTATCAACCTCACTAGAACTTTTTTTCTTGACCTCTATCGAAATATACACCATAAATAATAACCTAACCCTAACCTAAACCAACCTTTTGATAGTTTTACATTCACCTTAATGTTATTTTTTAATCTAAGCATTTTCTGAATATTATTTATTTCAGCTAAATTAATTACTTTCATATTTGTTATGTAACTTTATTTTATCAGCATTAAATTATCTTAAAAGGTGGATTGATAGCCTCCAAGGGAGTCATGTACTTCATGGATCTAGCTTGCTAGGCAATCCACCTTCCTACCTAACTAACACAACCTTTCTTTAGTATCTTTCTTTTGTAGATCATCCTCCCAAGCCAAAGTGGAAATATCACAACTATCTAGATCATATATTTCAAGCCAAATCTAGGTTCTACCAACCTTACCCTTCTTTTCAGTTTTACTCTTTCTTCTTAAAGAAATAAAGCAAAATTTGAATATAACACCTCTCTTTGGTAGAAATAGGTCAAATGACCTTACTCAACACATACATAGACATAGTTTTAGATTAAGGTAAAAACAGGTTTTGAAGGGGCCCCAAAACCCTATACATCAGAAGATAGATAAAACCTTAAGCATTCCAGAATACATAAAAGCCAGGAAACCGCTTAAGCAAAACCAACTTAACTAGGAAACTGAAAACAACAAACAAAGTGCTGAACAAACAATAAAAATTATTTTTTACAAGACTGAAGCTTCATATCTAGAGGGGGGACCAAGGGCTTAGACTTCTTCCTCTTAACTATGATCCAACCATCCTCTACCTTAGCTACCTCAGTAACCCAATCCTTAGAAGGCCTAGAACCATGAAGTCCAAGGGGTGTCGAAGCCTTAGCAGAAACCTTATGAGAACAAGCTAGCTTCTGGCTCCTAGGAGAAACCTTCAAAAAAGGTGGAGGAACCTCCACCTCCTCTGAAATCGGTTCAGGGAGATCACAAAATCCTATCTCTGCAGTACCTACAATAGGATCCATCTCCATCAGAGTCTCCTTATCCATCGATTCAGAATGGCTACTCTCATACTCTGAATCAGTCGATTCTTTAACAGGTTGTTTAGAAAAATAGTGTTCATGTCCTGCTTTAGACCACCAAGAAGTTGAGCTTTTGGGTATGGATTTCCCTGCAGTACACCATGCTGCAACGTGCCCCGTCTAGTGACAGTTTCTACATCGAAAGGGTAAACCTTCAAAATCTAACCTTTGCATCCAAGAACCCCTAGGGGAGTCCAGACAAATTGCCTCAGGAAGGCCCTTTGAAACATCCACCTCAACCATGAGGTGAGCACATGTTGAGCGGTACATCCTCTAAGTTTCATCATCCTCAAATGAAAACTCCCCTATAGCATTTCCAATGGTTTTAAACACCGCTTCTTGCCATAAATATATTGGTAAATTTGGGAGCCGAACCCAGACCGAGATCTTATTGAAGGTTTTCGTGAGAGGATTGAAGTCCTTATGCCATCATTTGGCCATAAGAGGGAATTTACCCTGCAATAAGAGGTTGCTATTGGACAGAATAGTCTGGTGGTCATTAGAGAATTGGAATAATGCAATGAAAAAACCATTAACACAAGGGAATATTTCAACATTTCCATCAATCATTGGTAGCTAGGTATTGGATATCCAACCTTGTAGATTTACAAGGGAAGGCCAGCAGCCATGAAATCTACAAATAGCCCCAAACATTGAAAAATGATCTACCCGATCAAAAATTGCTTTAATAGTATTAGGATCCAAATTGACCCTAACAAGATTTAAAACACTTACAAGAGAAACGCACAATCTCCCAGTAGAAGATTGATCTATCACATCATGTATTTCAGCTTCATAAGTAGCCACATCCACATAAGTCCTTTCCTTTGATCCCAAGACAGATCCAAAAATAGGCGCTTTTGCTATTTTCATTTCTGGAGATAAACCTTTTCCCGTAGAATAGTGGGCGCTCAATATGCTTACCCCATTCCCAGGTGGAGTCCCTTTCAACGTATGATCCACAGCTACACCATCTGTTAGATCAATGGCATCCTGGTTTAGATTTTGGGTATGTGCACCAGGATGCGCGCGCACATCATTCAATGTTACAGATTTCAAATTCTCCATGCACACGCATGGCATATACATACATAGACATAGTTAGATATACATGGAATATTCATATTAGTTATATTATGATATTTAATCCATTAACTTATTCTCTAAAACTCTATATCCTTCACTCAATAGCTCTATATTCTAACTAGTCAAAATAGGCTTATTAAGCCTTGACTTTATACTTGATTATTTCTCATAGTCATATTGCTCAGCCAAGCACCTCACCATATTTATATTATGATTTGAATATATCAATAAATTTTTTTCACAAGTTAAACAAACATTACATAATTTGGTCATTACCCTTAAGGTCTAAAACCACTATTAGGCATAATAGAGACCTAATGCAATCATGCTTTCTTTAAGCACATGTTTCACTTACAGCTCCTTTAAACACTTTGGGACTTCACCAATAAATGAAAAAATTCATCTGTCAATTTAATAGACACATAATAATATTTCCTTGTGTACTCAATACCATTTGGATCTTTTCACTCCTTGAACCATCCAATTAGGTCTCTATTCACCAATAGGCCTTCTCATTACCATAAAGTCTATCTTGAAAATTTGAACCAAATACATAGATTTGACACATAAAACACATATAAAATAATATTAATAGGATATTAATGAATTAAAAATCTTCCAAATACTCTTTTGTATTCACTACCCATGCCAAGAGGCCTCAAGAACACTCCTACAAAAGGCTTACTCAAAATCACCAAACACTGTCAACATATAATCAAAATCATTTGAATATCCAAACTTGAAAAGTGAATTAAAATAAGAAAAAATAAATTAAAATTATAATATGATAACTTTATAACATTTTAAATAGAATTATATGCTTCATCTTAGTGCAAAATGACTCAAAAACATCATTTTTACATACACACAAAAAGTTGCCTATAACATCAAAAACACAATCAAGAAAATCAACTCTTAGAACACCTATGGGAATAATTTTATGATATTAAAATGGGTTTTATTTAACCTTTATCATCCTTATATAATATATAAAAATATATATTTTATGCTCATATATCAATATTGGTGTTATAGACCAATGTCACTACATCACTCTACACAGGCTTCATTGTGTTAAACAAACTAATTTGATGACAAATTTTTGCTTGAGTATAGGAATAATAAACAATTATAAACTAATGGGATAGGATTAATTGGTATTTATTAATTACCCCATGAATTAGGATCTATCCCTAGTCCTCTACAACTAATCCTTAATCTCATTCAAATTCCTGCCTAGTTTTCTCATTATTTTGCTCATTAGGCCTATTTAGCGATAGGTCAACTTTGTTGACTAGTTTAGCACATTTATGGTATAAAACCTACTAAAATTTTTTTCATAGGAATAAAATAAAAAATTTACACATCATCCTCCATCCATTTCCATGCTTTGACTTAGTCCACCCTACCTACTATATCAAAATCCCTAAAAATAAGGGTTTTCCTGTAGCTTCTACTCACTGTCAAGACAAACGAAAACCACCTGAGGAGACCTTGAATATTCCTTTACATGTTCCAAAAAAAACTAGGTTTTAAATACCATTTTGAGCCATAAATAATTATATTTTTCCTATCGAGTCATTATAAAGGTTTTGAGAGGGTTTTGACTGGTTTCTCTTCTTAGCAATCATTCATAAAGGATTGCCCTTGATATTCAAATAAATACTATGAAAATAAATATATGGAACCTTACCTAGCTTACATGAGGTTATTTGGATCTCGTTCAAATATTTCACAATATAATGAGTACAAGAAATATCTTCTCCAGTTTACAACACCCCATTCTATGGACATAAGGAACCTTATCACAAGTTTTCATGATTTATCCTTAAGGTATTAAATTTAAAATTTATCCATAAAATTAAAATGACATATAAAACCATTATTTATGTTATCAATATCTCTTACATACTTGTAATTATCTTGACCCCTCATTAGGCCATTATAGGTCACTTTAGATACTAGGCCTTATATTGCCAATCATACTTAGACTATTATCATCCCTTAAAACCTATTGAACTATATTAAAAAACTCATCCACATGTCATTTTATCTCATATACCACTCATTTATTTCCAAAATTTCTCACATAGTTCTCAAATGGGTCAACTCATCATACTACTAGACATATACCAATTCACTAGGTCTTTCAAGTAAACACTAAGCCTCAAAACTAGACCTTAAAACTCATTAGTAAGTTTTTTTTCTCTTACTCATTTTTAAAATATTTTAGGACACTTTATAATTCTATTAATAACACAAATCACAAATATTTACCATGATTTATGTATATACCTTCTTCATAGAGCTACACTAGGCTACTTAATATACCTAGTACTCAGAGTTTTGACACAAACAAGTTAGCTCTCAATGATGTCATTACTCAAACATGTTTCTATAAATACAAAGATAATATCAATATAATTATGAGATTTATCACATGACAACCTTGTAATAAGGCCTCATATAGAACATAAGGACTTTTTGACCCATGTGATTACCTTGTATGTTCTTCAGTACTTAGAATTCAATCAAGATGCTTCACTTCTTTCTTGATCATAATATTGACATGTCATTAATCCTCAAAAAAGTTACCTTGTTGCCTTTAAATTTTGTCTCAATATAGAGACCAAGCTTAGTTTTCAACACCTTACTTCATCAAGCATGACATTAATTCTAACTTTTAACATAAAAGATATTCAACCTAACTTTGAGAACAATGACAAAATTAATGCCTTAATACCAATACTAGGAACATACCTCAACAAACATTAGTTTTAATTTTTGTCTATAGAAGGAAACGGGTCTTGTTATATCTTATATAAAAATAAGGAATGCAAATTGATAGAGCCAATTGGATAAGGTTTTATATACTATGTTGATACATTGTGAACAAGTTCTACAATGATAGAGATCAATAGAGATTATGATATGGTTACCTCACTTTATTACTTCCTTTTGTGTTACATTTCACTTAATATATTTCCTTTTTCATTTATTCCATGTTTATAACTTTATCTAGTAATATGAAATAGTACCTATTCTTAGATTATTTACATTTGTGATAATATGTAATAGTTAATTATAAACATGTCTAATTTTCATAAAATATTTTATTGTATGTTTTGGTTCTTTTTGTTGATAGCTATATTGTAAGAACCATCTCCCCATTAGAAAGTTTTGGACCTTCCAAGAACCTCTAATAACATAGACATGTGGGAATGTCTCATGCAATTCAAAAAGTGACATATAATGAAAGGATACACTATGGAATTCTTAGGGTATATGATTAAGATATTAAATATGTATGCCTAATGATATAAGTGACTTCACCCAGAGATTAATTGATGTATTATACTAAATATGGATATTTTAAATACTATAATGACATGTGCCTTGACATATATACATTAGCAAATGTATAAGATACCAATTGGATAAGAGCAATAGTAGTTGATAAAATTACACCACCATAATTACGTATGGGCAACTATAATATGCCACACCCTCGTCAACAATATCAAACACCTTATAGAATCAATATATTTAATTCCAAAATACCCAGCCATAGTATTATAATAGCAACCAAGGTGGGTATAGGGGAGGTGTCCATGGAGGATACAGGGGAGGATACCATGGAGGATGGATAAATAATTAAGTGGGGATAAGTTACAATCAAAATTGTAATAAGAGAGACCCCACCAACATGTTATAAATCTAGAAAAGTGGGACATATTACTATAAAATATGTTGAATAATTACAAATTGAGTGTGGATTTTATCATGAAAATGAATAGATGACTCATTCTCATGACCTAAAGTGGAAAAATTCCATAATAATGGCTAAAAAAGACTGAGGATTTATAACAATCTCCCCCAAGAAAAGGGGTAAAACATTTAAGTTACAAAAAGTTTAGGATAAAAATGGAAGTGCAATGAAGTTTCTAAAGAAATGAGAGATGATAAAATTGTAGTTGTGGAATAAAATTCACTAAAACATACATCTATTTCTAATAAAATCAAAGAATGCAAATAAATATTGAAAGAATAGGAGAGACTAAGGAATAAGGACCTTAAGATTATTAATGATGACTCAACACCAAGAGTGGTGGTAACCACTCATATAAAAATGAAAACAAGGAAAGAAAATGAATTAGCTATTGATTCTAAAAATAATTAGAGACAAATAATGAAATGTAAAAAACCAATATACATGAACATGGCTACATAGTGGAGAAATTTTTTAAAATAATACAAGAAAAACAAGATAAAGATCAAATCAAACTAACCTATTTTAATGAAAAGGAGATTGGGGATTTAAAATGAATGATGAAACTAGTTAATAAATAAGATATAGTGATTAAATAATCATAATTTTATAACTACTATAATAATAAATAAAGAGAACACATAATACAAATAATTGAGAAAAAAATTAAAATAATATATTTAGATTGAGTATGAAATGGAAGAAAATTATCATTCTACTCGATATTAATATAAATGGATATGAGGTAAGAAATACATTATTGGATTTGGAATAAACACAAAATTATTACCTTATAAAACATGGGAAATACTTGGTAAACCATAGCTACATTCCATAACATATGATATTGAAATGGTTTACTGCACATGATACTCACCAATTGGAACCTTAATATATGTGGAAGTGAATTTAATGGGCATAAATAGAAAACTAGACTTTGAAACAATCAATATGTATGACACAAGATACACATATTTGATAAACTTAGACTAGTTATTTTATTGTAATGATTCATTAAAATTTAAAGAATAATAAATTCCTTTTGAAGGAAATTAATTGGTATTCCACTTTCCACTAGAAATAGGAATAGGTGGTACATGATCAAAGGAATTATAGATGGATGAGGAGGAGAGTGAATTTGATGATCTTGCTGGTATATATACACTAAATAAAATTCCAAAAATATAAGATGAACATGATCCAAATCATGAATGTGAAATATTAATATTAGAAGAAGAGGCAAAAACATCTTCTAAGGATGAAATTGAAGCATTGATGTAGGGGATGCATGAAATAATAGTAAAGAAGTTATGTTATATGGGGAAATAATTATGTAGAGGGGAATCCAATATCACATTAAAAAATCCATTATTACAAAAAATTAGGGTTTACCACATAAAATGGGCTTCCTATAACAAATCACCCAAATTTTCCAAGATTGGGATTGTTAATGATTACCAATAAAAAATGATAAGGGTATTTCCCTAAGAGGAAATAATGTTGAAGTCCATTGATAAAACATTAGATATAAATGACATGAGGTGATGAAACACTCATAAATACACCATTAAAAAGTTATAAAACCTTTGGGGTATTACTTAAGACAAGGTTTATTAATTTAAAAAGTTATTTTTTGTAAATAAAAAACTATGCAGGAATAAAAAATCCAAGGCAACACAATGAACAATGTGAAAATGTATGGACTATAAGAGTTGAAACTAAAAATTCCTATCATAAAAATTATTTTAATATACATTATATGCATTTCAAAAAAATGATAAATGCATCAAGATATGCTTAAAAGAAGCAATAAATGGGAGGGCATAAAATGGATTTTTATAGAAATTTCAACTTTTTAAATCCATATGCTAGAGTCTGTCGAGCAATATGAAAGTTAAAAACATTATTATTCATTAGAGACTCTACTAAAAATAAAAAATATAGTAAATTATAAATATAAAACATTATATTAGTACTTATGGATGAATGGGAACAAATTGGTGCAATCATAAGAGAATTACCAAAGAATGCATAAAGATAGAAAAGTAAAAGAATGCAAGGATATGGTATATTGTGTTTGAAAAAAACAATAGGAGGATGTGGAAAAACTAGAAAACATAAATATAAAAATTGAGGAAGGACAGAGATAACTCCTAGATACCATATAGGAAAAAATACAATTTTTTTATCAAGCACTTAAAATAAGAGAGGAAAACATAGCTATGGAGGGCAACCTTAAAATGTTCAAATTATGGAATTACTAGTTAGAAGAATAAGTGGAAAATATATTGGAATTAAAAAGGAAACTTTAGGATATACACCCAATAAAATTCATGGAGATAAAAGGAATAAAATTAAAAAATTGGAACTATAAAAATTTAATAGAAAGATGTACAAAACCCTTATAGAAATGACCATACCGACTAAATCCCAATGTCAAAGAAAAAGTATAAAACTAAGTTGAATAATATGGTATATGGTAGGATAATAACCATTATATATGACATGGAATGTATTAGTCCTATGTTAATTATAAAAAATAAAACTTGATAAATATGCATTTAGTTTGACTATAGAGAGTTAAATAAGGCATTTTTGCATGATCCCTTCCCAACACCATTTACCAAATAGATATTAGGAAGTATTTTAAGAAGAGTTATATATTATTGCATTAATGTATTCTCTTGATATTATTATGCAAGCATATAACTTGAAGATCAGATGAATACTACATTTTCAATAGAATAGGAATCCTTTATTTATACAATTATGCCCTTTAGATTAAAAATATGTCTGATGTATTTAGCCGCATAATGGTGAATACATTCATATATTTTGTACACAATTTTTTAGAAGTGTATCTTGGATTCACATTGTATGTATTGATTAAGGATCATATTTATGTGTTAAGGCTAATTTTCGAACTGTGTAACCAACTGAGTAATGTTCTTAATCTAAATAAATTCATTTTTACCACACCATTTAGTAATTTACTAGGGAACATAACATGGAAAGAGGTATTGATGGTAGATCCAATAAAAAATTAAATTGTCATTAATATACCTCTTCCCAAGACATAAAATGAGGTCAGGAAAATACTAAGTTATACTAGATATCACCTCAAATTTATAAGAAACTAGAATCCATAAGTTAACCAATAAAATATATATTGAAAAAGAAATAAAGAAAACCACTATATTGGTCAACATAATGTTAGGAATCATTTGAAAAATTGAAAAATAATATTGTATATTCCTTGATACTAGTGTTTCTAGATTAGAATATTCCATTCCATCTTTATGTGGATATATACAAAAAAAAAATAAGAGTGGTTTTGGTACAACTCCACAAAAACATAGATCATCCAATTTCATTCGCAAGTAAGAAATTGGAAAAGGAAAAAAGAAATTACTCACCACATAATGAGTGTCACTTGTTATGTTGTATACAGTGTATAAATTTAAATTTTATCTGTTTACAACTTCATTTATATTATTTACATACCATGAACGACTCAAATATTATCTTCATAGACTTGTGATACAAAGAATAATTTGTCATGACTAACGATACTGAAAGAAGTTGACTATAATATTATGGTAAAACTAGGGAAAGTTAATAATGAACCTAACTACATATATAAAATCACTATAGGAGAAGACATAAGACCAATTGAATATGATTTTCCTAGAGATCACCTATGTGGAAGCGATACCCAAATATATGTAAAGTATAAGATAGAGTTTACATAAGATTATAGTACATTTAAAATAAAAATATTTATGATATAATAATTTCCATTTATGCTAATTGAATTAAAATTATATAATAAAGGAAGATATTATTAAAACATGTGCACATCATAGATATATATGTGATAATTAATGACAAAGGCACACATAAATAAATGAACATAGATATAGGTGGCAAAACCTTCAGTAGAGGTTAAAAACCCATAGTTGATATTCATTAATGAGAAATACCCTAATACACAAATCTTCTTCTTCTCATTCCTTTGATAAGCCTTCACAAAACTCTCTGTATAATATGTTCCACATGAAAATATAAATAATATTTTTCACAAAGTTCATGAGTATCGATATGACATTTACCAAGGGTAAAATGCCTTTATATAATGGGATGTGGAGGTGAACCATTGTAACCAATGGGTCCAATGTTTCCCTGAGGAACCCCAATGGTAAAATATATTTAATTTATTTACACAAGAATACCTCATGTTAATAAATTATATACATTTATTTTATTTGTTAACCATTGAATAATTTTAAGAGTAAATATCACAACTTAAACACTATTTATTCCAACACTCCCCCTTAATGTTAAGTGGGGATATATGCCATAATAAACTTAATAAATGAATTATGCTATGTGAAATTTGAACAATTTAAAAACCTTCATCTTTAGAAAGTCACCTTTTGAAACAAAAGGAATTATAATCCATAAACTAATCAAAGTATGTTTATGCTAGAATGATCATGAGACTACATCTCATAGTTTCTCATGAATAATCAACCAAGCATATTTGGATCCTTTTATAACATAAAGAGAGCCATTACAAAATTTATTTTATATATTGGGGTAAAAAATTAAAACTTCCACAAGAAGTTTACTCAAATCACGTAACTTCCACATGAAGTTTACAATGTTTTACAATTAGAAGAAGAATAAAATACATGGTCAGTAAGAAGTGACATTTTTATTCACACTCCCCCTCAATGGAAAATCTAAGAGGCCTATAATTGTACAGAACATACAAAACTTGGTAGCCCTAAGTGTTTTTTTAATATATGTGCCACTTGTTCATTTTTAGGATAAAACTGTAGATCACCATTCAAGACTTTGTTTCAGATAAAATGCACATGAGATTCAATATGTTTAGTTCATTAATGCTACACTAGACTTTTTGCCAAAGATTTAAAACTTTTATTATTCACATATGAGGGTGGTACTATGAAAAACATTCAAATTAAGTTCTAAAAAACCTAGTAGCCACATTTCTTATTTAGCATATTCCATATTACTTCTATGCTTTGTTTCTATAAAGAAATAGAAAATAAAAGGTTATTTTTTGATTCTCTAGGTGATAACACCTTCATTAAACTTAAATACATATCTAGAAGTATATTTATTATATCATATTATTTTTAATAACTAAATACATAAAAATAAATGAATACATATTTTTATTTGTGGTAAAGCACATTTTAAACAATCAAGTCAAGTTTTAGGTAAACTAGTTCACTACTTTGATTACTAAGTTAGTGGCACACACAAATCATTGTATGGAATTCATTATTAGACATCTCCAATATTAGTAATATGAGCATCCCAAACTATCATGTGATGCACATAAAATAAATTCATTGATAATATGATACTAAGTTTAGCCAAACATTAGAGCTCTTATTAGTAATAACTCATTTTATAATTTGATTGTTATCAAAACTTTACAAGTTTAATATGCTACAATTTTCCAATGATAGAGAATTGGATTTAAGAAAATATTGAAGTATGTAACCTCACATATATAAAATATTGATAATTCTTTCATGATATGCAATCATTCAATCAAATATATATAATACTTAAATAAATAATTTTAGAGATGTATGAATAGAATGATTAGTAAAGTAAATGATGAAGATCCAATAATATAAAAACCCTTTACAATTGGAATCTCATAACATATCTTATTATAAAATGAAGCATCTAATAATGTTAGCATAAGTATTAAAATGATAAAATAATGAAATGAGAGTATCTAAATATGTTAGCACAAATTTTCTATATTTATCAAATGAGAGAATCTAAGCTTTTTATCATGAACTTTCTCTTATTATCAAATGAAAGAATATTAATAATTGAAACATAAAATACCCATTATTATTGAGTTTGATATTATTACCAAATGCAATAACAAAACATGATCATTTTTTCAAATGTATCATGATTTTATGTATATAATGTATTTCAATATTAAATCATATGAATTAAAAATATGATGTCTATATATTTTCTTTGCTTTCTCATCTAACACCAAAATATCTATTAAAATATAATTGTAATTAGTAGTTTGAAAGAATCAAACCAAATAGTTCTATTAATTAATATCATTGTAGTTTAGACACTATATATTTAGTTAGTATCTTTAAAATAAGAGAAATAATGAACCATTAATAGAAATAACTTATATATATTTTATAACATCACTATGGATAAATTAAAAAGGTTTTGTGCATTTTTTACCACATAATCAACCATCACAAGATTTATGATGAGTTGGAATATTAGGAAGACCATACCACAATATCATGTTTAGACGTATCATATAAATGTCTAAAATTAACATAACCTAATATTTCATGCCATAGTTGAGACTCATTTATACTATATGATGAAATACAACATGCAAAAGAAGTAGAGAAAATATATAACCCATTATATTAAATTCCTTTAATAATCATGGAACCATATTAAATTATAATGGACCATTGTATAATTTAGTAGTGTTACTATTAAATTATCATTTGTAATATGAGAACACGATAACATATTTTTCTTGTATTTAGGAACATAGAAAACATCTTTTATGACTATATTTGCAAATTTATTTTTTCCTTATTTAGTAGATTATAATAATTAATTATCACTTTAAAACATCATTTTAGATATATCTTTAGTGTTAGATAAAATAATTGATAAGTAAGAGATATGATGAAATGCATCATTATCTAAAATCTATTCGTTTTCATTAGAAGTAAACAAGGTAGAATAAAAAGCAACAATATTAGTCTTTTATTTCTAATCAGTGATTTGATTTTCATGTAGTAAATGGTATTCCCCACTTTGGATGCTTTATGTTTCTTTTAGTGGAATTCACTATTTCACACTTTTATTAATGTTACACTTAGTGGACTTTAATATTGTACCACTTTATCCACTAAACATTTGGGCCCTCATGTTTTCATTTAATATAAAATTTATCATGGAGGGTACACTCAAGTTTTATTTTAATATAAAATTAATAATGGAGGTGCACTCATTACTATTTACACCACTATGTTATTATTACCTCCACTAAGTAATGTAATCTCACACTCATGTGGGCTTGGTCTACCACCCAACCAACTCAATCACGATACAATAATCCTAGGCCGCACTCAAATATATAATTTAGGTAATAATGCCATGTTTGAAATTTGCATTTAACTCCTTTTATTAATATTTAACTAAATAATGAAATACTATATTTTATCTTGAACTCTATTCAAATTACAACCATCTAACTAATATTTAATATTTTTATTTTTTTCAAGAAAATTAACAACTTTTTCATCTCCTTTCATGGGTGTAGTTAGTAATTCAATAATTAGCTTTATTATTTCTGAGAGATGAGTCCCCTCATGAATATACTCAAGGAGTTTTAAAGCATTGTTAGGTGATTCCTAATTGTATATATAGAGTTTTAACTCATTGTTTATAATCATTAAGTTAATATACATATATTATTTTGATTTCTCTTGGAATGCATTTGTAAGCTCAAAAGTGACATTTCTCCCCAAAGGGGGTTTTTCAGTCCTGACTAAAATACTTCATAATTTTTGAAACATAAACTTGGGTTTAACATATATCTATAAATGTTATATATTTACCCATCTAAAATTTGAAATTTTTACAACACAAAATAGGCAAAGCCATTACTTCCATTTAAACTGAACACTACAAGTTTGAATTTTATGATAAATTGACACTAAAAAGGCCCAGAAAGTAAAAAAAAATTAATATGTTTTTATAATTTTTTTTGTAATTTTTTTTTAATAATTTATTAAAAACAATTATTGTTTAATTAAATATGAAACACTTTGAAATAAATTTAAAAAATTACAACTAAATAAAGTGTTGGAAAATATCACACAAAATAACTTTTTTTCAAATTTATTTTAAAAACTATATAATTAAATTTTAAGTCAATAAATTGAACATCCTAATTCATCTATAATTTGAAAAAACATAAATATCAACTAGTAACATGACCATATTTGAAAAAAAAAAGATGACTAATCTATGGTGTCAAAAAAGTTGAAAGTGTCGAAAGGTTTTGAACATGATTTATTGCATGCAAATCAAAAAGTATTTTTTACTAATAATATAGTTTTAAAAAAATTTACCACCAAACAAAATTGACAAAAAACTAGGTTAGAGGTCTTTTGAACTCTTGACTTACCTTTTACAAGTAATTTGTAAAATTACACTAGCTGACTTGCCTTAGACAATTTACAAATTTTTCATGCAAGAAATTTTTTTAAAGCTTATTCAACATGATATTAATTTCATAAATAAAATAAAATATTATTAATGTAAAATATTTGACCCCATTTTTTCACTTTAATTTGAAAAAAAAAATCCAACATGGGGCCCTTGATCCCACATGTAATATTAGAATTTAATGTTTAATAAATAATGTATTTATTAAATAATTTTTTAAAAACATTACAAACTTACCATGGAATGACTCTAGGAAATTGGTTTAGAGGAGGAAGTCGGGTGTAATAGATAAGATGGAAGAATCTTCTCAGGCTTTAAAACTTTTCAAGCACCCTTTAAACAACATCGTGATGCATCCAAGATGTTAAAAATTGTTTTTTTTAACTCACATATGAATTATCAAATTATTTTTATAGATAAATTTTTTTTACTAAGGTGCTATTAAAGATAAAAAATTTATAATCTTTAGGAAATGTTTAGAGGTTTTGTAAGAGATTTTAACATGCCAAAAAATAGTAGATCTTCACTTTAGAAGATAGAAACAAGATAAAGAGATTGTAACTATTTTTTATGATTTTAAGCCTTCATAGGCCATACATGGATATACATTACATCACATCTAAAAAATGTCTTTGGTGCCTCAAGGATTTAAATAAGGTCTTGGTAGGATATAGACTAAATAATAATTAATCAAAAGATGAGATCCAGGTAGAAGAATGACAAAAACATTTTTTTTTATGATTTTTATCCTTCCTTGTTATACATGGGTTATAAAACCATAATAAGAATTATTATATATTCCAAAATAAAATTTTAATCCTTTCACATGTTCTTTAGAAGTGATTCTAAGTAAAAAAATTGAATATTTAAACACTAAAATTGAGATCCAAGAAGTAGAAACACAAATGATTTTTCCTAAGTTTTTCAGCTTCAAAATTCTATAGAGGGCCATACAAGGACACCCAAGAGAATATTTGGATATTTTATAACTTATAATTTACCTCTATTTGTTTAAAATGGGATTAATTTTGTTTATTATTGTCTTAGAGTGTTCCATATGAACCAAGATGACAAAAAAAATTGATTGAGGAAAGATGCTTCCTCCCAACCTTGCCAATTAATCACAACACATTTACTTGCTCTAGTACTATATTAAAACATATTAACATGATATATATAGATGTGATATTTAATTATAAAGTCACACATAGATCAATGAACATAGATATAGGTGAAAAACACACATTAGAGGTAAAAAAACTCACAATTGATATTCATTAATGAGAAACACCCCAATGCACAAACCTTCTACTTCTCACTCCTTATCTGATAAGCCTTCAAAAAAAATATGTACAATATGTTCCACATGAAAATATAAATAATATTCTTCACAAAGTTTTTAATTATTTATATGACATTTATTAAGGATAAAATCTCTTTATATAATGGGGTGTGGAGGTGGACCATTGTAACCAATGGGTTCAACCTTTCCTTAAGGAACCCCAACGGAAGAATATATTTAATTTATTTACATGATAATACCTTATGATAATAAATTAAATATAATTATTTTATTTTTTTTTACCATTTAATAATGTTAAGGACAAATATCACCACTTAAACATTATTTATTATAATATATGTGAGGTGTTGTAGAGAGCATCACTATCGCATGTTTAGAATAATATACTAAGATAATCTCATGATGGATTTACTAAATAGCACAAATTCATAGAGAGTATGATTAAAAAAATAATATTAGGTCTATGGTGTCCTATGCTTTTCTAAGATGCACATCAATATGCATGAAATTGTGGCATGCACCAAAGAGTGCAAAAACCCAACACTAGATACAACATGCCCTTACACATAGTGTTACTGTTATCCCCATTAAATAAATGGGCCATTAATTTTATAAGTGCTATCACACTATGGAAATATTGATAAATTCTAAATTTATTATTACTTATATTGAATAATTAACAAGATGGGTAAAATCAATTCCTACAAAATATTGTAAATCCAATACTACATCAAAGTTCCTATACAAAAATACAATCACATGGTTTGGATTCCCATTAATAATAATTTATTATGGTAAAAACTTTCTCAACAATATATAGGTATATATGCTTAATCACTTATTCAGGCATCATAATAGGAATAGTCCTTACCAATCTCAAGTAAATGCCATTATTGAGGTGCTTAATAAGGTATTGACCAAAGTATGTAATGCAAAGATCAAATACTTGGATACTAAGATGAAGGATTTATTATGGGCTTACCTCACTCCCTATAAAATATTAGCTAAGTACTACCCCTTTCATTTCATATATGTCTTAGAAGTGGTAGTAAAAATGGAGTAGATACTACCAAGTTAAGAATTTCAGTAACATATATAATCAATTAGTAGGACTCCATTCAAGATAGATTGATTGAACTATATATTTTTTATGAAAATATATTCTTAGCACCATATAAATAATCTCAATAGAAACAACATAAAAAAATTTAGCATGATAGACACATTAATATCAAGTAATTTCAAGGTGTGGATAAAGTACTGTTATATGATAGAAAATATTAAATGTCAAGCAAGTTGAATATAATATGGCTTGGACCATCTATATTTTAGGATATATTACAATAATGAGTAATAAGACTAGGAAAAATTGCATGCACACTTAGAATAGGGTTTGTGAATGGAGCCCAATTGAAAATATACATTGTAGGTAATTATGGTGAATGGTAATGAAAATAATAGAACTTAGGAGGTGACATTATCCTTACATTTGAGTAAAGTTAGGTATATGGTAATATGATAGCTTATCATAGACATTTAATTTTATATTAATATATAATGTTACCTCCCCATTAGGTTGGCACGGTCATCTTAGATGGACAAGTTAATAAAGGATATTGTGGTGTTCTATATTAGCTATCTCATAACCTAGTTGTCTAATCATGTCCAAACATACTAGTGGGACAAATAGACAAAGTAGAAAATAGGAATAAGGGGTGATGAGAATTAAAAATATACAAAAATAAATTTGAAATAAAAATGGAAAAACATAATTTTTAAAAAAAAAATAGATATGTATAAAAAAACCAATTTTGAAAAAAATATATAGAAAAATGAGTAGAAAAAAATTTAGAACCCCAATGATAATTAAAAACATAATAATATAATCACCTAAAAAATAAATCTAAGAATAGAGATAAATAAATATAGATGGAAATAAAACATAGTTGTTGAGTTTGTTTTCAATGATATAATACATGGGTTAGTTTTAAAATAAAGAATAAATACTAAATTAAAATATGTGGATGATATAAATTACTACCACTATAAATAAATAAATAAATAACTTATGAAAAATGGTTATATCATATAGATAAGATATAAATAAATATGAAAAGAGTGGTTATATCATATGGATAAGATAGCTATCAATTTGAAAATAGTGAAAAGATAAGTTATTAGACATCACAACAAATGAAGCAAGGGAAATTACCATAAGAAATAAATAGGATTCAATATACTAATGTAATATCATGTTTAATGGATATATCAATTACACTATAAAATAAATGGGTTCAATCATGTAAAAATTACACAATCATCTCAATACCAACACTTTATGAAAAAAATCTTGAATTATCACTGTGATTGAGCTTGTTTTCTTAAGCACGCACATCCATAAGAGATGGAGATACCCTAGGTCATAAATACTAAATAGATCAAACAACCACACTATAAGAATCACTAAATGAAATATGAAATTCTAGACCCATAGGGTTCCTTCTCTAGTGTTCCCTCTCTATTGACACATTCATAATACATTTACAAATAAATTTGGTCACATTTGGTGTAAATTAAACACATAATCTTAGAGATAGATAAAATTGGAATGATGTAGTTCAAACCTAAAACATGGTTATTCAAATAAAATAATTAATACAATATCATAGAAAATATTATATTACATGTTTGGAGTCAGTTCCCATATTTTAGACTAATATTAAGTGTCACAAAGGTGTTGTTAAGTTGAGCCCATGAGAAAATTTTGTACCTACATCAACCCAAACACATCACACTATATATCATCCACATAGTGACTAGAATTTTACATGAAATGCAAGAAATCCATAAATATGATTGAAATGAAAGTGTTATTGCATGTTCACTATCCTTGCTTATAAGAACATGTTTCAACAATTGAGACATATCCATTCAAAAAATAAAAGAGACTAATGTAAATTTTACTACGAAGGCAATTTCATGGATGGTATAATACATAAATAGGAAATATTTATAAAAATTAAGGAGAATTTAAATATCATGGGATATTATTTCAATTGGCATATAGTATGACTTAGATACCACACTATACAAATAATACCTAGATAATCTCTATAATATCAAGAAAGGTACACATGAATTGTTTTACAACTCAATTATTTTGGTGTTACCATTGTATTTAACACATACTTTTCTTGGTTAATAAGTTTTAGTTAAAAGGAATAAAAATAGATGTATAGTAGCCTAGATATTATCAACATTAGTTGACATCCCTATATTACAGGATGTAGACCATCTTATAGCTTGGGAGAAAATAATAAAAATATGTTAGCTAGAAGATTTCACATTTCAAAAGATATAGTTCATAAATAATATACCAAAAATAAATTCATAACATACTATAATAATGTTTATATATAATCATTTTATAAAATATATACACCGCTCACACTCTTTCCCTATGAAGTGAGTAATGAGAAAGCTGAAGCATTGAAAATTGGAACTCAAAATCTACAACATTACCCTGCACAAGTCATAAGGGAGGTAAGTGGTAGTTATATATTATTTAAGGAAAAAAACACATGAATCAAAAACACTATAATTTTAGGGATCCATATAACTACCTCCAATCAACCTAACATACACAAATTCTCATGACCAAAAGGAGAAACTTCAGGAGTAGAAACCATTATTCTAAATGAAGAGAAGGATACTACCACATTTATATTATGGATTTTTATACCATTCAGGAGTTATGAAAATCATAAATGGTATAAAATGGCAAGCTTTCATGCTCTTTTAAAGTGAATACATCTAAACTATGGAAGAAGATTTCCAAAAAATCTACAAGAAAAATTAAAATAGTATAATAAAAAAAGGTTTCCCTAGAAACATCCATACCAACAAGACAAACCTTATTAAAAATGAGTAGGGAAAAGAGGAAATGGATTTCCTCACTATATCCAATATAAAAGGGAAAAAGAAACAAAATGTATTCAAGATAAATAGAAAAAATGGAGACTCTAGTGACATAATTAAATAGAGAGTCATTCAAATAAGAAGGTCAAGTATAAATTTATAAAAATGAGAAAAGGAAAGATACCATAGAGGTAATTAAAATGAATACACTACTAGAAATGTGATATAAAAAATAAGGAATACACATATTAGGA
The DNA here is from genome assembly GCA_037957365.1 of Torreya grandis. Classification (NCBI taxonomy): domain Eukaryota; kingdom Viridiplantae; phylum Streptophyta; class Pinopsida; order Cupressales; family Taxaceae; genus Torreya; species Torreya grandis. The sequence continues at coordinate 78,644 of JARHVA010009574.1, read as the reverse complement.
AACATATATAAAATCAAATCCAAAAGGACAACACGAGGTAGTTTTGGTTATTTTGGACTACACTAAGTTGAGTACATTTGAATTAAATGATATATTAATATAAATCTAAAGCTAATTATAGGAAATAATTATAAAATCAAAGGATAAGATTAGAGATAATAAATTTACATTAGATAACTATTAAGAAGAGATAATAAAATCATAGAATAATCATCTGTGTCTCCATTTGACCAAGAAAGGGTGAAAAAAATCCAAAAAATGGAGTTGAGAAAAAAACATAAAATAGAAAGAGTTTCATAATCCTTGGAAAAAATAAATCAATTACAACATGAAAATATCTATAATATATAATAATTTATCAAAGGATGTAGCTAGAGAAAGAACTAGCTGAGGAAAACAAAAAAATCTAGGAGGTTGAACAATTAGTGACTCCACAGGATAAAGAGTTGTTGGAAAATGAAAAGGTGGAAAAAGAAGTGGAGAGAAGGGAATTATTAAAATAATTATACCAAAAAGGAGTTTTTATGAAGATAATTAAAAAATGGAAGAATAAAAAAATAAAAGTGAGGAGGAAAATAAAATAAAAGCATGAGAGCAAAGAAGGGTAAAATAGGAGAGAAAGAACAAACTATAAATGGAGGAACAAAATAAAAATTGAGGAAGAGAGGAGAAATAAAAATGAATTAAAAAATAAATAGATGAGGAAAATAGAAGGGAAAAAAAGGTGAATAATGAAAAGGAGGAGTTGAAAGAAAAAAAAGAATAAGAAGCAAAGGCAATGGGAAATGAGGTAAGTAGCCTCTCCATAAATTTTGGGGCAATAAGGGACACCACTGAAAATTTAGTATAAAACACTTTGGTAATAATGGGAATGGTCTAGAGTAGTATAGATACTCCTACAGACCCATTGAAGATAATGAAAGTATAAATGGTAAGGTAAAAAGAAATAACAATCACCATCATGGTGCCAAAAAGTTTTCTTCACCTTGTTGCAAGAGGATAAAATCAAGTAGCCTTACAAAAACTAAAAACAATAAAAAAATAACTGGAAGGACTCATTCATATTCTGAAGGTAGATTAGATGATGTTATGTGTAAACATTGAATAGCGAAATAAATCATGTCTAACTACATTAACCATCACTCGAACACAATATGACCCATATACAACCTTGTCAATAGACACATAACTAGAGGAAACTATGGATAATTTTATGATCCATGTAGGGGATACAATGAATAAAATCATAATAAAATTTGAGGTTAGGGAGGAATATAATGAAGAGTTATTAGGGCTGATAATAAAATAAAATAAAATAAATATAATATAATATATAATGAGGTTAATCAAAGTATGTATATATATATATATATATACATATATATATATGTATATATATATATGTATGTATATATATATATATATATGTATATATGTATATATATGTATATATATATAAGTATATATATATATATGTATATATATATATATACATATATATATACATATATTTATGTATATATATATACATATATATATGTATATGTATATATATATATATATATGTATATATATATATATATATATATATATATATATATATATATCTGTGTGTGTGTGTGTGTGTGTGTGTGTGTAATTGACATATAAATAATGGAACTAAATCACAAAATAATTAAAAACATAATTATATTTCTCACACCATAATTATTTTATATATATATAATTCATTTGAGACATTACAACTTTATAGAAAATTATTCCTATAATCGTGGAGAACATATCTCCACTAATAAATCACCCATATCCCTATGAATACTCAATCTCCTATATGAGTAATATTTTAATAACATATAAAAATATACCACAACCAACTATATTCTAATATATATTCATAATATTATAATAACTAAATATAACACCTAGTGAATTATTAATAATTCACTTTACAATATTTAAAAATTATTGCGAGGACTAAATATTTCCTAAAACTCCCCTCCTTAGGCCTTACATGGTAATTTATGTTTTTTAGGACTTAATGAAAGTAAATAAAGAACACATCAACTTATTATCAACCATTCACTATAGAGAACACATCATTTGAATTAATGTGGGAACTTATAATAGGTGCATATGCCATCAACTACAAAATGGAAAAACTATAAACCAATCATGGGAACCTCTTCCATAGTGGGAACATGTATCAAATACTAGCCATGTAAAGGGAAATACATCAACTAAATATAATAACTTATCATTAGAAACCATTTGTTTAACTTTCACTATTGTATCTCCAAGAATTAGCTCGAACAGAATTGCATGTCAATGCATACTTGTAGGTCTACATACTACTATTTAAATCTTGTTGCACATGAACACTAATATGTGAAAAATGCATCCCACATTTACTCTATGTGAACACAACAAATATTTAACTAGCTGATCATCTTCATAAATAATTAAGGTAGTCAAAGGATCTTTATAATTAACTACTCTCCTAACTGTTATCACATTCTTGTATCTCCTAAACACTTTTCTTATGTAGTAAACTATGTGAGAAAATAGGAAATACACCTCTCATTTATCACACATATAAACAAGTGGTACAAAAAAAATATGCACACTATAGCATAAGTTTCCTTTCTTTAGTGACTAATGAAATTCATAGAAAGCCTCCATCCTCCAGTGTCCTCCAACCTCCAATAGGTCATTGTTTACTCATGACATGTGTCGATGAAAAACATATACATGAAGTTGTCGAGAAAAAATTCCCCTCCCATAATTTGGATGTCATGTACAAGCAATAATGTATCCTTATACATTTGAAATTTTTTTATTATGAATTTGACTCTCAACTTTTGAACTTCTTGACAAACAAATGATATATTTCATATTGACTCTCTAAAAATGCTCTGACTTTTTTAATTTTTTTGATAACTAAATATTGACATATTGAAATGTAAAATAACACACAAGACACTTTATACCACACTATTTTTCCACATGTCACAACTAAAATATAATCACTCAATAATGTTTAAAAAATAAGACTGATAATAAACATAGACTATACTATATAAAAAACCCATGATTAAAATATGACTTTAAAATTGACCTAAACTTCCTAAAGATAGACTAATAACTAGTTAAGATATCATGATTTTTTACTCAATAATAAAATGACTTACAACTCAACAAATAAAATTTAATACATATATACATATAAGGTTGATATGAAGTGAATTTGAAGTATAAACTCTACGTAGATATTTACGTAGTCAAATAGTAAAATTTGGACATCAAGATAAATGGATCCTAGTCATAACACACCATATGAACTGAATGATGGATAAATGATAGGTGTTAGTAGAATATGCTAAGTTATTATTTTTCTTGTTAGTACCCAAAATTTCACTTAAATAATTGGGCCATTGTCAAGTGTAAATGACTATGTCCTTAGCCCAACTTCCATATCTAGGTGTTCTTTTAGAAGGTCAAGTTCCTAAAAAAATTAGCTAAGTCCTAATCTAGGTTTTTTTCTTTCCCTTAGACTTTTAAAAAAAAATTGCATGAACATAATGTCTAATGGAAGTAGGGCTTTGGGTCTTTTGACTTAGACAAAAAGTATGGAGACTTATTTCTATCTAACATTTGGTCCACTAGAAAGTCTGAAGGAATTCAATGTCTTATTTGTTTCAAGCTAAGTATTTAAAAAAGATAGAAAGGGTCATTTTTTTTAGACTCTTTGTCCATGGAAAAAATTCCAAAGGGCACTTTCACTTTGGGAATTCTGCTCACATAAAAAGCCTGAAAGAAATCTTGTGTTTCAGGAAAAATGCAAAGTCTTATTTGTTCTTGAATTTTTATTTGCAATAAAAGGTCTAAAGGGCACTTACCCTTCAGACATTTTCCCAGCACAGAATCTCAAAAAAATTGAAAGAACTTATTTATTTCAGCCAAAGTGTTTACAAATAGTCTGAAGGGTCATTTCCTTTGGGCATTTTTCCCTTGAAAAAATCCTAAAGGACACTTATCAAAGGGTCATTTTTCTTTTGTAAAATTTTTGAAGAGTCATTTCCTTTGGGAATTTTACCCTTACAAAATTCCCGAAGGACACTTACTAAATGGTCATTTTGCCTTTTCAAAATTTCCAAAGGATCATTTTTTTCAAGCATTTTTCCCTTGTAAAAATCCCAAATGACACCTTTAAAAGGTCTAAAGGGCACTTTTAGAGGATCCAAAAGACATTTTCAGAAAGTATAAAAGGAACTTTCAAGAGATCTAAGGGCCATTCCAAAAGGTTGAAGGGAAATTCTATAGGGAAAGTGCCCTTGACAAAATTTCTAAAGGGTATGTTCAAATGGCCAAAGGGTAACTTTGACAAAGTTGCTACATAGTAGAAATCCTATTTCCTTTGGATATTTTGCATATGCAAAACGTTTGAAAGAATTGCATTTCTTCAAAAAAAGTACCAAGTTTAATTTATATGGGAAAATTTACTTGGACAAAATGTCTGAAATAATTGTCCCAATGAAGAAAAAAAGTGCAAAAGTCCAATTCCTTCAGCAAAAGTGTAAATTGACTATTTTTTTAGGGAAATTTTTTTGAGTAAAATGTGCAAAAAAATTGTTTTGATCAAGGCAAAAATCCAAATTCCAAAGACTCAATTATTTTAGGAAAAGTGTGAAGTCAAAATCCTTTAGGGAAATTGTCTTAAACATTTTATCCTGATAGAATGCCTAAAAGAATTGTTGTGGGATAACTATGGTAAATAAAATCCCAATGTAGAAGTGATGGGGATAAATAAAAGTAGATAAGAATTCCAAATACAAAGACTTAACCAAATTGTCATGGGATAAATTCCCCAAAGATATATTTCCAAATTTTAGGTATGATGGTCTCATGGACATCTTTTGATCGGTGTGTAGATGTCATATTTAAGCTACATGGACTAGTAATTGGGATTTAAATTTTTAAAGATGGTTTCATGAGCATGAAATTTAGACCCTATGAAGTAGCTATTTATTTTCAAATGAAAGTAGATCCAATAGCATGCATTTACATAAAGTGAGATGATCTAATAGTACATGATCAAAGCTAAATAGTCAAAAGAACCTAAGATAGGCAAAGGCATGATAGGTGTCAAGGTAATGGGGCATGATTTAAATTTTGATCATGTTTTAGAGATCTGATGGTGAGAGCTATCAATTGATATTTCAATAGACACTAAGACTAAGTTAGATACTTCAACATGGTGTGAAGTTGTGCAAAGTAGTAGAAACTAGCTACAATGTACATAGAAATTTTGTATGGTTTCTAAGTGATATATCCTTAGGGCCAAGTAAAAGGTAGTATCCAATAACACTCCACCCCTTAGATCATGATTTGATAGAGTGCATTTGATTTTCCTAGCTAGATCTGATAATACCTAAATAGGGTTAAAAATTCAAGGATCTTATGAGAAAACACAAAAATTCCAAGTGGCACAACTATGTGCCAAAAATTAGAAATTGATCATTTCATGCATGATTTATGGCTCACATTTCTCAAGCAAGGATTATCTAATGATGTGAGCCAAGGTGGACTTTTTAATGGGGTAAAATTGCATGAATAAGTGATATTTGTCTAGATTGGAGCCAATCAATCAACTTAGTCACTCTTAGGCCCTACAAATTCTTAGTTAGATATGATGTGGCATGCTAAATATTAGTATGTGGTAATCTTTGGTTTAAAAGCTAAAATTGATGGTTCTTTCATGGACGTGGTAATTATTCACAACATAGAATAATGTCTAACTTCCATTCTAGAGTGAATATTTCCAATCATGATCATGGATCATTTTCTCTTTCATGTTCTAGCTAGATCAACTCTCAAGCTATCATTGTAGGTAATGGGATTTCCTTGGAATGCACAACGAAGAGATTTCCTATCCATAAGTTCCCATAATTTTAAATAGATCAATAGGAGAAAATTTATAAATAAGATGCACATGAGGACAAAAGTTTATTTGGATCTTCAAATGATTTTCTCCCTCCAGCTATGTGAGTGAGTGGTCAAGTCCATTTCTATATAGTTACATATGATGATAAGTAGTTATTTGCGCCTCCAATATGAATTTAACCATCCAAATCATGAACTCACTAGTATCTTTAGTCAAAAGACCAAATGTTTGTTGTAAATCTTTATCATTCCTTGCAAAGTTAGTTTCAATAATGACTCTTTTCTTACAAGTGGATGAGGATCTCAGGCATGGCAAAGGGGATATTCTGGCTAGAATAACTTGGCAGACTTGAAGGCTTATTATGTAATTTTTCAAGTTATCACCCATAGTTCCATATTTTAAAATGTATAGATTGGGGCATTGTCCTTTGGTATAGAGTTGTTGGCTATTGGTTATTGTAGGTTGCTATTTTAGGTGTCTACTTTCCTTAAGTTTGGGTTTTGAAGACATTTTTTAGGATCAACCACTATAATTAGATCTTGCCTCCCCTACTAAGGTGGTTACATCTATATATCATTAGAAAGCTTTAATAGCATGTTTATGTCTCCCTTATCAAAATATTAATCTCACCATGATTATCCCTATGGTAACATTTTGATGTTTTCATGTTTGCAATATTTATTTTTAGGTCAGTGGAAAATATTTATGGTTATTTATTATATCTTGTTAATGAAGTGTAATAATATTTTTTGCATGTTATTTTGATTGGACATTTGGGTTTGTGTTCATTACTGGATGTCATTATGAGCATGTACCTAGGTTTATAAATCCCTTTCTATAGTTATATTTGGAAATGCATTTTTGAATACATTTTAAGGGCACCCAAGGTTCATGAATTTAGTAGGAGAAAGTATTTGAGATTCTAGTTTTAGTGTATATTTTAGGGTTTTAGGGATCATTTAGTGTTTTCCATTATTTGTATTTGAATTTTTCTACATCTTTGCTAAGAAATACTTATCATGAAATTTTGCCAAACACCCTACTATTTAGAATCCACCAGTACACCACCCTCTATTTTATAATTATCTAGCTTATCCTACCCTATCCTACCCTACAAATAACACACCCTATTACATACTATAAGTGTTAATTGCCTTGGAAATGCATAATATCTTGCATATTTGAAATGTGTTTAAATTTTGTTCTTTAAATTTTAGAACTATAGTTTTCCATTTGGCCACTATTGTTGAATATTTTATAGAATGAAGATTGTAGTCATCCCCTCATCTATCTTTAGTAGCTTGTGTATGACATATATCATTTTTGTATTTCATGTGATAAGCCTTCATGGGTGATGTGCGTAAACTTGGTTATGCTTAGGTCATATTTTTCCCTTATGCTAAGAATCCCCATGGAGATTGAATTGTAAAATCCCTCTATGTGAACAAGATACCCTATAAGTTCTCTCACCTTGGTTTAGGTGGAGACAAAATCAGTAGGGAACTAACCATACCCTCTGTAAGTGTCTCTCAGTCATTTTATAAATTTGGTCTAATGTTGACGCAAAACCCTTCCCTAGCTACAATGATATTATCACAAGTTTTCCATTATTGCTTGCCATTTTCCTTTAAGTGTGCAAGGCTGAGTATAAAAGGTGTACAATTGGGAATCGACACTATTATATCACCATTGTTGGGGAACAATTCTTATCACCTATGTTGCTGAAAACTCTTATAAAGAGTTGTTATTTTGAAATTTATCTACCTATATCATCATTCATTTGATTATCTTTAGTCAATCAATGACACTCTTCTAGTGTTATTTCTGGGGAATAAACTAAACTTATTGTCACTTATGTTACCAAAAATTATTTCAAAGAGCCATGAGTATTTATTCTTATGAAGATCTCTATTGTTACTACACAGATCTAACTATCTTGGTTGATAACATTGTAACACTATATTGGGGATGTGCCAAGAAGTCTTAAAGTTTGAAAATTTGACTTCTACTATATTTATTGTAAAGAGATAATAACATTTCATGTTGGAATATATCTTTTCCCTTTTGAAAATTATTTTGAAAATTTTAGTGTCTTTGTTCTCTTTCTAACTAAGCTTTAGTAAGTTTAATTTTAGTATATATCACAATAGTTTGTCAATTGTTATATTCTAGAAGTTTAATTATAGTGGAAACTTTGACTTTCTTTTCAACTTTCAAGAAATATTAGTGCCTCTTTTGAATATTATGATAACTTTTAGTTTTGAGTATTGTATTCATTACAAATCTAGAATGACTGAGATCATATTTCAAAGGTGACACATCTAAGAGATTTGATCCACCCTTAGGTCTTCCTTAAAGAATAAGGGGACAAGTTTGGAGGCTTGTTGAAGGGAAAAGTTTAGTTGTCCAAGACCATCAAGATCCTAATAATATTGAAATATTTGTTAACCCCCCATCATTAAGGCTGATCACAACTCTTCTACTAATTCTAAAACACATAGTCATGTTTATTTTCTAGCTCCTTCTCAACTAGTTGAATCCCTTCCCAAGTCTTATCCACCAAGTCTACCTCATTCACCCCCTCATATCCCTTTTCCATTTGTTCTTGAACCTCTTATTGAAACAATCATGAGGCATAAAACCCAAGATGAGAATACACATCTTGCATTTAACATTCCTAGATTTAGGCCTATCAATTTTGATGAGAAGGAAGGCTATCCTAATGAAGTCTTGAATGAAGTTAGGAAATTCCTCCCAAAATTCCAAGGTAATAATGTAGTAAGTGGTTATCAAAATTTGATGACATTTCAAAATATCATTAAATATGTAGATGTGTGCATCAAGTTGTTTGTGCACACACTAGATGAAAATTCTTGTGAATGGTTTAATTCCCTTCTTGCTGGATGCATTGATTCATGGGAAGAGATGCAGAATGTTTTTAGGATTTAGTATGGTGCCAGGATTGATCCCAAAAATGTCTTGGATAAATTTGAGAATATTAAAAATATTCCTAATGAGTGTGTGTAAGACTTCAACACTTGGTTTAACAAGATTCTAATGTGGTTTCTCAAAAACATCATGCCTAGTGAAACATCATACTTGATAAAGTAATGCACTACCTTCGGTAAGAAGGATACATATTTTTTGAGGGACAAGGCTCCCACTAACCTATGGTTGCCATTAAATATGAACATACAAATTAAGAATAACATCAAGTCTATGGTAAATCCCATGAAAAAGTGGGATGATGTGAAATTGGTTAATTTGGAAAAGACAGACCACAAAGATAATCAACTTGGAGGAAACTATCAAAACTCTATCCTCTATCATCAAATAAATTCCATACAAGTTGGCTAGAGATGAAAAGGGGTTTCCTTAGGTGTCTACCATATATTAATGGGATAAAAATCTAAATCAAGAAAAATGGGAGTTTTTTTCCCACCATAGAGATAATGATAAAGGAAAGAGGCCTGCACATGAAGAAAGGATAGACAAAAACTAGAATAGAGGGTCTAGAAAGGAGGTGTGTAATCACTTAGAAACCTAAGTAAATGATATGAATTCTAATTTAGACATTTATTGGTTTGATAAGTGCTTCCTACCACACCCTCCATGTGATATTGATAAATGAATTAATGAGGATCTAGATGAACCTGAATATGCATCATCCAAATATGATATTTTTTTATGTTTGATTGTCAAAAACCTCAAAGTAAATCAATTACCTCTAAGTAATTTCTAAATGATACTATGGTTGATCAGTTTTGGAGTGATTTTGAAATGGATAATGTCCCAAATTTATTAATTTTCTTATGATGGTAATGTGGCACAAGCATATGAATTGCCCATCCATGATTTTGATCTATTACACTCTATGATGATTAAGAAATATCTTGGGGTAATTTCATCATTTGAGGATAAGAATATATTAATTAATGTAGAAACTTCCCAAAATAAGGAATATAACTTGAGAATTAGGTAACCAAGTGATGTTCCTCAAGACATTGCCCTTGTAAATTCAAAGTCAAGGAATGGAAACAAAGAAGCAAAGAAATATACATTAGTCCCAAAAGCTTCCAAGAAAGCACCTATAACCCAAGATTCTAAGCCTAGAGGTTCTCATATTAAGATCAATATAATGTCCATATTATTTATTATCCTTAAGGGTAATAATGAAATCAAACAAAACCCACCTTTGAAGGCTGTTATCAAAGTTCTAAATCCACCCCAGCATAATCCACTTTAGACCTTGAGTGACTATATTCCAGGTGAAGGTGTTGTTATTCTTCCACCAAATATGCCTCTTCATTAGTATAGTGTCTATGATATGGCTCAAGTGTTGAGTCAGATAAAAATAACTATGATACTTATTGAGTTGTTAAGAATACCTAAATATATGAAGAGGGCCTTTGAATATTTAGAATTTAATGAAAGGACAACTATGAATGAAGTTGAGTTACTCTAAGCACCTACAAAAGAATATGAAGAATTAGAAGAGGTTGTTGAACCCACTCTAAAGGTCTATTTGGGGAATGCACTTGTAGAAAGTTAGTTGAATGTGGATCCATTTTACATAAATCTATTGATCAATGATATGATTATTCACAAACACATGTTTTATTTTACTGCTTGTTATAATGTGATGCCCTTGGGTGTCCTTAATGAACATGGAGTGGATATAAAATCAACCTTTGACAAGTGTTATTCCATGGAATCACAAGAGGTTCTAGTTGTTGGAGAGGTCAAGGGGTTAGTGATACAATTGGCAGGGCATCCAAGAAAGTACTTGAACATGGATGTGGTAGTTTTAGATTGCCCACCTAAATGGGGGATGTTGTTATCATGTAAATGGGTTACTAGCATGGGTGTAAGTTTGTAGATGGAACTTTCTTATACCACCATTCATTTGGAGGGTAAGATGGTCATACTTTATAGAGATATAAAGATGCTACATGTCATTAAAGATCCAAATCATGTTCAAAATGAAGTGTTGTACATGTATGTAGAACTGGAAAACTTTGTTGGGAAAATAGATACTAGAAAATAACTTGTTGTTCTTGATGTTGATCTTGACAAATAAAATGTAGTTTGGAAGATGTGTTTTGATTGGAATAGTAGTTGGGGTTGTCTTCCATGCCCCTAATGGTAAATGCTTTCTATTTTCTTTTTAGTTATCTTTTGAGTGTACTAATAATACTACTAAGTATGAGACACTCTTTCTTGGCTTAAAGATATCCTATGAATATGGAATCAAGTGTTTCATTATCAAGGGTGATTCAAAGCTAGTGGTAAAGAAATTCCATAGTGTTTTTTGCCACAAAAAATAATAGGTTAAAATAATATCAAAATGTTGTTTAAGATTTGCTTGATTTTTTTGATACATTCAATCTATGTTATCATGATAAGAGTTCAACCGAGAAGCTGATAGACTTGGAGGGTTAGGTTCTCAATTTGACATTACAAATATGATCCCTCACTATCAGTATCAAGTTGAGGTACTTGTTAGACCTTTAATCCTAGATAATATTCATCATTAGTAGGTCTTTGATGATGATGAATAAACTAAGAGGTTTTTGAATTATGAGGCTGACTTTCATCATCATCTCGTAGACCTAGAATCTATGGTTTAGGTCAGTGATAGGAAGGAGACCTTGTTTGGGATGGAAATTATTCAAATAAAGATAAACACTATCTTAAGAGGACTTGTCAGTTTAGAAGCATCTTTTGATGGAGTAGATAGAATCAAGTCTAGAGACTCATTACTTTCAAAGGATGTGACTGAGTGCAATTTGGGTTCTCATGAGATTCTAAGAAAGGTTTAGATAGGTATTCACTTAAGTGCATCTAAGAAGAAAGGTTACATGCAACTATTAAGGAAGTACGAAGATTGCCTGGTGTGGTCTTATTCTGAGCTGAATGTGTATAGGGAATACTTTTTCTATCATGTCATCCCATTGTAGCCTGATAGAAAGCCTTTTAGGTATAAATAGAGACCCATTAATCCATTCTTAGCCACCAAGATACATGATGAATTTAAGAATCTAAGGGATGGTGGTATCATTCAGCCCATCAGGTATTTATCATGGGTGGTGAATTTAGTCCTTGTAAGAAATAAAAATGGAGATATCCACTTATTTTTGGATTTTAGAAATATGAAAAAATATTATTTAAAATAAAATTATCCCCTACCCAATATGGATAACCTACTCCAAATATTCACTAGATCATAAATGTTGTTTACTTTAGACAATTTCTCAGGTTATAACCAAGTTATGGTGAAGCAAACTAAGAGGTCTAATACTACATTCACCATGCCTTAGGGCATGTATGTGTATAGGAGGATGCCTTTTGGATTTATGAATACTAGTGCAATGTTATATAAATATATGGACATTGATTTTATAGGGATAATTAACAGTTCATTTCTATGTATCAAGATGACATCACTGTGTACTCCAAAACTAGAGAAGACCATTTGGACCATCTAGAGAAAGTGATGATTAGATGTAGGTAGTTTAGAATTGTTCCTAATCCAAATAAGTTCCACTTTGGAGTAAAAAATGATAATCTTATAGGATATATAGTATCCAAGGATGGTGTCATCATTGACCCCAAAAGGGCTGAAGCCATTGACAAAGTGCCTATCATGTATTCCAAGAAATGAATTCAATATTTTTTTTAACAAATTAAATTTTTAAGGAGGTTTGTGTCAAATTTTGTATAGATTAATCTCTCTATCACTTCTATTCCAAAGAATTACCAAACCATCAAATGAGAGGAGAAGGTTGTGCAAGAATTTGGTGACACCAAGGGAGATTTAAATTCTACCCCTATTTTTGCTGGTCATAATTACATAAAGCCATTCCAAATATTATCTTTTGTATCATACAATAATTTTATTATTGTTATATTACATATTAATGAGGATGGTCATGAGAATCCCATATATTTATTTATCAAAGCTATGTAAGGTCCTAAACTAAGCTACACCATCATGGAAAAATAAGCTTTCACACTTCTAAAGGATGTTAACATTTTTAGGCCATATATTATAAGTTTAAAGATTATTTCCTACATCTCACACACCATAGTGGAAGGCATTTTAACTTAGATTGAAGTGTCTAGCAAGAGGTGTAGGTGGGTAAACAAGTTACAAGAGTATGACATGGATATCTAGACCACTAATTTAGTAAGAGGGATGGGTCTAGCCAAGCTTATGGTTGAGAGCAATTTGTAATCTATTGAGGTAAACATTGTTATTTTTAATGTTGATGATTCTTTGAGTCAAATTAACATGTCTCCATGGTATAAAGACAATGTTCAATACTCAAAAAATCTAAATTCTCCCCTTGAATTAGATAAGAATAAAATAATAACACTTATGATTATGTCCCAAAAATACCTCTTGACTAAGGATGGACTAGCATGGAAGAATCTAGATGAGGTTCTCTTAAGATGTGTGATAGAATAATAGACTATTGTTTTGATTGAAGAAATCTATAGTGGAGTTTATGGTGGCCATTTTGAACCTAAAGTTTTAACTCATAAAATTTTGAGAGCTGGTTATTGGTGTCCATCATTATTTAAGTATGTTACTCAAATAGTTAAAAAGTGTGATAAATGTCAGCACTTTATTAGGAGGATGAAAGCTTCAGGTTCTCTTCCTTTGCAACATGTGACAATTTAAGACCCATTCAAAAAATGGGGAATATATTTCATTGGAGAAATTGTTGATTTGTCAAGCATTAGGAATATATATTTACTATTTTCAACTGATTACTTCAAAAAATGGGTTGAGGTAGTCCTTACCAAAAAAGCAACACACTAGGTAGTTATGGATTTTTGTTAAATTAGATTATTTGTAGATTTAGTGTGCATATAAATATATTTGTTGATAATGCCATAAAATTTAAAGACAATCCTTTTGTGACATTATGGAAAGACTATGGGATTGGACCTATGATTCCAACTGCAATCCTCAAGGGAATGGGTAAGCATAATTAAGTAACAAGAACCTACTCAAGATCATCAGACAAATGTTAGAAGAAAATAAGAATAAGTGGGGTGAATAGTTAATTTTTTCTTATGGGATGATAGGATCATGCCTAAGAGAGCTACATGTAAAATCCATTTTGAGCTTGTTAATGGAGCTCAAGTAGTTCTACCTATGAATTTATAGTTTCCCACCTATGAACTTATGTAATAACTAGGGAATGATGAGTAGATCCACTGATATAAAAGTAGGGTAAACCAAATTATTGAGCTTGATGAAATTTGAAGACAAGCTCATGAAAGAAACCTCAAGTTCAAGGAGAAGATTAATAAAATATTTGATAGAGAGGTCACTCCAAGAACCCTCCAAGTAGGCGATCTAGTATTGTTTTAGGACGATAGACATGAGGAGAAAGGAAAACATGGAATGTTTGATACCTTATGGATGAGTCCCTATTACATTGACTAATAGATTATAGAGCATACTTTATTATTGATAAATATGGATGGTGAAATATTAGAGTTACCAGTCAATGGTAGAAATTTAAAACACTTCCTTGATTGAGTCCATATATAACTATATACCATATTTTATAGTATTTTGTTTCTGTCTTTTTATTTTTTTGTTTCCCCTCTACTTAAGGTTTTGGTTTTACTATTTACCTTCATGTTTTTTTTGTCTCTTTGTTTCCAAATCCTCAAAATCTATTTTTGTAAATATGCCATGTTTTGTTGAGCCTTCATGGATGTTTGCTAAAATTGTATAAGTCTTGACTCCATAGCCCAATGGATTGGCACTTGGTCTTGTGTTCAATGGTTATTTTCACACCCATAGGGGGTACGCATCCTTGAGAGAGAGCCATTTTTAGTGCCCAAAATTTCACTAAATCAATTGGGCCATTTTCAAGTGTAGATAACTATGTCCTTAGCCTAACTTCCATCTTTAGTTGTTCCTTTGGAAGGTCAAGTTCTTGTAAAATTTAGTTAAGTCCCAATATAGCTTTTTGTCTTCCCCTTAGATTTTTTTGGGATTTTTGAATGAACACAATGTCCAAAATAAATAGGTCTTTAGGTATTTTGTCTTGGAAAAAAATTCTAAAGACGTATTTCCATTAGACATTTGGTTTGCTACAGAGAGTCTAAAGGAATTCAATGTCTTATTTATTTTGGGCTAAGTGTTTCATAAAATATATAAAGGGTCATTTATTTTAGACTCTTTGTCCATATCAAAAAATCTAAAGGGAACTTACCATTTGGGAATTTTTTCCACACAAAAATCCCAAAATAAATCCTTTATTTTGGGAAAAATGAAAAGTCTTATTTATTCTAGACTTTTTGTCCATGATAAAAGGTCTAAAGGGCACTTGCCCTTCAGGCATTTTGCCCACACAAAAAGCCCAAAAGAATTGAAAGGAATTATTTATTTCAACCAAAGTGTCTACAAATATTCTGAAGGGTCATTTTGCCTTTGTAAATTTTTGAAGGGTTATTTCCTTTAGACATTTTGCCCTTATAAAATTCCTAAAAGACACTTAATGAAAGGTCATTTTGCCTTTGTAAATTTTTTGAAGGGTCATTTCATTATGGCATCTTGCCCTTGTAAAATTCTAAAAGGACACTTATGAAAGGGTCATTTTTCCTTTGTAAAATTTATTAAGGGTCATTCCCTTTAGGCATTTTGAACTTGCAATATTATCAAAGGACACTTACCAAAGGGTCATTTTGCCTTTGCAAAATTTATGAAGGATCATTTCCTTCATGAATTTTTCCTTTATAAAAGTCACAAAGGACACCTTCAAAAAGTTTGAAGGGAAAATTCATAAGATCTAGAGGACACTTTTAGAATGTCTAAAAGGCACTTTCAATAGATCTAATGGCCATTCCAAAAGGCCAAAGGGAAATTTTGTAGGGCAAGTGCCCTTGACAAAATTTTCAAATGGCTAAAGGGTACATTCAAAAAAGTTGATGTAGAGTAGAAGTCCTATTTCATTTGGACATTTTTCCCATGAAAAAGTTTGAAAGAATTGTATTTCTTCTACAAAAGTACCAAGTTCAATTTCTATAGGGAAATTGTTTTAGACAAAATGTTTTAAAAAATTATCTCAATGGAGACAAAAAGTGCAGAGATCCTATTCCTTTGGTAAAAGTGTAAAAAGAATATTTTATTTGAGGGAATTGTTTTGAAAAAAAATGTCTAAAACAATTTTTATAATGAAGTCAAAAATACAAAGGCCAAATACTCAATTCTTGAGGGGAAAATGTGAAGTCAAAATCCTTTAGGGAAATTGTCTCAAAATTTTTATCTCGATAGAATGCCTAAAAGAATTATTACAAGATAATTATGTTAAAGAAAATCCAAATGCAAAAGTGTCAAGGATAAATAAAAGTAAACAAGAATGATGAAGACAAAGACTTAAACCAAATTACTATAGAACAAAGTCCCCAAATAAATATTTTTGAATTGTAGGTATGACAATCTCATGGACATCTTTTGATGGGTTCACATATGTCAAATTTAAGTTATAGGGACTAGTTGTTAGGATTCAAATGTTGACAAACAGTCACATGAGCATCAAATTTAGACCTCATGAAGTATATATTTATTTTTAAATAGAGGAAGATCTAATGACAGACAATTTCATAGAGTGAGATTATTCGGTGGTACATAATCAAATGAACCTAGGACAAGCACATGCATTATAAGTGTCAAGCTTGTGAGGCATGATTTAATGTATGAACATGTTCTAGAGATAAAATGTTATGAGCTAGTAGTTGATAGTTTAATAGAGATCAAGATCAAGCAAGATACTTCCACATGACATGAGGGTGCTCAAAGTAGTAGAGACTATTTACAAGGTAAATAAGAATCCCATAGAGCTACCAAGTGATATATCCATGGGGATAAGTAAACATAAGTATCCAATAATGCTCTACACCTCATATATTTATCTAAAAGAGTATGTTTGCTTACCATAGCTAGATCTAGTAGTGTGTAGCCAAGGTTGAAAAGTTAGGTATCCTAAAAAAATGTAGAAATGCCAAGTTGCACAACTACATGGTATAAATGAGAAATTGAGTACTTCACATAAGATCTATAGCTTGAATTTTCTTCATTAAGGATGATCCAATGATTCAAGACAAGGTGGACTTTTAAAAGAGGTTAGATTGCATGAGGAAGTGATAAGTGTTTAGATTGGAGCCAATCAATTGACTTAGTCACTCCTGGGCCCCATAAATGTCTAGTTGGATCTGATCTTGCATGCCAATTATTAGTATTTGATAAGATTTGGTTTAAAATCTAAAATTTATGGTTCTTTCATGGACATGGAAATGATTCAAAGCATAGAACAATGACTGACTACAATTTTAGAGTGAATATTTCTAATCATGATCATGAATCATTTTATGTTTCATGTCACAACTAGATCAACTCCTGAGCCATCATTGTAGGTATTGAGATTTCATTGGCATGAAAAAGGAAGAGATTTCCTATCTATAATTTTCCATGATTTAAAATTGATCAATAGGAGAGCATTTGTGAATAAGTTTCATATGAGGACAAAAATCTATTTAGCTCTTCAAATGTTTTTCTCCCTCTAGCTATGCAAGTGAATGATCAAGAGCATTTATAGGTGGTTGCATATGATGAAAAATATTTTTTTGGGCCTCCACTATGAAGTTAACCATCTAGATAATGAATTCACCATCATAGTTAATCAAAATATCAAAAAAGAATTGTAAATCTTCATCATTCCTTATAAAGGTAGTTGCAACAATGATTCTTTTTCTTACAACTGGATGAGGATCTCATGTGTGGTAAATGGGATATTCTAGATGGAAATATCTTGATGTACTTGAAGGCTTATTCTACAAATTTTCAAGTTGTGACACATAGTTCCATATTCAAAAGTATATAAATAGGGGCATTTTCCTCTATTATAGGGATGTTTTTGGTTGTTGGTTATTATAGGTCACTATTTTACCTGTCCATGTATATTTGAAATGTTATTATAAGTGTTATCTTGAAAATGTATAAGATCTTGCATATTTGAAATGTCTTTGTAGATTATGCTTTAAATTATAGCACTGTACTTTTCCATTTGGCCCCTATTGTTGAATATTTTATAAAATGAAGATTACAGTCATCCCCTCATCTATCTTTAGTAGCTTATGTATGTGCAGTCATATAAAATGCAAAAAATGGTAACTTGAGTGTGGATAATGACACCCAACCCATAAGTCCCTCTTTATTTCTCTTATTACCCTCATAGGCATTATTTTCACTAATTCTTAGTCATCCATAGCATTGTACACTTGATCCAAACTAAGATAGACCTCTCTTTCCATGATAGATCCATTACTTAGGTCATGTCTGCTCTAGACAATAGCACCACACTAGGACTATAGAACTAATGCCACTCCTATATAATTTTGGTGATATTTTATAAGTCTATTTTTGGCCCAATGGTCATTTTATTCTACTTTCTCATTCTTATCCTTATTGCCTAACATGATTATATTTAATCCATGACCAATAAATCCCTATAAAATCCCATTCAAAGATCATTTGGAAAGGGTTGGAAAATATCACTAAGTAAGCAAGAATAAGAAAACACTAATTAAGTAATTTTCCCTATTATCTACATACAGTTAGCTAACACACTTAAAAGCTCATTCAAATCCTTACACTAGTCCCTAGTCATCTCAAACGCATCTAGTTTAGAATTTTACATCTTCATATTAAAATTTCAAAAATCACATTAAGTGGGAGAACTACATATGGCTTGATCCATCTTTGAAGTATTGGTATGTAAGCAACGTGCCCACACATGGGGCGTGAAGCACATCTAGTACATATTACACACACTAAGCCCCCTCTTACTCAAAATTAGTCAAAACATAATGGGAGATAGGGTTTGAATAAATAATCTAATATAAAAGGATATATATATATATATATATATATATATATATATATATATATATATATATATATAGCTACCAAAACTTCATAGACAAGGTCTTACAAACATAGCGAATAAAACCTAGAAAGCTTAGATCCTCAAGACAATAGCAATAAAGCTGGACTATAGAACTGGTGACATTACTATGCCGTTCTGATGATCTTATCCAATCAAAAAATTAATTTTAGATCTTAGTTTTCAATAGTGTCTCAATCCTACATAATGAATTCTAGCCTTTATCTTAGTTGGATCAATTAGTTTCCAGCTATGTTTTACTTTCTTCTCCTTATTACTATTTTTTTAAAAGTTTGAATTGAAAGTAATTTACATAAATTAGTAGCTTAATTATTGTCTATTTATTTACCAATTTTACTACTCAGACCTTTTAACTAAATTAAGAATAATACACCAATATTCCCAAAAAAATTATATCATTTGGTGAACCTGACTTACTTCATTTGGACATAAAAACCCTAGAAACCCTAGGGTAAATTTCTTACTAAATTTTCCTATATTTTTTTCATTTTTTAACCTATATAATAAAATAATAAATTATCATTAAATTTCAAAATTTCTTAGTAATTTTAAAATAATTTTCTTTCAAATTTTAGTTGTCCATACCAGGTTCTAGTATTTTCCAAGTAAATTTCCAATCATTTTTTGAATCTTTAATAAAATATTTAAATAAGAAAATCTATTCAAATTTTAATAGTAATTTTCAAAAACATTTATTTTTCAAAACCCTAGTTGCATATACTAGGTCCCATTAAATCATAAATTTCCCTATAAAGTTCTAATTTTTCACTTGTATATCTAACTCAAAAATTGACTTTCAATTTCAAAATTCCATAGTATTTTTTAAAAATATCATTTTTCAAACACTAGTTGCATAAAATAGGTCCTATTACTTCTGAGATATCACCTTACATTCTAAAATTGGATTTCAAACATGGATCTCACTTATTTAAAAAAAATTCTTACATTTCTTGTAAATAATAAGGATGCCATAATTTATCATATAATTTACATGAATGATGAAGTTGATCATATGTTAGTACATAGCGTCATTCTTTACATTTCATGCTTACTATTTATAATAAAGAATGATATTACAAAATTTATTGCTAAACATGCACAAGATTTCAATTTTTTTTTTGCATACTCTCTCTCTCTCTCTCTCATGTAGAATAATTTCCAACTCTATTTTGATAAACATGTTAGAAATATTATGTTACAAGTCAAAGTTTTTTATGCATTAATGCACAATTCCATGCTCTCTACACTTTGATTTTTATCTCTCATATGGAAAATTTTCAAGTTTATCATGCCACATATATTAGACATATCATAGCACATGTAAAAGTTCTTTATGCATTACTACATAATTTCATGCTCTATATCCCTTGTTTACTCTCTCTCATGTGGAATATTTTTTATAATCATATTTTTATATAACTTATAACTCCACTTACATTAATTTCATACCATATACATGGTTTCTACCTAGATATACCTAACTCTTTGGCTACATGGTTTTCACATAATCTAACTACCACCTATCAAGTTTTAATGTTGTACCTTATGCATAGGAAAGAAATTATTTATCCTCCTCTCCCCAAAGAGGGTGATAGTTACTTTCCCTCTAACTAGGTCCATGTTATCACCCCTCTAAAAGGTTAGGCATCATATACTATTATTCCTAATGCATACATTTATCCTATAGCTTCTTTAAACCATCTTTAACATATGTGCTTACATGTTCAATCGAAATCAACTAGGGTTTGCACTTCTAAGACTCTAAGGGATCAAATCACCAATATGAGAAAATTAATTTCATATTTACAAATGCATAATAAGCTATTACATGAAAATATCAAAACATTGGAAAATCATATTATAATACAAAAGCCTCAAAGGCACACTAATATCAATCATGTATATGTACCTTCACGTAGTCAATTGGTTGTAAGCAATGTTACATATCAAAATAAGAAATCACAACAAAATAACTCTATAACTAGTGATTCAAAAAGCATTCAAAGATCAAATAAGAGTTCAAGTGAGGTAGTAAGGGAAATGATTAAATATAAGCTGATTAAACTACCTTCTCTACATCTAATGAGAAGATATAGATATTATTATGAATATCATAGAATGCATGGGCATCACACAGATTCATGTTTGGCATTGAAAAAACATATACAATAGATAATTGATAATGAGGACCCTATATAAGGTAAATCAGTCAAGCAATACACAGTGACATACAAACACATTCACAAAGGGTCAAATTCAAAAACAATACAAAATTGGTTACCAAAGCACAACTCAAAATAATAAAAGGATCAAAAATCCAAATCAGAGCAAGAAATAGTACCAAAATCACATGTAAAGCATGAAAAATATGCAAATCTACCTCTCAAAAGTGAGGCTTAACTTTTAGAGTAGTACATATTTGGTTAGAAATATTTACAATAGTTTGAATATCAAGGTTAAGGGTTGGGAAAACATGCTTAAGGCATCACTACTCCTCTTATAGTTGTTGATAATATTTGTCACCAAGGTTTGGAATTTATTGAACATCCTAAGGCAAATCATTCAAAAACACAATTTATAAAAGGAAAATATCTAGATACAACAAAAGTCAACACTAACATTCCATTGGTTAAAAATCAAGATGATAATGATGAGAGGAACACTACAAGTTATTATGATTTTCAAGATATTGATAATGAATGTGAATATTCATAGCCATTCCCTCATATTTAACAATCATGCATGATTCCTTTGTTTGGTATGTGACACAATGAAGGGAGTCTCCCATGAGACTCATCGATTAGTATCATCTCTTCTCAACCTTATCTATACATAGTCTCCCCATACTTAATTGTACATAGTTCTTTTTCAATTTCTTGTACATATTTTCTTATGTTTGATTGTACGTATCTCAAATATATGAAAAATTCAAAAACATTCAAATAGTTCAAAATACAAAAACATGTAAATAAATCTAAAAAACTAAAAACATTTTAATTATATGAATTATCCATGATTTACATTTATACTATCATGCTAGATTTACATATACTATTCTATGTTACTATTCGTTAATTTATCTACATTACCATGCTTCACTTCATCTCTTTTCAGTGTGTATAATGACATCCAACTCTGATTGCTTCACTCTACCCATTGAGGAGGCATCCTAATTTTACATCGAGGCATACATCGATATACATACCAAATGGGGGCATCTTCTATATGAATACACTATCTAGGTTATGTCATTCTAACACCACACACTCTAGTTATCATGTTGATGTACATTACTTACTAGCTTACACAAATTACTATATCAACATCTCACTAGTATATAACACTTGTGTATTTTTTACCATATACCTAGTTTTCTACTAACATGTCTGGCATAATTTCCATCTTGATTTGATTAGTAAGATGTGATTGCACTTCTAGTTCCTTATATTATTTATTTTCTTGCTTAGTGTATCTTGATGTGATTGCATTTATTAGTTCCTATTTGTCTCCTATATGTGTCTTAGGAAATTTTCCAATGCCATTTTATTCTATTCATGTTTGTGACTTAATGCACTTTCCAATGTCCTTACCTGTATTCCTCTATATGATTATGGATTCCACACCAATTTTGGTTATTTCATTTATATGTGTATGTGCCATTTGAACATGCCTTTTATGCTTTCTTTCTAGTTTGAGTAACATGTGCCCATGCCCACTTATTTATTTTGACCCTTGGTCACCCTTGTAGGATTATTTATTCTTTCCTTGTGTGTTTTTTGCTTGTTTTCTTCTCATTGTTTGTAATGTCATGATTCACATCATGCATTATCTTGCTTTCTTTAATGTCATGATGGACATCATGCTCCATCCCTCCAAATAACAACTAAAAATTAATTAGACTTTCATTTATAGTTTAGTACATTACACATGTTATTACATTGTTATATCTATCTAGGCATACCCCTATTTATGTAAAAATATCTCAATACAAATCATGCTATATCTTGAGATATCTTATCAATTATCATTACTATATTATGTATCTTTGTATCATAACACACTTGGAAGGCTCTTTCTTCTAAGGGTAGTCATTATAGGATTTTCATTCCTACCATAAGAATAGGGGGAAATAAATAGGGGTTTTGTCTTAGATATCAAATCTCTTAATGATTGAAACAACAATTTTTAGAACACCCAAAACATCAACCAGATATAAAACTAGTCAGAACAAACTAGACAGATAGTCAAGAATCTAGAATAATTACCAAATTTGGTCTTATAAAATAACACACAACTTGTAAAATAGCATTGGTACCACTAGTGTACACTATTTGTGCTCCTATCCAAACAATAACAAAACTAGAGTTTCTAGAAGCAAGGATAAAAGTAGGTTTAGCTATAGTTTTGCATAACCAGACTAGTTCAGAATCAATAGTTTCAGTACACTTTTGATTAGATAATCTAGATATATGGGGTATCATGCATTGAATGATGGATATCACTTCTATTTTTATATATTGTAGTTGATATAACTTCTAAATCAAAATCCATGTTTTAGACACCAATGATTAGGGGCAATGTGAGCAACACATTTATTTTCTTTTTCTTTTTGAGTTTAATATTACCCAGGCATTCTTAATAGCTATGTTCCTTATTTTATTTTCAAATGGTTGGCATAATTTTGGAATGTATTTCATACAAGCCTAACTTTCACTTTCTTGAGTTCCCAAGTTCTAGAATGGCTTTCTTACAAGCCTAGTGCACTAATTTGGAGTGGCTTTCATACAAGCATAATCTTCATCTTTCAGAGTGGCCAAGAGTGGCCTAGTTTCTAGCATACATTTAGCTATCCATGCCAACATTTTCAAATCATAGTACATTCATGGGATTTAGGAGCCATCTCATATGACATACATTTCATACAAATATTAGATCATAGCTTCACTTCATGTGGAAATGATGGAGCCAAAGGACTAAATAGCCTTTGTATTATTGAGCCACCTATTTAGAGGGATTAGACATATAATCTAAACATATATCAGTACATGCATGAACACCTAGCTTCACTTAGTGGGTGATTATGGAGACAAAGGGCTAGCCTTTGAATTCTTAAGCCACTTCCAAAGAATTGAGCACTCAGCTCTATGTGTGATATTACTCTTGGTATAACACCTTTCATCATTACTCACCATAATGTAACATCACTAAGCATAATAACAAGTTTTGTATTAGTCCATGTACCCAGTCAGGTGTAATCATTCCTTTCTCTTCCTCTTTATTACCTAGCTTTATATGTTCTTATTTTAGATATAGCATATCTAATAAGAACTAATCTACTCTTTATTTTTCTTACAAATTCACACTTCATATCATGCTCTCTCTATGCACACCCAACATCACATATCTTCATGAGCTTCACACTTGTAGGTAAGTTCATGTGCACTTTCTATTTTTTTCTTTATCCTAGTATTTCTTTTTGTTGCATCACTAGAATAAATGGGGGAAAATGTAATCATATAAAATGGAAAAAAATGGTAACATGAGCATGGATAATGACTCCCAAACCATAGGTCCCTCTTACTTGCTCTCATGACCCTCATTGACATCATTTTCATTAATTCCCAGTCATTTTTAGCCTTGTAGACTTGATCCCAGCTAAGTTAGACCCCTATTTCTATGAAAAATATATCCCCTTATGTCTCATTTGCTTATGAAAATAGTACCGCACTAGTACTATAACACCAATGCCACTCTTGTCTACTTTTGGTGTTATTTTCCAAGTCCATTTCTAGCCCCAGTGGTCAACTTATTTTGGTTTCCTATCCTTACCCTTATTGGCTTAATGTGAGTACATTCAACCCATGACCAATAGATCCCTATAAAAGCCCATTTAAAGATAATTTGGAAAGGGTTGGTAAATATCACTAAGCAAGCAAGAATACAAGAAAGACTACTCAAGTAATCTCCCCTATTCTCTACATATAACCAGCTAACACACTTACAAGCTCAATCAGATCCTTACACTAGTCCCTAGACATCTCAAGCACATCCATTTTAGTATTATGCATCTTCATATACAAATTTCACAAAGCACATCAAGTGGGAGAATTACATATGGCTTGATGCCTCTTTGGAGTATTGGTATATAGGTGACATGCCCACACATGGGGTGTGAAGCACGTCTAGTGCATATTACACACACTAACCCCTTCTCTTGCTCAAAATTAATAAAAGCATAATGGAATAGCGGGTTTGAAGAAAGAATCTATTTTATAGGGAGATATACAGGCTTTTAGCTACCAAAACATCATAGATAGGGTCACACAAACATAATTAATAAAACCTAGAAATCTTAGATCCTCAAGACAATAGTGACAAAGGTGGACTATAGTGATGGTGCCACTACTATCTAGTTATATCACTCCTATCCAATCATAGAATGAAGTTCAGATCTTAGTTTGTAATAGTGTCTCAAACTTGCATAGTGAATTTCATTCTTTATCTCAGTCAGATTAATCAATTTTTATCTAATTTTTTTCTTCTTCTTATTACTATTTTTTAAAAATTTCCAATTGTAATTAGTTTACAAAAATTAGTAGATTAATTATTATCTATTTAATTACTAATTTTACTACTTAGACCCTTTAACTAAATTAAGAATAATACACCAATATTCCCATAATTGTTAAATCAGTATGACATAGAGCATTTATGCATTTGGTGTGATAAGCCTTCATGGGTGAAGTGTGCAAACTTGGTTATGTTCTAGTCATATTTGTACCTTATGCCAAGAATCCCCATGGAGATTAAATTATAAAATCCCTCCATGTGAGAAAACTACCCCATAGGTTCTCTCACCTTGGTTTAGATAAAGCCAAAAGTAGCAGGCAGATAAATACATACTATGTAGGTGCCTTTTAGTCATTTTATACATTTCATCTAATATTGATGCAAAACCCTTTCCTAACTACAATGACATTTTAGTGGGTTTTCCATCATTTCTTCCTATTTTCCTTCAACTATGTAAGGTCAAGTCTATGAGTTATATAATTAGGAACTAATAGTTCTATTGTATATAAATGATAGTACTATGATACAAGAGTCTTGTAATTATTCTTATTATCTATAGCCTTGGATCAACTAATAATGTGACACACAAATGCAAGTTGTATAGAGCTTAGTGTATATTTTTCACTAGGTTGGTTATGTAATGCATCCAACATAGATAAAAGAAAACCTAAAATCCAAATTTTATTATAAATCTAAATGGAAGAGATCACTCAAAATTTATTGTGCACATAGAGATTTTAATGATAGGTATCAAAAAAAATTGAATGATATCATCAAATCAAATTCAACCAATCAATGTGTAGACATATCAGATAGGCATAATGATTTTGAATAAAACTTGAACTCTAATTATCTTCTCAACATGATATAAACCACATAACATAATATTAAAATGTTAAAGTCCAGATGACCATTGATATGGAAATCTAGATTAAAAAAAGCAATGATAAATATATAGATGATCTTAATGAAGGAAAACTATGACAAGATCAAGTCTAACAAATATAATGTTACACTATTGAATTGATGTAAATCTAATCTAAAACTTTGAGTATATGCAAATGATTAATTTTTTCATTTAATAATAAAATTGTGCAAGTACAAAGCATATAATGTGTGAGTTTAGATCTATCATGGAAACAAAATGTCAAAGAAATCATAAATCACTCAAAATTTTGGATAAATACCCACATGATAGTGATGTACAACTAGGACATAATGAATGGCAAGATTGTAGAGTGTGCACAAAAGTATTCTACAACTTTCTAGATCAAAACTTCAATTCTTGAAATACGATGGATCTTGTAAACCATATATGTCTACCTACACTAATATATGAACTCAAAAAATCATTCAACTCATTAATTTGAGGCAATTATACAATCTATGACATTTCCCCATTCACATTCTTAATCTTTCATAATAGGTGCAAGACTTTGTTGGTTTGATACTAGATAATGAGGTTAATCAAAGTTTGAGTTAGATCTATATAAAAGTAACATAAAAATTTGATCTAAATCACATAATAACTAAAAACACAATTATATTTCCCACACCATAAATATTTTCTAAATATTATTCATTTTGTACATTAAAACTTTATAGGAAATTATTCTTATAATCATGGAGAACATATCTCCACTAATATCTCACCCAAATCCCTATGAATGTTCAATCTCCTATACGATTAATATTATTATAACACATAAAAATATATCACAATTGATTATATTCTAATATATATACATAATATTATTGTAATAATATTATGACAATATTCTAATTTTATTCATTAACTATCTAATAATAGCATGAAATAAAGTGCTCTGCAACTATTTCATTGAAATTTTGAATCTAGTTTTGGGTGGGAATGGATGGTGAAAAACTAGGGAGGGGCATGGTCTAGTCTCCCTCACATTGAATTTGGGGTTTTACTCCTGACAAAGGCTATCAGGTTGAGCATGTGACTCTAGTATTAGATCTTGGATCAAAGTGATGGAAGGAGGCCCTTATGGGTGTTATGCATAGTGGTGGTTTATGTTTGACAAGTGTCCCAATCCTATCTAAGTGTGAGGGTAATAAGGATATCAAACTACCAAACTAAACCATCCTAAGAGTGGTGACATCCATGGAAAATATGCTCATGGGGATGTTCTTTACTTTTAGACCCAATATTGAGTTGGTGAGAAGATGGGTGGCTTCCAAGTGGGTTCTCAAGGGGAGCATCTCAACAAGTGCTATGGTGGGTGGATTGTTCCTATTTAGGTTTACTTCTCAATAATATATGATGTTGATATTGGTTGGAGGCTTGTGGATATACATGAAGCACTCACTCTATCTATATAAATAAAAACCTAACTTTGATCCCAAAGTGGACCTTAACCAATTGACTCCTATTTAGGTTAGGCTCCTAGGTCTCTCATTAGAATATTGGGATGAGGAAATATTCACTTGGATTGGTAATTCCTTTGGGGATCATGTGACTATTGATAGTCACTAAGACAAAGTTAACATTGTTCTATACTCAATTCTATGTTAATGTCAACATACTCAAAACACTTCCCACCTCCATCATTCTAGATTTTAAATTTGAGAAGTGAATTTAGAGCATTCATTATGAGAAATATAGGGTCTTTTATGAGAACTACATGAAACTAGGTCATCTCTTCACTCCTCCCAAATTATCCCCACCTCAAAAGTATATATAGGTGGATATGGCTGGGATCATGAAAGACTATCCCTTTGAAGAGGACATCCTAAAACTTGTTTTTTCCCTTTTAGTCTCTCTGATGAATAATTCCAAGATGGTTGGGTCATCTAAAGAAGCCCACTAGGGGTTCCCAGAAAAAGAGGTTATGATACCCTTAGGAGAGGACTATGGATTGGTTTCTAGTGGGGAAAACCAAGGATCAATGGAGAGGGTGGTTAAGGAAGGCCTTAAAAAGTAGGTAGAGACTTGAGTGACAGTAAGGAAGAGAAAGAGGAGGGTGAAATAGTCTTGTCTTCTAGATTTTAGAGGGTTAAGAATGTTCTAAGGGAAATTACTTAGTATGTTCATAGTCTTGAATTAAAATTGGGGGCCTTCAAGTTGGGGATAAACACTTTGGATAAAATATTCTCCTTGTCCCCAAATGTAGGCACTATCAAGAATATAGAAGACTTGGAGGGCTGGTCCACATCTAAGAAGAAAGGAAAGATCAATAGTATAAAGTATTTGGATGTTGGGGGAACAATAGTAAGGATAGGCCTTCACTCATGCAAACAAGGAAAAGAGAGATGGAGAAGGCAATTAATATGGGTAAGCAGACCACCTTGGTGATTCCCCCTAAAATAACCAAATAATGAAGATAATCTCATGGAATATCTGAGGGATTAATAGCCCTCAAAAGTAGTTGTTTGTTAGGAACTACATTTTTGACAACAAAGTAGATATTCTATTTCTTTCAAAAGTCAAGATGACTAAGGAGAATTTTAGCATGGTGGTAAATAACATCTAGCCTAATGTTAACTATGCCATTATTGTAGCCCAAAAATCTTTGGGAAGTAAAGCCACCTTATGGAACTAGAAGTTTTAGGGGAGGGAGGTGTCCTATTATAGGAATTATATTGAAATCTCTTTTCAATGTAGCTTTACTCAGTGGACCCTAGTCAATGTCTATCCCCCAAATACATGCAATAAGAAAATGAAGGTGTGGTATAATATGTCATACTAGATTAAAAACTATAAGAGAACTAACTAGATGGTTATAGGGGACCTAAAGTCCCCCCTCTATCCATCTAAGAAAATGGGTGGTCTAACAAACTATTTTGATAGCATGGTAGACTTGGTGGAGTTTTTAGGTAATAATGGCCTTATGGATATTGATCTAAAGGGCCAATCTTTTACCTGGTAAAATAAAAGACAAGGGAATAATACTATACAAGTTAATCTTGATAGATTTTTAATATCTTCAAACTAGACCATAGCCAACCTTTTTATTCTTGTAGCCCTCCCCAAGTGGGCTCTAACCAAAAGCATTTAATGCTAAATTGGCAAGAAAGGTGTGGTAAAGGCCCCTTCCCCTTTCAATTTGAAATGATGTGGGCACTTCATCTAGATTTTAGAGACTATCTAGCTAGGTGGTGGAACATTCCTATCTAAGGGCCAAAAATGTATAGATTGGCTCAAAAACTGGCCAATGTTAGGAATAAAGTTAAGGGATGGAACAAATATACTTTTGGGAATGTACTAGTTAGGAAAAAGAACATTATGGGTCAAATATTGAAAGTTCAATTGAAAATGGAGTAGGGAGAGACTCATTATAGGAGTTATAAGCTTTGATAACTCTCTATATAAATATTAGATTTTGATACTAAAGGAGGAAGAAGTCTATTGGAAACAAAAATCTAGGGTCCAATGGCTGAAAGAGGGAGATAGGAACATGTCCTTACATAAGTATACTCTAAGGTACGTGAAGAGAAAATCTATTAGTGGACTTGAGGATGACATTGGGAATGTGGTGGAGGATGATACTGAAATCAAGCAATCAGTTTATAATTATTTTGAGTCTCTTTTTCCTACTTAATATGTCAGTGACACTGTGGGGAATAATGACTCCCTTCTAGATTTGATTCATACTATATTGTCTGAGGAAGATAACAACCTTCTAACTAAACTAATTATGGAGGAGGTAGTTAGGGTGGTTATCTTCTCTATAGGATCCTTCAAAGTTTTAGGTTTGAATGGGTTTCCCTTGGATTTTTTCCAAACCTTTTGGGATGTTATTGGAAAGGATGCTACTAATGTATCCAAAGATTTCTTTTGGATTGGTAGACTCCTAGGATAGTTGAACAACACATTTATAACCTTAATTATAAATAATATGGATTCTACCTCCATGATGTATTTTAGACCAATTATCCTTTGAAATATAATGTATAAAATATTCACCAAGATTTTGTTCTTTAGACTTCAAGCACTCTTGGATAAACATGTAACCTCCAATCAGAAAGGTTTTGTTCTAGACATGCAAATACTTGATGCAACCATCACCACTTATGAGATCATTTATTCAATTTTAAAAAATTAAAATTCAAAGTATGATATTCAAATTGGACATTTCCAAAGCTTACAATAGAGTTAAATAGGATTTTTTGATTAGGGTTCTCAGAAAATTTGGTTTTCAAGACTGAGTGATCAACCTAGTAAAGGAATGTATTTCCACGGTTAGATTTTTTGTATTACTCAATGGTTTCCCTGAAGTTTATTTTCCCTCAGGGAGAAGTCTCAGATAGGGGAACCCTCTTTCTCCCTATCTCTTCATCTTTCTAGTAGCGGTGCTAGGTAAAAATGCCTATAACTTGCTAGTGTAGGGAAGTCTTCAAGGCATTAAACCTACTTCCATGGCCTAGGTATCAATCATTTAGTAGTTTGTTGATGACATTGTATTATTTAGAATTACTTTGGTGATTGAGGATATAAGGTAGAAAAAACTTATCAATGCTTATGAAGGGTCCTCTAGGGAAAGCATCAACTTTGAGAAAATTCACATCTATTTTATAAACACTTAGGAAGATTTTAAATAAAAAATTACTACATTATTGGGTTAATCTATTACAAGGTTTCCTACTACCTACATTGGCCTTTCATTCATAATCACCAAGGTCACCTCAAACTATTAGAATATGATTATTGAAAGAATGCAAAAAAAGCTAGCTGGTTGGAAATTATCTTTAATGAGTCAAGTGAGGAAATTTCAACTCCTTAAAATTCCCTTAAAGGCACACCTAATTACATCATAAGTCTATTCAAAATCCTAAGATATATGGTTGAGAAGATCGAGTAGATTTAAAAGAAATTACTCTATTTTGGAGTGGAGGAAAATAAGAGAATTATGTTGGTAGGTTGGGAAAATATCTATAATCCCAAATACCAAGGGGGTTGGGTTTAAGAAGGACTCATCTCATGAATAGGGCCCTGATGAAAAAGATAGGGTGAAACCTAATTCAAGGCAATAAGGATTGGGGTGATATCATGACCATTCAGTATCTCAATGGGGAGATAGGTCATATGTTGATAGTTGATCTTTGACTTCCTAAATGTTTTGTCAACTATAATAGAACCCTTAAAACTCATGGTCTCCTTTTTATAGGATTAAAATGGAAGATAGGGGATGGTATGAGTGTCAATTTTTGGGAGGATAATTTGTTGAAAGACCTACCCCTCAATGACTTGAATTATGGCTGACTAAGTGATAGAGGCTATAGGTTATTTTATGATAGGGAATTTGAAGAGCATCATGGATTGTGTCACTAATAAATATGAGGATAAAGAGGTTTCTCATTAGATTTAAATGGAATTGGTTGACTTTAGGCTTTCTCTTTTCCCTAAACAAGATTAGATGATCTAGGATAAGGATGACAAAGTCCTATTTAATATGAAAAGTTCTTATAGATTACTATTAGAACCTAGAGAGGACATGTTGTGGGGAAAATTTTGGATTCCTAAACTTTTACCTAAAATCAACTTCTTATGGTGGACCCTAATGCATAACAAAATCCTAATTCTTGATAATTTGAAGAAGAGAGGCTTTCGAATACCAAACATGCATGCTCTTTATTATAAAGAGGTAGAGATGACAACTCACATCCTTCTGCACTATAACTTTCCTTGGGAGCTTTTGAATCTTATCATGTAGAGGCTGAACCTATGTTGGGTTTTTAATGACAAGGTGGTGGAACTAGTTAGAGATTGGAGGATCCAATTTTGCTATACATTTTTTATTTTCAAGGAGCTATGGTTACAAATTCCTTCTCACCTTCCTTGGAACTTATGGAAAGAGTGTAACAATAAATTTTTTATGGAAAATTATAAAACCCATAGATGTTTTTTAGACCTTCTCTAAATTACTAGCAGAGAACATTAATTTCTATAAATTTAAAGCTATCAAGAATCCCCCAAGATAGGAAAAATAGAGATTATTGGAATAATGGACTATTAGCCCAAATATCTATCAAAATTATAATTATAAAAGGATAACTAGGATAAAACTAAATGGAACTTGAGTCAAAAATTATGGTTCAGGCTTAAATTTAATGGGATAGCTAAAGGGAACCTAAGGGTGGCTAGTGGGATAGGCATAATCAAATTGGATTCAGGGATGTTTGTGGTTTCTTATACAAGGGGAATTGGTATTAAAGGTAATAATGAGGATGAACCTTTATCCATGTTTTGGGGTATCAAACTTGTTATATCCTGGAACATTCAACATTTTCATGTGGAAGGGGATTCACAACTCATTGTGAATGCTTCCCTCAAATCAATGCACATAGTTTGGAATCTAACAAATATTGTTGGTGATAATGGCTTGCTTCTTAATGTTATGGGGGGATATAAGGTTTCTCATATATATAGGGAGAGTAATGCTATTGCATATGCTATGAAAAACTTGGGTAGTAATAGTAATGGTTGGTGGTGTTGGAGGTTTCTATCTAGGCTACCTAGGAAAGTTCAAAATATCATTAAAAATGATAGAAATACAAAAATAGATTACGTGTTATGGGATCTTCACCATTTTCATAATTTGGTTGTGTGGATGGGGTTTTTTTTTATTGAAAGATATTAAGAATTTAAAGGATCTTGGAGTTTTTGGGTTTTAAACTCATAGTGATGGGAAAGGAGTTATTATTTCTCATTTTTTTAAGAGTGAGACTAATGACAAGAAATGAAAGGAGACTACTAGGAGACCTATAAACATTGCAACATAGCATGTGAGATGTGTGATAAAATTTTGAACAACTAATTATCATACTAGGAATCCAAGGAGGCAAGTTTTTGGTAGACAAGTAAATTGGATGATAGGTTGGCTTAAAATAATGTTGAGGAGGCAAATGCTAGGCAAGTGGGTTATTATGATGATGGGCTGACTTGGAAGGACACTATGATTTAAAATGATGGGAAGATGAGAAGATCAAAAGGTTAGGATTGATCAAGAATAATAATTTACCTTCAATCCCTATCTCTAGTGATTTTCATTATCACATAAAGTGGTGGATGTGGGTCTTTATTGAGCAAGAAAACCAAGGTTGAAAAGGAAATGAATATCTCTATAATTATTAAATAATTATTATTGTAGGATTCTCATGGCCTTTGAATTGATAGAAGTACATGGAAGGGATTATTTACATCATAGTGTTTCTTGCTAATTATCACATCATTCTTTGCCTTAAACATTCTCTCTGGCTATGTGGTTTACAGGATTTGAAGATGGGTGGTGACATTTTTAATATTGATCCAACCTCTTTTAAGTAATTTCAATAGGACCCTATGGTCTGGTACATTATACAAGAGGGGGATGTGGATTCATTCCTTGATGGGATGATTGGCCATGATGAGAATCTATCTCATCAGTTCATAGAATCATGGGAGGAGGATTACAAGAGAGTTTATATGGGGGGAATTGGTGTTGAGGTCTTTGATGAGGTGATTAGGCAAGCCATGAGGCTTCCCATCAAAGGCAAAAAACATAGCTAACATAGTAGGGTACTAGACCCCAAAAATATGGGGATTGTTTTAGGAAGGAGAGGTTGATATGAAATTTTAGGGGGGTTTAAAAGGGAGAAGTTGTCAGCACTATGGGGAAAAGTTTTCCCCATGATCATGAAGTACTTCCCTTTAAAGGGAAGATTTAATGTATTTTACCAAAACCACTTTGCTTTGATTAACCATTTCAAGAATAGGATGGAGATTAGCTTCCTCATTTTCCTATTGTCTTCTCTACAGAACTATATTAAGTTAGCCAAGGAATTCCATGTTAAAAATCCTAACTACCCTCTCATACCCATTTACCAAGGCCTCATTTTGAGGTTGTACCATTTTCATTTAGCCTTGTGTCCATGAAAACTAATTAAAGTTAGCTTGCTTGAGGATACCCCATCAACCCTATCCCTTACTGTTAAAGGTAAAGACAAGAAATTTATGTGGAACCATAAAATATCCCTTAAAAATATAAAGTGGGGTCCTAATATCAAAGATTCTAGTACCCTTGTTAGGACCCCTACCCTTGATTCTAAGACTAAATCTCTTAAGAAAGCTAGTGGTAGACTTGAGACCCCTAACCAAGTGACTAAGAAGGATACAATGGTGTCTACTAAAAGGGAACAAAAGACTGAGAGAAATATGTAGTATAAGAAGGCTATAACTAGGAAAAAGGAATTTAGTAGGGTTGTAGAGTTTGTGAAAGGCATAGATTTGGGATTGAGACCTAAACAAGTAGGGAATGATGATGGGGGTTGTGATAGCAAGTATGGGGATAAAGGAGTTCACAGGTCTAACCATAATATAGGAATTATATCCATTAACCCCCAAGGCATTAAATTTTTTGATGATTATGAGTTTGTTGAGGATACCATTGGGGAATGAGAAGATGAAACACCCACTGAATCTATAGATGAATATGAAGGAGTGATCCACTTTGACAAATTGAACAAGCCTAATTTGGAGGAGATGTAGGAGGTTTTTGAGGAATCCCATGGTAAAAATAATAAGGGAAGCTTCTCATTGAATGTCAATACTAATGATGAGCTAATGGTGTTCAATGCTAAGATGGAAAAGATGTAGAATAAATGGAGGGTTATGGCTAAATTTATTTCCAAGGCCCTCCATCATGTATCTTTGGTGTTTGTGTCATTAAGGCTTTTGATGACAAGGTCAGAGATGTGGGGATGGATAGCCTTCAAAATTATAAGGATATGGTCAAGTTCTTGGCCAAGTATGTGATAGCTGATAGTCCTTAGTAGTTCTATTGATTGTTGTGTTTGGTTTTTTCTCATTTGTTTGGTATGATGTTTATATGCTGTCAATGTGTTATTTTTATCATGTTTGAGGCCTTTTTTCATAGGGGGTTGTTTTTTATAGGGTTTAGGACCCTTTTTCCTACTAAAGTAATCAAAAACAATATTACAACCATATATAACACCCAATGAATTATTAATTATGCACTTTATGATATTTACAAATTATTATGAGGAGTAAACATTTCCTAAAAATATAAGGAGTGAGTATTTAAATAATAAGAATAAATGAAAGATGTAGCTACCTAGTTTATTTACTCATTTGGCTATCCCCTATGGACTTAGGATAAAAAAAGTGGAACTAGAAGCAATGGAAAATAGTTGACTACTACTTCAACTAGCTTGGGGCCCAACACATCTCATCCAAAGTAGAACAAGCCAAAATGATATCTTTTCAAGAGAAATATAATGAAAAATAGTTTCATTTCATATCGGTCTATCAAGATATATAGGATTATATTGATTATAAGAGAAATCAAATGCAAAATATGGAAGTTCAAATTAAGGTCCATGAAGACTGCATTAAAATAGAAGAAAAATTGCTAGTTTTAAATGATACAGTGATGAAAACCAAAGAAAACATGGCCATAGAGAATAAATATTTGTAATCTAAAATAATTATTATGAATTAGGATACTTTTTATAAGGATATGATAATAAAATATGCAAAACATATACCCAAGGGAGGGGAATCCACACCATGATCCAAATATTTTTGTCACGTAAATTTTTGATATAGTTAGGCATATAGTTTTGGTACCTATCAACACATTAGACTTATCTAAATAATTATACAATAATATAAAATCTAGGAAAATGGTGGCATTATTATCAAACAATTAAAAGATAAATTATAGATATCATAGATTCTTTTCCTTTACCATAATAGTATAATACGTCTCTAGGTTGACATAATAAAGGCTTATACCAAATAGGTGATGTGGTAAGAGTTTTATAGATACTAAAACTAGATATTTATAGAATCTAAATCTTGTACACTTGGCATATATCAATTATGACTATACCCTTAAGTTCCATACCTCCCTGCTATCGAAAGGATCACATTCATCACCTCACTATGCATGAATGCTTATCTTAGTCAAATCCACATCATTTTGATGACCCATTTATTTTTTGATACACAAAAATATAAAAATATAATAAACATAATTCAATGTCATTTTCATATCCACACTTGTTTTTTAGCCTTTTAGACAATCCCATCCATAGATGGACACTACCAATGATGTTAGTGTCCATATCCTTATCTAGTGTCTGGTAGCCATAAATCATCTAAATTAAAAAATGATTGAAACCCATGGATCATCCTGATTAACACTCTAATCTACCTTATTGATCCCTATTTTTATATCAAGAATATGATAACTCATGTTATAAGTTTATAAAAATCAAAGAGTATCTGATGTGTGATATTTGTCAAATTACAAGCTAGTTCACTACATGCATCATTATATAGTATAATTCACCCTTATACACACACTTTCTCATGCATAGGGGATAAATAAGTCTTAATCCCTCCTTTGAGTATTTTATATGTACATATAACTCATTGATAGAGGGGCATTTGAAGTAGCTCAACACCCTAATCTCATTAACCTATTTTTCAAGAAACTCATTCCAAAGGTAAAGGGTGGAGAGATAGGGTTTGATCAATCAGTGAAGAGTGATAACCTATATTGTATATCTAAATACATTATAATAAATGCAATTGAAACCCAATAATAGTGAATTTGGTCACTTCTAGATCCAATCATTATTTTATACTAATTACCTATATCATAGTTAGATAATAGCTTGAATGGTAGCTTATAGATCTAATGGTAGTGTTCAAGTGATAAAAGTGTAATTTATAGAATCTAAAAACTGATTCAGACTACTAATATTACATATTTACCATTTTTTCTTAGTCTAGATCTACCTATGCACAATACACCATCTAAGTAACACTATTTCTTATTTATTAAAATATCTTTTAATAGTTATACTTTAGTATTTTTAATAATCTCATTTTTATAAATTTAAAATATTGTTTATATGAGTTTCTATTAATTTCCCTATTATAGATTAGTTTATCATCCTTTTCTTATAACTACTCTATTATTAACACTAGATCCCAACCATTGAAATTTAGGGTTAAATATATTATTAACCAAGATTTTCCTTTATTCATACAAGTGAGTATGCATAACAAGGGAATAAAAAGGCTAATAGTTGATAATGGGTATAGACTAAACATTTGTATCAATTTTTTTAACAATAATGGGTATTAATACCAATATTTTCCAAAAAAATTGACATGCATATCAAAGGACTTGATAATTCATGTAGCTCTCCAATTTTCCAAATCATAGTAGATGTGACATTGGGACCAAAAATAGTTCCAACTACATTCTAAGTAATGTTTCAATCATTACATTATAACTTACTCTTGGGTAGACCTTGGATACACATATCCCATCTACATTACATAGATGTGTCAAATTCATACATGATGGGACATTATTTACAGTGCTTGTTGATGATGAGCCTTTCAAATTTTATCAAACTTTACATTATGACATGGAATGGGTTGCTAAAATAATAACATAGATGTAATATATTCCACTTAAAATCATCCCAACTCATGATATGGGAGAATAAATAAAAATAACTCATTTATATCGAGATGCTTATAAGGCACTAGCTATTGAGGTACAGATAAATACATAATTAGAATAAGAATCATTACCAACAGAGCTAATGGTACCATCTAGAAATAAAATATAATAGTTGAGATTCCTTTATTGGTTAACACTAATAAAAAAGATAGGAAAGTTTCATATTACTACGATAGTGATGTTGAACTTTCCAATTGTGTGATGGATAAATAATTACAAAAACTAAATTTTGATACACTTGAGCATATTTCATATAACCTATTCATACCTATAAGTCCTAGTATATATAATTTAAACTAATCACTAGATGTTTTAAACACATTCAAATAAGGACAATTATTTTTTATTAGATGAACATGTAAATTCTTGTTATTCAATTCATCTCTCTTGGCTACAAGCATTAAGTAAACTCTACAAGGGGTAAATTCCAATATCTCTTAATAATGTGTCAAATTCATATAAGTTTCCAAAATATATATTTTGGAATTAAACATAATAAAAATATCTAAATACAATCCTTGCTATCAGACTTGAGAATAATATTTTATCTATGGCTCCTAACAGACACAGATTAAGTAGCTTGGTCATTCTTAAATTGGAGTCCCTATATTGTAACTATCATCATATCACTTGCCATCATAAAAATAAATGTGAGGCATTGAAAACCCAAATTTAGAAATAAAATATGAAGGAAATATAATGATCATACTTGAATGATGTAAAATACCTCCATGTTTTTTTATTGCAAAAGGAAAAAAGTGCAATGAAGCATACTTATAAATTCATATACCTTGAAGATATATTTATTACCCCAAATTATAGTGGGGTCTATTATCCACATCTAAAGGTTAATATAAACAATGTGATATAATTATGAAAACCAAATTATTATAACATTTGGAACATAATATTGATGATCTAAATTATTATCCACTGCTAAAAGAATGTATAGGCCACATCAGACTACCCATATCATGTGGACCTAAGGTTGTTTATACTATTATGTGGGTTGTGAATCCAGAACCAAAATTTTCCTATCATCATGGTTAGTATTGGTTGTATGAGATGAATGAAATTATTAATATTAAAAACATGTGCCTCAATTTATAATATTAATATAAATACATTTGTGTCCCACATGATAGATATGATGATATGCATGTAGCAACAACTGTTGGCACCAACTTATTAGAAAACATTGAAACTTTGGCAATGGATAACATAAACAATAGTGGAAAGAAAAAGAGATAGAGGGAACAAAAGGTAGTAAATTATAATTAAAATGGTATAAATCATATCATTTCATTATGGTTAAACTTCTAAGGTTAAAAATAGAATGAACAAATAAAATACATTTAAAAAAACTTAAAAACATTCAAATAAAATTTAAATATATGAAAAATATTCAACATTCTCAGACTTTACTAGCTCCTTGTCATCTATGTTTTTTATTTATGTTATTAGATATCATATCATTTAATTCATATATAAACATATTTTCAATAATATTTTATTTTGATATACACATAGTGAGACACATGATCTATAAATTTACAGATTTGGACCTTTCCTCTAGTATCATCATATTGGGGGTATTGTTTGTTTGATCATGATTGATATAGGTTACATATTATTTATGAAAATATATAAATTATCATGTTTGATCATGTATTATAAAACTTACACATATCTATATCCATACTCATATCTTTCATAGTGTACTTGATATGTTATACTATTGTTCTAACTATTTAAGACTTATTAGATGTAAATCCTAGGTTAATAAAGGTCTAAGTATAGTACATCCATGTAAAAATAGGTAACAGTTATATAAAATAATTTTTAAAATAATTAAATTAGTTTTACCTTTCAAAAAATAAAAATAAATAATGTAAACAAATACTTATTTATAAATTGACTAAAATAGGAGATTTAGAAGCTGCAAATTATGACAAGCTAATTTGAGCATCATGAATAAGATCCAAGTACTAAAACCCTTCCTAGATAGTAATTATCTAATTGGATAGTATTACCATGTGGTGTTAGTGTCCATATTTTTTCACTAGTGTCCTTTATGTAGAGATATTACATGCTTTTAGGTGTACCTATGTTTGGGTTTACCAAGCCTATTCTTGTGTGCATGAGTTTAGGATCTCTATAGATGACCTATTTTAACTAATTCTATATGTAAAACCTAAACCTACATGTTTTTATGGAATCCAATTGGCACAAGTATTAAATTTTATTATTAGTGGGCTAGCTTGGACATCTTTAACACCTCATTGTGATGATATTTTCCTATATACAAATACTCTGAAGAGAAATCAATCTTAGCATAGTTCTCCCCACCTAAGTGTTGGTGCAAGCGCAAGTGAAGATAGTATGAATGTTAGATTAAGTTATTTTAATGTGGTTCATATTATAACCCTAATTAATATGAGATTATGAATTATGTATATGGTTTTATGTATAATTATGTTAGAATAAGGATTGATAACCTTGATTATACACAACTTATATTGAGTTTGTTTGTGTAATTTGCATATGGTTTCCATCTAGTGGTTAAAAGGCTAAAAGTCATGTATATATCCTATTATAGTTCTTTTGTGGGTCTTAAAATAGGTCTAGGATAACCATATGTGGTTACTCATTTGAAAATATATCTATTAGTAAAAAAAGAAGGAAAAGGATAATAACGCAAAAACTGGGACACTAGTGCCATGGGGCATTACTATCTAAATTATGCAGCTAGTATACAAGTGGCATAAATTGAGGAACTAGGGTCCCAAATGATAAAATTAAGCTCTAAGACTACATTAGGAATGCTTAAGGATGCATGTGGCAAGCACAAAGGCTAGATAAGTGTCTAAATAGGACCTAAGATAGGTCTAGGGCTAAGCCAAGGATGGGTGATCTCAAGTAACATTCTTAGAACTCAAACATAATTTTTAGGTGATTAAATTCCCCCCCACCTTTATTATATAAACATATCAAAGTGAAATGACTAGGCTAAATTAAAAATAATCATACCTAGACTTACTTAAGAGGAAAATCTTATGAACCTAGATTTGAGTATGTGAAGCATGCTCCATTACATGTCCTATAATTGAAATGTGCATAGATAAATCCTTAATTAAGAGATATTCAAAAGTAAAATAAAAAATTAAGTAAAGAGATAAGAGAGGAAATGAATTAATACACCTCATTACGTATATGAATCAATGTATAAACCTGGTGAAGAATTGTGTGTGTGAGTGTAGATAGTGATCAATCGATGAATAAATTAAACTAAGTTAATGGATTTCTCAATCCCCATTTGTGGGTGGCTCAAAAACCTAGTCTAGTTTTGAATCCATCATTACCCACCCCTACTTTGTGGAGCATGACCTATGAATAAACTAGATTAGACTAATGGTATGTCCAACCCTCTCATGTAGGTGGATTAATAACTCAAGTAGACTATGATTCCATCATTTCATACCCATATGTAGTAGATGTATCTAAAATTGGAACTATGCAATGGAACTAGAGATGTGAAATCATAATTAGAAATGTGTATGACAGCTTTACAACCACTCAATAATATTAGGTGGATTTGGGCCACTTAAGAATGCCAACCACTATAGATGGAGTAAGGAATAAATCTGGTGTGTAACCTAGAATATGGTGTCTAATTCATACAAAATAGAGAATGACATGGATTTTGCCATTCTATATGATCAACTAGTGTATAAGTGAGAATACAAAAATAATGTATCATGCACATACCCAAAAATATGATATCCAAGTATATGGATTCTAGATTGAGTTGTAATAAATCTATATCTAATAATCTGAACTAAAATGGGAATGCTCATGTTTTGCATGATTCCCCCAATATAAGCAAATTCGTATGAATTTAGTTAAATTATGCCAAATTTGGTAATTTATAACTAAACCTATGAAAATCTAGACTATACCTACTATAATATTATGGCCAATATATAATATTTTAAAATTAAGGCTACTAGAAAATAATGCCATATATTAGATATTAACTCCATGTGGTGCTAGTGTTTTGATTTAGATGCTAATGTCCAATTATTCTAATTTATGCAAAACTATAATTGATCTCTATGTCACTATTGTCCACTACATTTTCCTAAAACTAATTTCTATATTATGTGCATGTGTGTTGAAAATTGTATTCTAAGTTCATATGGATAACTTGATCTCTATGATAAACTCTTGTTAATTCCTCCTATTTTGAAGGGATTTGTACATATTAAAATCCTATCCTTAAAAGAAAAATATCTATAAAATGTGTGTTATCTAAAGCATATATAATATCTACATAATAAACTAATATTATGTACATATATAACATCATAATGTAATATAATATGAGCATAAGTCTATAATGTGTGATGTCTGTTAGGTCTAGCATTCAAAAGGCTATCAAAATAGATATAACAATGTATGTAAACAACTTTGAGTAATAAATGAGTAGATACCTAGGGGGATGGGGTATGATGTCCATCATGTCACCAAAGTAGGAAGTGGGGATACATGAAGTTCCTCATGGCATCTAAAAATGGAGTGTGTAACAAGAAAGAGACAATCATCATGGCCACGAAACATAATAAAGTATACATACAACACACATAAAGTAGGATAAGTAGGCCAAGGGGCCAAAATACAAGGGACATGGTCACATGTCACTAAATATAATAAATAAAGACATATAAGGACATGTTCAAATATACTCATACACAAACAAAAAGTAAGTTGGCCTAGATTAATATGGAAGGACATGTTCAAATGTCTACATACACAATTAGGAAGGTAGACACAAGGTCATGGGCATATTTATAAAGCATACATACAATGAAAATAAGTGTCATAGAGCCATATATCAATAGAATATTCAAATTCCCTCTAATAAAATAATCATAGAGACATAATCAAGTATAAACTAGGAAATCTAGAAATTAAAGTATGCATAAACATGTGGTACAAATTTTTATAAGATCAA
This sequence comes from Torreya grandis, assembly GCA_037957365.1. Classification (NCBI taxonomy): domain Eukaryota; kingdom Viridiplantae; phylum Streptophyta; class Pinopsida; order Cupressales; family Taxaceae; genus Torreya; species Torreya grandis. Next base: position 35,618 of record JARHVA010009574.1, on the reverse strand, counting down.
ATATGTACATAATCTGTGTCTAAAGTTGCAGTAGTTATAAAGTATTAGTAGTTAGAAAAAGAACTAAGTAGGTGTAGGATGATCAATATAAAGATATAAAAATGATAAATATATGATGTAGAGTTTATAAAGATGTAACATGGCAATTGAAACTATGTATAAGATTCCCCTAATTGGGTGAATGTATCAAATTAAGAACCTGTGTATTTTTATATATGCCTTAGTGGGTAGATAGTAGTAAATCTAGATATTTTTAGTGGAACTGGGTCTTGTAGAAATATGAAAGCAATCAACAATAACATGTGAAGAATTTAAGTATGATAAAAGCTGAATATACTAAAATATCTAGCATATGTAGTGTCTGGAAAATATAAGAGACATAAAAATGATAATGCATACAATCTATAATTTATATTTATTTTGATTAAATATTTGGATGTTTTTCTATTTTGACATATTATATTATTTCTATATTTTTTAGATATAAGCTATGTACAAGTAACATAAAAATGAAACTATATACCAGGAGCAATAGATAAGGAAACTATGTATAAGAAGCGATAAATATACTAATTGATGAGTCTCATGGGAGACTAACTATCAATGTGACCTATGTCAAATAAATGAATAATAATCATGAATTTTGTATAAAAAGGTAATTGAGGTCACAAATCCTATTGTATTGAGAAATTTATAGTTGTTACTACCTTTGAAGTGGTGATAAGAATCTATGAAGCTGACTAGGGTGTCCTGTGAATTATAGGGATCTTAGGGATCCATTTGGTAGAAGATGTTGTAGCTAACATGGGTACCCTATGTTGATAACTTTAATAACTCAATAATACTAATATAATAAGGAAAGGAGTATAGGGAGGCCCTCTATAATATAAAACATATCTTTTATGCAAGGGTCTTTCTAATAATGGTCTTATAGGAGAGTATGCATATATGGTAACACTTTAGGAATATGTCTTACTTGCACTAGTGGTTACACTAAACTTTGTGGTGTACTAATGGGAACTATGCTTTTAATTGTAATTGGCAACTATGATGTGACTTCTTATGGGATGGGTAAAGGATACTCATACAAAACACCCTTAACTATGAAAACTTGATTAACATGTATATATTTGATGCATATGTGCATATTTGATGGAATAGATCATAAATTTTATATCCATGGCATACCCAATAACATGTCAAATTTTCCTACAATAGGTATTATTAACAATCTAGTGACCATATATACTTGTCCATCTTATATTAGAAGTACAATCTCCCTAATAAAACTCTACATATGACCATTAAAATCGTGAATAACTATGTCAATAGGAGAACTGTCCTAATCTAAATAACCCAAATGTTGTATAAGTGTGATAGTGCACATGTTAATACTTGACCCATTATCAACCATAACAATTTGAATAGGATGATAGTCAATGGTGATTTGTACAAAGAGTGCATATAAATTACAATCCTCATCGATAATCTCTTGTTCTAAGAAAGTGATGAGTGGTTTAACTAGTTTTGTACTATGATACACATTTATGATACTATGTAAGGGGTATGCATCCTCTTTAATAGTGTGATATGATTCTAGTGGTGGATGTTCCTAATACATATAGTAAAAACTTGAAGTTCCCCTACCTCATTAGATACATGCTTTAAAAATGGATGTGAGAATATTCTCAATGCCTTATCTTCCATTTGTTGAACTTTCAGTTCCTTTGTGGGTGTGCCCACATTAATGATGTTATCCTCTATCAAATCCTATATATTATGTTTCAAGTTCATGCATATGTTTCTAGTATGGCCTGTTACAATGTGATAGTCATAGAATTCATTAAAATCATAGCACTTTGGAAGAGGTCATGTTGTCTCAACCTCGTTGATGTGAGGGAGAGATATGAAATTGCTTTTCATGAGTTGTTGTAAAACATGTACTAGTGATTTTGGAAGGTTGAAAAAAAATCTCTATGGAGGAGCTGATAAAACCAAGTGAGGATATGGATCTAAAGTTGTTTTAACTATGGCCTTTGGATCACTCTTATTTTTAGTGTTCCTTACTTTGTATGAAGGCTTATTTAATTCTTATTAGCTAATTTTGATCCACTTGTGTACTTTAATTTTCCCATAGAGAGAAGCTTGAATTCCCTTTCTTTCATTATGTGGCATACATATGTGAAGGTTGTAAACCTCTTAAATAAGATAGCTTCATGTAATGCTGGTAGTAATCTCTATTTTTATATGTCTTGGAGATATCTTTTTGCCATGTGGATAGTCATATTTGCCAATATAGTTTTATATTAAAATACATATTATAAAATAGGCTCATTGGATTTTTGATTCAATTGTGATACTTGATCATATGAGATCTTATCACTGATGTTAATTGAAAATCATGTTAAAACCATATCTGCTAATGAATTGAATGTGGTGATATACCAATCCTAAATATTATTAAACCATTATTAGGCATAGTCCTTTAAACTATGTGGGAACAACTTAGTAAGGAGCCAATCATTAGACACATAGTCCAAACATGTTGTGTGTAAATATCTTAGTTGGTGCTCTGGTTCACCCTTACCATCATATAATGTAAGTTTAGGTTATATAAATCCAAATGGTAAATGATTTTCCACTATGAAATGTGGCAAAGGTGTATATAAAAGAACATGAGAATCCAAGATATGTGATGACCTAACAGCTCCTTAATCAATATGTAACACCTTAACCTATAGATAATGAATCTCATGTATAAGGTATTATGCATCTAGAGAGGAGGAACTAGCCATAAGAGGTATAGCTACTACTAAATGTTGTCAAGTTAAAACAAGTTTTTGTACAAGCTGAGTTGCCCGAAAAGTAGGTGTAAAATGTTGTTATTTGGGGGAGTATAATATTGACCATTATTTTATTTGTTCTTTATTTACATCATGACTTGTATAATTTTCACATGATCATGGGGTTTTTACCAAATTATATCTTTGTAACTCTATACTATCTCATCCTTATTGACTATAATATTTTCATTATTAAGTGGGGGATAGTGTCCCAATTCTCATCTTGTATATCATCTTGATCTTGGTTGTATTACTTAGATTTAGATTCATTATCATTGAATTCCACATAATAAATGTGTGAAACAACAATGATGGGATTTTTAACTAGTTTTTTTCCATGGTAAAAGCTCAAATAGAGGGAATCTAAGTATGTTCGATAGGATTACTACTAAGCCTAACACTTTTCTTAAGGGAAGATATATAATTTTTTATATGGAATATAGTAAACAAAATGGAGGGATACTAAAATATAATGAATTAAATTTAAGAATCTTAACACAACCAATGAAAATATGAAAAAGAACAATAGAAACCCTAGTTGCATCTAGGGTTAGGGTTTGAGTAATAATCAAAGTAAGTTAGGTTCACCAATTTTTTTAAATGTTTAGGACTTAGTAGATATAAATCCTAAGTTTTTTAAGTTATAAGTTTCATAAATTAAGGTATAAATATGCAATAAATTTATTCACTATTTTTAAGTAGAATTGACTTAGTATAACCTTTCTAAAAATAGCAATAAATAATGTTAAAAAATACTTACCTAGAAATTGAGTAAAATGGGAGATATGGAGGCTACAAATTGAGATGAGGTTGATCTGAGTGTTATAGACAAGATCTTAGTGCCAAAACCCTTCTTGGATAGGATCTCCATAATTGGAAAGTAATTCCATGTGATGCTAGTGTCCCCTTTTGGCACTAGTGTCCTTTGTGTAGAGTTATCCAATATTTTAGGTGTACCTATGTTTGGGTCTACCAAGCCTTTTCTTGTGTGCACAAGTTATAGATCTTTGTAGATGACCTATTTTAATAGATTTTATACGTAAACCCTACACCTACATTTTTATAGTTCATCTAATTGACACAAGTAGTAAAGTATATTATTAATGGGGTAGGCTAGACATCCCCAACACTTCATAGTGATGAGACTTACCTACATACCAATACTCTAAGGAGGGTTCAAGATCAATGTAGTTATCCATACCTATGTATTAGTGCAAGTGCAAGTAAAGATACTATGAATGATGGATTAAGTGCTTTATATTTTTTTGAAACTAGAAACCTTAGTAATATAATTCTTAGGAATGTTGTAGATGGTTGTATTTAGAAGTAACACATAATAGAGATTGATAACATTAATTGTGCATAACTTGTTTTAAGTTTATTTATGTAATTTTAATCTTATTTCTATATAGTGGTTAGAGGGATAAAATTTAGGTATATCTGTTGTTTTAGTGCTTACGTGGGCTTTAGAATAGGTCTAAGATGACCCTAGGTGGTTACCTATTTAAAAAGATATTTGTTGGTAAAAAAAGGAGGGAAAAGGCCAATAACACCAAAATTGGGATACTAGTACCATGGGAAACTACTTTCTAAATTATGATGCTACTATCCAAGTAGAAAAACTTGAGTAACTATGGGAAATGATGTTAAAATGAGGGTCTAGGACTACTTTAAGGATGCTTAGGGTGGTCTGCATGAAATATAGATAAGTGTCTAAGTAGTCCCTAAGATAGGTCTAGGGATAAGCTAGGGATGGGTGGTCTCAAGTAATACTTTTAAAACTCAAGTGTCATTTCTAGGTGATTACAACTACTTGACATTTTTTTAACACATATATGCATGAACTAGTATAATATTATTATGTTAGTTGCTTATCATTCCTCTATTTTTCACTTAAATGTGCTACATTTATTACTATTATCTTTATTTTGGAAAATTTGAATATATTCCTTACATGTTGTCCCATGTTCCATTGTATGTTGTTCAGACACTTGAATATGCCAATTGTATGAGGTATCCTTGGACCATTATTTTGCATTACATTAAGTAATTTTATATGTGTGTTTGATTATTTTTTGATCTAGTACTATTACCCTCTAGATAATTCATTGATTTATATCATACATATTTGTGACTTAATGTGATCACACACTAAGATTATAATTGATATATCTACTTTGACATGTTCTCCCTATATGCTACATGATTCATACATAGATTATACAACTAACTTATCATTTTAAGATAAGGTAACTTCCAATATATATTTCCCTCACCTAAAAAGGGGGATATTTTTAGTGGGGTCATGTCATAGAATCATTTCCTCCACATTTTTTATTTTTATTTTATTGTAGTGGGGGCATGTCATTAAAGTATGACCTCAACACTTATGCATTTTAAAATTTTCAAAATTATATTTGGGGAATTACACAAAATAATGTCCTCTATAATTACAAATGTACTTATTATCTGCATATTTTAGTAGGGGATGTCACAAAGCTATGAACTCCACACTTGTATAAACTCCAGTTCATTTTTATGATTTAGATATACACTTGGGTCAGAATCCTATGCATTGCATGTATTTTACATAGTTTTAAAATATAATTTGTTATATTTATGACACATATAATATATATTAAATGTATTATAGGTGCATATTCCATGATATTATGCTAAAAAATGAAAAAAATACTAATTATACTAGTCACTAGGATGCATTGATTACCCATGATTATTGTTATCAAGTTTTTTATACTATAGAAGTAGGTTAATTTTATAGGTTGAAGTGATTAAATCATTATATATCACCATATTTATATAATAGAGTGATGAAATCATCTAATATCACCATATTTATATCATGAGTTGATTAAATCACTCACCCTCACCAGATTATATATATTCACACTTGACTTTTATGATTGAGATACAATGATGTCAATGGTTTGGTCACAACTCATCCTTACAATAGATTGGGGGAATAATACCTTAAAATATCCCACTTCAAATATCTGAGGTTTAGTTTGAAACCTTTGATAATTTGAATGCTTCATAAGGAAGAATCTCTACCAATTCAAAGCATCAAGAGGCAACATGGTTGCATCGACACACGAGTGTACTCCTTCCTTACTCTCTTAATTTTAGAGTATTTAAATTATTTAAAATTTAAAATTATGTGCATTGATTTATATTATCATATTCCAATAGTTAAAGGTCATATATCTAAAAATCACTCAAAGTGGGCTCAAACAAAGGCAAGGTGTGTTATACACACCCATGTATGCATTTATTAACTTTAACATATTAACTTCATCACTATTATTTGATACATTAAAGTGAGGTGTAGATACTAAAATTGAATATTTATAGCATCTCGATCTTGTAAATTTGAAAAATATCAATGAAGGCTACACTATTTAGTTCTAGACTTCCCTACTACTGAATGACTTGCATTCTCCATCTCGCTATGCATAAATTATTTTCTCTTAGTTTGATCCATATCATTATAATAACCTAAGTCTTGTTTATTTCACATAAATATAGACTTATGATACATATAATTCATTATGAGTTTCAAATCCATACCTATTTTATATACTTCTAGACACTAACAACCATACAGGGACACTACCATCGATGGTAGTGTCCTGATCCTTATCTATTGTCTAGTATCCAAAATTCATCCACATTTTAAAATGATTGAAACCCATGGGTTAGAATAATTATATTATTAAACCCTACCATGAGATATTTTCAAAAGGTGGGGTATAAATACAAGTTTAATCCTTATCATTAGTCATCTATAAAATACGAAGAAAACACCTATAAAAGCTAAATTAATCAACTACAAAAACACAATAATCTACCCTATTTGTCCACATTTTCATATCAAGCATATGGGAAATCATATTACAAGTCTAAATCACATAAATGTTAGATCATGAAATATACTTATCAAATTATAAGCTAGATCAATTCTTGCATCTTCATGTAGGATATTTCACCCTTGTGCACATGCTTTCACACACATAGGGGAGAACTAAATAAGTCTAAGGCCCTCCTAAAAGTATTGGCTATGTAGGTAGTTACCATTGATATAGGTGTCTTTAGGGAAACTCAACATTATGAGCCCACTAACCCATTTTTCATAAAATTCATTCCAAGGGTGAATAAGGGTAAAAAGATAGTGTTTAATCAATCATCGATGATTGAAAACATGTATCCCATATCTAAATGCATCAATAAAAAGGTGACAAAAACATAAAATAGTGAATTTGGTCACATTAAAATCTAGTCATTATTATTTATTAGGCATCTACATCATAGTTAGATAATAGCATCAATGGTAATGTCCAAATCTGATGGTAGTCTACGTGGCCATAGAGTGCAATTTTCAAAATCTGATGAGTGATCTAGAATACTGATTCTATATATTTTACTCGTATTCCTAGTGAAAATCTTCTTGTACATCGTAAACTAGTTAAGTACAATTGTTTCTTATTAACTAAAATATATTTTAATAGTTTTACTTTATTATTTTTAGAAATCTTAGTTGTATATATTAATAATATTGTTTATCTAAATTTTTTATTAATTAGCCTCATATAGATTAATTTATTTCCCTTGTGTTCAAAATAATTCTATATTATTAACCCTAGATCCCAATAATATAAATTTTAGGTTAAATAAGTTTGAGCTTTATTGTAATACATGACAACCTGATTGTAGAAAGGGCATGTCTTACATAGACATGACAATTGAATTATAATGTATATAGTTAGTATTTATATCATAGCTTTGCAATAGATTAGATATAGTACATAGAATATTTTAAATGAAATAGTCAAGAGTATTAATAGGTTTCTTAAAAAAGTAATGGTTATCACTCAAAACATGCACCCATGTGAGAAAGGCTCTTACGTACATTGGCATGGGGTACTTTCATGCCTATGACCTTGGATTCAATTTTTAGAGAGTGATTTTGTGTCTTATTGTAAAAATGGGATCATTCCTTTAGGTATGGGACTATTGGGATTCTTGGGATAAACATTTGGAGTAGGCTAACTTCTTTTTATTATAAATGCACCTAGTTTAGGACAAGTGCATATACCTACAAAAAACAGAATGAAATATATAGCTATCATTAAAATTAAATTTGATAAAGGGGAAAACGGAGAAAAAAGGTAAAAGGTTTTTTGGAGTGTAAAAGGTGATTCATAAATAATAGAGAGAGCACCTCACCCCCTTAATGACATTAGAACTAAAAAATATATGAAAAATCTTAAAACATAGTGCACAACATAAGTGATTCACATGGAGGTAAGGGAACACAATACAACATTATGAGGGATAAAAAATAATCCTATTGTGGTATTAATTTGCACCCATGGAAGGAGTTTTTTAGGCTCTCTCCAACTAAGCCACAAAATGGGAACAACCTTAGACTGTGGGTATCTTATAGTGATATTGAGCCTCCAAAAAGGGTCGGTTCCCTTAGATATATCACCTAAACTAATTGTAGAGTAAAAAATATACTCTACATTTCATTTTGATTTTCAGTTGTGCACTACAAAACTCTATTCCCACATACTTTGGTTCATGATGGTGAAGTTTTGAAATAGAGCGTGGGCTTGATTCCCTTTGATTCATTTTTGTCTAAGTGTCAAAATCGAGTGGAAGCTACCAAGTGTCATTAGCCGAGGCACCTTTCATAAATTTTATAAGTTGGTCGAGACATGCCACGTATCTCATAGCAACTTAGCAAAACATGACAAGTGTCAACATCTATGTTTCATATCAGCATCTACATTTCAAATCTCTTTTAAGCTAAAGGTTTCAACAAGCTAAGTATCAGGATCAGGTGGAAAGCACCAAGTGGCAACTACAAAAGTTTTTAATTTGATTTTATAAAAGTGATGGAAAACACCACGTATCTCAGTTGAAGAGAGCGAAAGCCACCACATGTCGAGAATTGAATTATTTTCATTTTTCTTCACTGATATAGTAAAGATTGTGGTGGGTCTTAGGTTTTGTTTTTGGAGCAAGCGGAAGCTGCCAAGTGTCACTGTCTATGTAAATATGAAATGAGGCCAATTTTTTCTATAATATAAATAGAGTAAAGCAGACACTAGCACGTGTCACCTTTCACAAGTCTCTCAAAAGGTAGCTAAAAGCAATTGAGATCGCCACATATCCCCAGTTAAGTAAAGTAGAGATTACCATGTGTCCTTTATTGAGGCAATTAGAAATCAGCACTTGTCCCTATGCCTTTTAAAAGTTGCTAGGGTGAGAAATGCTATGGGTCTTATTTTTCTATTTAAATTGTTAAAGTTTTGAAGAAGTGGATTGTGATAGGTGTCAAAGGTAGAACACTCCTAAGCAAACACACAAAAGAGTATAAGTTATGCAAAAAGTGTTGTGTGTCTTCAGTAAGTGTTATGAAACATACCAAGTGTCATTATCTGGTAATAAGAAGGTTTTCAAGGAATTGGCCAAGTGCCCTCCTTTGTTTAAAATAAGGGAGCATCATGTGATCTATTTTAGCTATTGAACTACTAGAAGATAGAGCATTTTAGAATCTAAGAAATATATTCTATTACACACTTCCAGTTTGGTTAGATTTCAGTTGGGCCATTAGATTGGGAACATGCAGACAATCCAGAGTGAATCCAAGGCTATAAATAAGGGTACAAAGATCACCAAAGAGGGAGAAGGAGATACTTAGATAGAATTATCTGAGAGAATTATTGTCAAGAGTTTAGTCTTTCTAGAGCTGTGATTAGGAATATCATTTGCCTTTGTTCCATTTTCTTAAGTTAGAAAGTTTATGTAACTGTGCATGTTTTTCTGCCTCTTATGTGACTAGAGAATTAATGAGAAGATTAAATCATGTGCCTTTGTTGATATTTTTTATGTCATTGTAAAAATAGTCTAGGCTATGTTGTTAAGAGTTTTAGACTTTCTAGAACCGTGATTAGGAATATCATTTGCCTTTGTTCCATTTCCTTAAGCTAGAAATTTTATGTAACTGTGCATGTTTTTGTGCCTCTTATGTGATTGGAGAATTAATGAGAAGATTAAACCCTATGCCTTTGTTGATATTTTCTATATCAATGCAAAATCACTCTATGTTGTGAGCCTCTATTTCTATTGTTTTCATCTTTTACATTGATCATGCCTTGTTTGCTCTTAAATGTAATTGAATCTTACATATAGTCTCACTATGCTCAGGATTAAGGTCGAATTACATTTAGGCACATCACCATAGTTATATTTTCTTTCTTTCATTTGCGTTTTTATTAAAATTCCTATCCCTTTTCCTAGTATACACTTGATATAAAGAAGAAACCAGCTTCTTAAAAATCTGGAGGTTGTTTCAAGTCGCAAGTCCCACATCTTGAAACTTCCCATTGTTGGTGTTAAAAAACAAGTGCAATTTTAACCATCAATAGTTTTTTGGCATGCCCAGTGGGACACTATATTGAAGTTTCTTTCAAGATCGTATGAACTAGAGAGCTACGAGGAGTCAGAGCTGTAGAGCAGTAACCAAATGTCAGTTTGCTATAAATCTAGGTATTCTTTTGCCACCTTTGGTAACTAGTCCAAGAAGAAGAGTCAACTAGTTTATACCAATACCAAGATCAACTATGGGAGCCCTTATAGCCCCAATAAATTATGCAAGCTGGAACACAGGTAGTCCTTTGATTCTCCTAATACCACCAACCACTCGGGACCCTATCCCAGTCAATGTCTTGAAAGCTCTACCCAAATTTAGTGGGAAAGATTTTAAGACACCTGAAGAACATCCGCAAGATGTATTAGATGTCTATGCCATACATGTTGTCACATAGAAAAATGTGGCCATAAGATTATTAGCAACTTCTTTTAAAGGGAAAGCTCTAGAATGGTACTGATCCTTGACCCCAAATACCATCTCTACATGGGATCCGCTCAAAGATCTTTTCTTCGAAATATTTGAAGAGAAGGGTGATAAGTCTTGTTTATTACAATAATTGATTACCATCCAAAGGGCACCACAAGAAGCAATGACTGACTTCAATTATAGATTTTCAAAGACTTGGGAAAGAATCCCTACTATAGCTAGACCATTACTAGGTATGGCTATAGTTTTCTATCTTAAGGCTTTAAAATGAGACATATCTATTATGATTCAGTCACTTGGAGGTCAGACTCTGCTAGAGGCTTATGATTATGCAGTCAGAACTGAAAATAATTTGATAGATGATAGAAAGTTGTCTCCAAGGCCTCCCATGCCCTTGTTTCTAGATATTTCCTTGCCATTACCTCAAAACCCCTAAATCTATAGCCCCACCTATGTCTATGTACACATATCCTCAACCACCTGCTAAAGAAATTGTCCCCACTCAATCATCTGAGCTGGATGATATCAAGAATATCTTGAGGACATTTTCTAATGAGCTGATTAATATAAAAAGATAGCAGAATAATTATATTAAACCTCAATACCAGGGCTATCAAGGAAATAGATTTTCATCTCAGCTAAACCAATACTAGGGTCCTCCAAGGCAAAATAACCCTCAGCTAGCAAACCAATTACTTGCAGTCCCTACACCCTCACATACTATTCCTCCCAATTCAAATAGGGAGATTATTCCAGGGTAAAATAATTATGCAAATGGTACTATTGCTTGGTGTTTCCCTTGAAATAATGCTCATACACCTAGAGATTGTTCCATGGGTAATCTAAAACAAAAGGTGGCAGAGTAAAGAAGAATGGATGGACATTTTACAAGTTCCAGTGACAATCAAGCCTACCAGTCTTCTAATATGCAAAATTAAGTCTTAGTGGCTCAGATGCAAGGGATGTCCTTGCAACGAGAGGAAGAAATAGCCTTAGAGAATGCCTTGTTCTCATTGGTTGAAGATGAAGAATCAATTTTCTTGAACGAAGCTTCCACTTTTAAGAAACTAGTGGTGCAATCTGATTATTATACTAGATCAAAGAGAAGGATGGTAAAATAGCCTAAAGTTGTAAATAGTCATGTCAGGAGAATCCTCCATTTCAAGGACAAAGAAACACAACTGTTAGACAAGTGCCTCAGCTAGTGTAGAATCAAGTGATTCCTACACAAATTCAAAAAAAAATGAGATATTCTTATTCTCAATGAACTCAAACTCTAGGACCAATAAATGTGGTTGATCAATTGAAGAAGACTCCAGCGCAAGTATCAATATGGGATATATTGGCTATTCTAGAATAGAATACACTACTACAAGAAGATCTATAAGGCCAAGCAGTGCTCAAAGGTATTGTTATCAAAGAAGGACCTATTGAAAAGGAAAAGCTCAAAGACAGTTCATCTATAGATAATAACCCTAGTGAATATTGCACCAGAGGTAAGTAAATCCAAACCGAATCCCTTCTATTTAACTTTAATAATTGGCAAGAAACTGTTGTATTATGCAATGAATGATTCAGGGGCTAGTACCACATTAATGCCTAAGTAGATAGTTGATGCCTTAGAAATAAAGTATGAACCACTCACTAAAGGAGTCATGTAGCTAAATGGTAAAGTAGTACAAATAATAGGGAGAATTAAACAACTCCCATTAAAATTATATACTTGTCCCAATAAAATTGTAAATCAAGATGTAGTAGTGATATATATACCTCCTATTTTTGGCTTATGTTTATCAAGAGACTTTACAGCCAAGATAGGAGGATATATGTCCCTTGATTGGTCTCACCTCATCGTAAGAACCAAATATGGTTCAAAGATGAAGAGATTATTTGAGCCATTATATAAGGATCATATCACCAATGAAACAATTACAAAGTTAGAGGCAACCCATGCTATGATGAATAAAGAAGAAAGGGTTTTTGTTGAGGAGTTAGCTGAATGGACTAAACATGATCAAGAAGAGGAAAATGTTCATTTATTAGCTATGATGCAAAGTGACCCATATGGAAATCATAACTCCATGGGTCTAGGCACTTATGTCATATTTGAGGAAGATGATAAAATCCCAAATGTTTTAAGGGAAGAAAATTCAAAAGATACCTCTTTTATTAATCCTCTAGTCTCTCAACATGAATTCAATATTCTGAGTGAGAAGTCACAAGTGTATGCCTTAATCTCTGATGAAGAAGAGATAATTTTTGACTTTATTCTTACTTTTTAAGATGATGTGGAGGAGCATGGACATTTCCTTGATGATGATTTGAATGACTTGTTTGAAATCATTGGGTTAGGTTATACTATTTTCGAGGTTGTGAGCTGGTTGTAGATGAACAAGACAACATTGAGACTTAATTACATATGAAAAATTATTACAAACTTTCAAAATTATCCTTTTGAGAGATTGATAATTTTGAGGTCATTAAAGAGGATGATCACACAATAGAACTTGAGTTTGAGGTAGAAGGAGATAAGTTAATAAATGATATATATCAAAGGGCTTCTGTTGATGAGCAATAGTCATTAATTTCTTGATAAAACATACTAGTATCAAGAATAAGCATTCGACAAGATTTCAAGGACAAAAAAAGTTTATATATGTTGGAAGCATGTTTGACTCAGACTCACTTGAATACAAGCAAATCAATGTGGCATACAAAGAAAGCAAGTCACTAGAGTTACATCTAATGCAACCACTTGTTCGGCAACATAAGTCATCTTATCGTAAAGGAGACTTTAGAAATTCTTTTTTCGATCTACGAGGGAGATAAAGATACTTAATATATATAGCTAGATAGTTTCCCCTTTTTGTATTGTTTTGTTTTCCCATTTTTGTTTCCCCACTTTTCTTTTAAATAAATGTTCTTTGAACATGTAGTCAATAGCTCAGAGAGTTTTTCAAAATCTTTAAAATTTCTCAATGCATTGAATGTCTCCCAAATCTTTAGAAATCCCCAAGGTACCTTGCAATGCCACTTGCATAACATGTTTGCCTCACTGTCCCATAAAGATTGAGTACGATTTGCTAATGGTTATCCAAGTTTAATGCCATTTTGAGACTTGATAGGTCAATAAATACCTCTTAGCAAGAATTAAAGCTTACAAGTTCTCAAACATTCCTACATTTGCAAGAAAATATCCTACTACTTGCATTTCTTAGTGCCTAGTAAACTTGCTTCAATGAAAGTGTTTAAATTTTGATAAAGTTCATACCAGTTATCATAGAAAAGATATAGAGATGGAGGGAGCACAGTCTTCACAACAAGGAGCTAGGATGTATAAATCCCTTGATAAGTTTCTTGTGAGTAAGCCATATGCTTCATCTCTTGCACAACCATTGAAGACTTATCCAAGGACCAGAATCCCTGAAATTGGTTAAGCAAGTGACCCAGGAAAGATAAAAGATTATGCAGATGGAGTCATGGACCCAATCCTTCAAAGAGCAAGTGACAAAACTCTTAGAGAAGGGGCACACCAAAGGTGTCTACAGAGGACCAGAGTAGGGAAATATGAGACATTTTTCATGAGGATATGGACTTCACAACTGGCATAATTCATTATCCTAGCTGTACATACATGCCCTAACTTGGTCAAATTATGCACAGACTTATTCCATGTACCCTTAAGCACCATTTAATAGGGCCCATTCATTGTGCAAATCACACCACAAGATATCAAAGATATGTTAGCCCTATATCATGATAAGATAGTTACATTTTCCACTATTGTTAAAATACAAAGAACATGGGCAAACATCAATACCTAGTTGAGGTTTTTGAGATCTGAATTGCAAATGGGTGATGACGACAATATTATGCCTACACTCCCTGTAGCAAGAACCCAATTCACACAAGATAGCTAAGATGCACTATCTATGATGGCTTTCATCTTTGGCATGAAAGATGATATGGTGGTTTATGGAGAAAAAATGGCTATTCTCTTTAGGCTGAAGATCATTGACAAAACTCAGGAGTATAGGCTTGACTTTTCTAAACAAATTACTTTCTCAATGGTAGAACAACTGACGCAGTTCAAATCTAAAGGGGTTTTTAGGTAATCTTCTTATTTTTTTCACCTCATGTTATTTCATAATTCTAACCTCTTTTCCTAACATATGTATCTTGATATGTATGACCCATGTTTTGATCTCCAAAGGACCATTCTTATGTCTGCATGGACACATATTTTGTCAAAGACTAGTGACCCATATGAATTTTGGGAATTATTTGTTACCCCTACTTTTTGTCACCTTAGCCTTAAACCAGCTATGAATAGACTATTCCCAAGTGTTTAAAACCTTCTGGCCAGTTGCCTAATTCCTTGTGATTTCTATTTTGGATCTCGCCATACAATTATAAGAGTCCATGGTTTATGTGGGGAACCAATGTTACTACCTAAGATTTTAACTCTTAGGTTAGCATTCTTAGAGGTCACCAAGTAGGTATCTATAGTAGGTAATGAATATGGATCTGGGAAGAAGATAAAAATGTATGACCTTCCATGGATGACAACCAACATGGTTTTGGAAACTAGAGATGCCAAAGTTGTGTTACTCAAAAAGCTAGCCTTTCTCGGTTTCCTACTAGTCAAAGACAAATGGGTATATGGCCCAAATGGTTTCATCACTTCCTAGATAAGGACTAATAGGGTTGCAACTAGAATTGCACATGAAGGCCACCCCTTTTGGGAGAATAGAAAAAATCCTAGGGAAGACACTCTTGGATTTTATGTTGAATTAACAGACTTGCCCTTCCACAAAATAGACCTTGGGAAACATTCTATGTTAAATAGAGGGATTATGATCCTAAAGTCAAAATGACTTCTGGCTTAAGGAGGACACTAAAGAATAAAGATTAGGATGCTAAGAAAATAGAAGCCTATTAGAAATATAGGCAAGAAATTTGTCAAACAACCCATTCTTTTAGGAATGTGGACTCAGATGAGAGATAGGAAGAACTCTGGGATGAATGCCATCTCTCCCCTATATCTATCCTAGAGACAAGTAATTTGCTGACACCACGTGTAGAGCTAGAATCTAGAGTAGGGTCAAGCTAAGAGTCACAAGGCTCAGGGCAAACTATAGCTATAGTAATTATATCAGTTTGGACCCAATCTCTCAGTGTTATGGAAAAGCAAAAGAGTGTGGTGTCTTCACCACTAAAAGCTTCCCCATTAGGAATAGTTATTGAAGTTCCCAGTTCTCCACAAGCATCACTAATGGTAGTAGTAGATGTGGAAGGAAAAAGAACATAGCCAGAAGAAGAGACAACCAAGAAGTGAAAAAGGGTGCAATTTTAGTTTGATTCAGAAGAGGAAACATAACCTTCACATTGCTAATTATAGAGTACTGTAATTGCTCCTCAGGTAAGTATTATTCCTCCTCCTTCTTAAACTCATTCTTCTCCTATTGGCATGATGATTTCATCTAGCTAGATGACATCCCCTGCCACCTCTTTTGTTCCCATTTCTCACTTTGCCCCATCCATTGTACCTCAAGCTTTAAAATTACCTCATTTTTCCCCTATGTTCCCAAGAAACTTTCCCCTCAGATTACCCATAGCCAACAATTGGCTATTCAATATGGTTTACCATAGGGACATCCTTTTATGGGTGGGCACATTGCCTTTCCTTCTACCTTCTAGACCCAAGCAAATGCTACTAAGAAGGCAAGGAAAGCCCTAATAGAGAACAATAAGATCAAGGAAAATAAGGCATTGGCTATACCCCATCTGTGGTCACAATTTGACCCCATTCAATAGCAATTGACCGTGACTCATTTGTCACCAAATGTAATCAAGCCAACTAAGTAGATGTAACTAGAGGACTACATGATGAATGGTCTAGCCATAGACATGTCCCTCTTTAGGCCACAAGACAAAATTGAGTTGCTAATTGAATCCACTTCTATAGTTGCTAAAGACTACTTGAAGACATCAAGGAGGCTACAGAAGATGGAGGTCGATTTAGCCAAGGAAAAGGCAAACTATAACAATTTGACCATATAAATCAATAAGAAAGACAAAGAAATAGAGAATATGAATAAATAATTGTAAGATACTATTTCTCTTCAGACTCACCAGGTAGTCTAGGCCCAAAATGATTCCTTAAAAGTAGGGCTAACACAGGTAAATGATGTAGTAATGACCCTAAGGTAGGAAAAAGTAGCATTACAAGAAAAATGTGAGGAACACTTGCTATAGGTTACCCAATTACAATAGAAGATGCTAAGTGAATAGAATAATACTATAGCTATACAAGCCCAATTTCAAGCAGAGCAACAAAGAGTAGCATAATTAACACTAGAGCTAGCCAATAGGCTAAGGAATGTCAGAGTCTTAAGTCTGGTGAAGGAGCTCTATGAATCTATATGGAAAAGAATCTCCTTGGAGATTATTTAGCTCAGGCCTTCTCTCAAATTCCTACTAAATGCATAGAAATTATGCAAAAAGGTGGAAAATTCAGTTGTAAACACTCTGACTATAGTTTCTTAGGAGAGTAATGGACTCTAAAATGTTGCTACAAAAGCTTTATGATGTAATGGATGCTACGTTGTCAGTATTAGGAATTGAGAATAGAATGGTCGCTACTAAGCAAGTGAATGAGGTTCTCATTTGTAATTCTATAGCCATCAGTTGCAGAGAGCTCTTAGATGTCATGAAAGAAGGAATCAGTGAAATGAAATAGCATATTGAAGATTTGTGCAATTAGGTCTTCCTTCTCCATTTCATGATGACAACACAGTGCTAATGGTTGATGTAATTAAACCTTTGTTTTTGGCTAAATAGAATGATCAGATAGTTTTTCAAGATTTAAGGGATGATTCATCAATCCCTGAAGTAAAAGCTATCTTGGTTCCTGTTTCCCAGCTTGAATTCAAAATGAAGGCTATGGTTCAAACTTTGCAAAATTTTTCACACAAGGATATTATTAACCTTGATTTAGCCTTCAATGAATTATAAAATAAGTAGGGGTTATTTGACAATGAGTGGTCCACCTACCAAACAACATTGCTAAAGCTATAATTTTGAAATTTTGATCTAGCAGAAGTTGTGGTTTCTTTTTGAGCAGGCTCAAAATTCTTTAGGGTCGCCAATAACTGTAGAGTGAAAAATATACTCTAAATTTCATTCTAATTTTTAGTTGCGCATTGAAAAAAAAAATTCCTATATACTTTGGTTCGTGATGGTGAAGTTTTGAAATAGATTTTGGGCTTAATTTCCTTTTGATTCATTTTTGTCTAAGTGTCAAAATTGAGTGGAAGCTACCAAGTGTCATTAGCCAAGGCACCTTTCATAATTTTTATAAGTTGGTCAGGACATGCCACGTATCTCAAACAACTCAATGTAATGTGACAAGTGTCAACATCTACGTTTCATATTGGCATCCATGTTTCAAATCTCTTTTTAGTAGAAGGTTTCAACAAGCTAAGTATCAGGATCAGGTAGAAAGTGCCAAGTGGCAACTATGGAAGGTTTCAATTTGCTTTTCTAAAAGCAATGGAAGATGCCACATATCCTAGCTAAAGAGAGGAAAAGCCACCACGTGTCAAGATGTACATTATCTTCATTTTGCTTCACCGATATAACAAAGACTATGGTGGGTCTCAGGTTTTGTTTTTGGAGCAAGTGAAAGTTGCCAAGTGTCATTGTCCATGTAAATATGAAATGAGGCTAATTGTTTCTATAATATAAATAGAGTAAAGTAGAGACCAGCATGTGTCACCTTTTGTAGGTCTCTCAAAAGGTAACTAAAAGCAGTAGAGATCGCCACATATCCCTAGTTAAGTAAAGCAGAGATTGCCATGTGTCCTTTGTTGAGGCAAGTAGAAATGGCCACTTGTCCTTATGCATTTTAAAAGTTTCTAGGGCAAGAAATGCTATGAATCTTATTTTTATATTTAAATTTTTAAAGTTTTGAAGTAGACTACGATAGGTGTCAAAGGCAAAACACTCCTGAGTAAAGACACAAAAGAGTATAAGTTACGTTGAAAGTGTCGCGTGTCTTCAGTAAGTGTTGCAAAACACACCAAGTGTCATTCTCTGGTAATAAGAAGGTTTTCAAGGAATTGGCCAAGTGTCCTCTTTCATTTAAAAAAGGGAGCATCTTGTGATTTGTTTAAGCCAATGAACTGCCAAAAGACAGAGTGTTATAGAATCTAAGAAATATCTTCTGTTAGACACTTCTAGTTTAGTTAGATTTCAGTTGGGCTGTTAGATTGGGAACACATAGATAATCTAGAGTGAATCCAAGGCTACAAATAAGGGTGCAGAGATCACCAAAGAGGGAGAAGGAGATACTTTGAGAGAATTTTTTGAGAGAATTATTATCAAAAGTTTAGACTTTCTATAGCTATGATTAGGAATATCATTTGCCTTTGTTCCATTTTCTTAAGTTGCAAAGTTTATGTAACTGTGCATGTTTCTATGCCTCTTATGTGACTAGAGAATTAATGAGAAGATTAAATCCTATACCTTTATTGATATTTTTTATGTCATTTCAAAAGTAGTCTAGGTTGTGTTGTCAAGAGTTTTAGACTTTCTAGAGCTGTGATTAGGAATATCATTTGCCTTTGTTCCATTTTCTTAAGTTTGAAAGTTTATGTAACTATGTATGTTTTTGTGCCTCTTATGTGACTGGAGAATTAATGAGAAGATTGAACCCTGTGCCTTTTTGATATTTTTTATATCACTACAAAAGCAGTCTATGCTGTGAGCCTCTGTTTATATTGTTTTCATCTTTTACATTGATCATTCCTTGTTTGCTCTTAAATGTAATTGAATCTTACACATAGTCTCACTATGCTCAAGATTAATGTCAAATTACATTTAGGCACATTGCCATAGTTAGATTTTATTTCTTGTATTTGTGTTTCTATTAAAATTCCTATCCCTTTTCCTAGTATACACTTGATATAAAGAAGAGACCAGCTTCTTAAAAATTTGGAGGTTGTTTCAAGTCGCAAGTCCCACATGTTGAAACTTCCCATTGTTGGTGTTAGAAAACAAGCACAATTTTAACCATCAATACTAATATCTTATTTTGAAAAAGGGAGAAAAATAGACAATAATTCATGAAAACATGTAAAAGGAGGTGATACACTAATGTTTTAAATCACTTATAATGATACAAGACACACACTAATCGACACTTTAAAACCAATGAATGTCACTTCACTCACTCTTTGATCATATTTCATATAATTATTTCACAAAAATGCAGGAACTAGATATCAATCTAGCATGGGAGGATAGTTATCCACTTTCGAACCAATCAACAAACTATCTATTTATATTAGTATGACTTGTGAAAGCTAAAAATAACTTCATGAAGGTGAGAAAACTCATAAAGAGGAAAATGAAATCAAACATTCAGTTAGACACATCAATGAATTTATGGAACATACTTTAATTCAGCTTGTAAATGGAGGAATTCAATATTTTATTGCATCAAATAGGTGTTGCAATATAAATTTAGCATAGCCTCAACATGCCAAAACATAAGAGTCTCTTGCTCTAAAAAAATATTTGAGAGAGCTTAATAGGGGAAGAAATGGATGATATATAGAAAATGGGAAGCATGAATCAATAAATGAGGCCCACCCACCTTTTTATCAATTAACATTAATCATTATCAACAAATTAACCATTGATCAGCTCTAAATGGCTCGTAAGCCTTTATCAATGGTTTAGAAATATAGTAGAAGACAAGAAATTTTTAAAGATGATGAGTCATGATCCATTACAATGGCAAAATCCCCAAAGACTTTGAAACTGCATTGAATGCTCTATCTACATTCTCTAACCTCCAAATTTTCCATCTTCTCAATGAACACATATCACTATAACTCATCTTGATATGCTTTTTATGCTATCAAATAATAACTTTGAATTTATTCATATGGTGTCCCTTCAGAACATAATATTTAGAAGACCATTCCCCCACACCAACTTCTTTCTCTATCACAACTTCACCATTACTCCAAAACCTTGGCATAGGTCCTTTATATATGAAAACCAATTCCCCTATTGGTTTTCATATAGACATAATTGCAATGAATATCTATAGGTGTCTGGTTTCTTGATCATGGACAAAATCTAAAACTTATGTTTGAAATTTTTTTAGAGGTTTCTATTGAGATTTAATGGCATCTTTCGATTCTATAAGGCTGGGTATGATAACCTAAATCGTATCTTAATTTTGTATTTATGCCTTTACCTGCTTAGGTGGTAAAATCCTTTGATCTAATGTGTCTATTTACATGACATTCCCCTTACCATGTTATTTTTTATCATATTTAAAAATATGACTTTTTGTTGATTTAATCACGTGTCCTCACTTTGTGCCTTCTAGGACTTGATCAAATCTACTCCATTGATTTCCTTGGAAGTCTCCTAGATTTGACCTTCATCATTATCATTGATATATGATCTATATTCTAGATTGTGCCACTTTTCAAGCCCACATTTATCCTTAGTATCTTACTATCAATTTCATGCAGTTAACATGCTTTCACCATGTGACAATCTCATATGCAATTTGGGCTCTTTGATTCATTGACCTCATGTTCAATGTCAATCTACTTTGTATGGTTGAATGTGTGCCATTGATCTTTCTTATTTCTTAATCGAATATCCATCATTGATTTGATAAGTAACTATAATCATGATGCTTATCATCAATGCATTTAATCTTAGGATAAATTGATATTTTGACTTTGATCTCATCATTAGATCTTTCATGCATGATTTAATGCACACCGTCGATATTTTTTTAACTTGATGATTTGTTTGATCACCTACATATTGATATTTGATCCCAACCTCCAAGATCATGCATCTTGTTGACCCTATGCTCAATTTTAATCTCATTAAGGATTTTGAATCTAAATAGATATTTATTGTGGATTTAGTTTGATATTCCTAGGCATGTCTCGTACTATTAAATCACTTTTAAAGGCTTATATCTTTAGATAGAAATGTCATCAAGACATAAAATTTGTAATGGATGATCTTATCACTAAAACACATCATTTTCATGTAATCCTTCTCCTTCATTGAATTTCTAAGTACACTTATCTAATGCTTCTACAAACTAACCTGTTCATTCCTTCATGATGTGTTATGATAGTCTGGTTTCCAATAATCACATTGAGGAGTTTTCAAGACTATCTCGTTGATTCATAAGACAAATTGGAATAGTATGCAAAGTTTTAAATGGTAGGGGTGACAATTTGGCCTATGATGTCAAAATTGTTAACATTTTAGTGACTCATCTAGGAAACATGCTCACTATGGTTGAGAACAAGAACATTTACAAACTCTTTAACTCATAAATAATGATATATATGATCTATGACCACAAGAAACATTCTTATCTAAAATAAGATAACTCCTTCCTCTAAAACAAGAAAACAAACACACAAAATAGGGAAACTAACAAAATAAATGTGTAATAAATCACTTAGTTAGGACAAAACACAAACAAACTAATGTGTTATAATAGCACTTGGATGAAAACAAGTGAAATAACTATGTACAAGGAACCTAGCTTCCTCAATAGCAATGTTTTAGATGTATCCCATTAACTAGGATAGGAAGCTCCTAGCCATCCATCTTTTCAACTTAGAAGGCATTATGGGATTTGTAGTTTGAGATTGTGTATGGACCACTCCAAAGATATTCAAACTTTGTATGTCTTCTTGGCTTAGATCATCATCCCACTTGAGGACCAAATCTCCTTCTTTGAAACTTTCTAAAAAAGCTCTTTTGTCAAAGGATCTTTTCACTTGTGTTTGGTGGGTTTCCATGGCACATATAGACTAATTTATAACCTCTTAAAACTCCATAATCTTAGATTATATAATATTTATTGGTTCATTCTCCAATAACTCAAGTTGATAAATTGGTTCTAAAGTAGGAAACCCAAGAGAAATAAGTAATCTTTATTCCTTAACATATACCAACTTGTATGGAGAGTTGAATATTGATATTTTTTAGGTGATCTTATTAGTCCATAAAGCTAATTTCAACTTTAGATACCATGACCTATGATTAGCTTCAGTAGTCCTTCCTATGATCTTCAATAGGTTCTTATTTATGGACTCATCAAGGCCATTACCTTGTAGATAGTGATTTGATGAAGTGCTGAGATAGACTTCATGTTGAACAGCCCATTGGCTAATCTTAGTCCCTACAAAGGCCATAGAATTATCATAAATAATGGTTGAAGAGACTCCAAATCTAGTAATCAAACCTTCATAGATGTTTTGAACATTGGATTTATTTACTTGTTTCATTACTACTGTTTATATCCATCTAGTGAAGTAATCTTTATCGATTAATATCCATTGATATCCTACACTTGAAAGAGAATTAATTAGACCAAAAATCCCCATTGGATAAAGTGCTCATCCATTTCAATTGGTTAGGGGGGAAAGGCTACAAGTTTCACTTTTCTTACAAACATAGGACATTTTTTGCACTTTCTAACCCATGCATGACAATCCCTAAATATGTTAGGCCAATAATATCCACTTCCCATGATCTTAAGGCTTATGGTATTTACTAAATAATGCCCTCCACCATGTCCATCATATAACTACTAAATCAATATTTGTGTTAGGATTGGCTCTATGCATCTTAGTAACATGCCATTGATATATTTTTTGAATAAAACACCATCAATAAGAAGAAATGGAATTGATTGTATCCTAAAATATCTTCTTTTTAAGGCATTTATATGAGAGGGATAAATACCATCTTAGAGATATCTTACCAAGTCATGAAACCAAATTGAAGGTAAGGTTTGATCAGCTATAACCTCTTCATCATTTAACACCAAAACCATATGATTATTAAGGTGTGGAGCCTAAAAGCTTCACATATGAGTGCATTACCAAAGTTGTAGGTTTACACAGTCACTGGCGTCGGTCAGGAGAGACCGACGTCGGTCTGGTGCAATTGAAGAGACGCTGGTGTCGGTAGTGGATCGGCTGACGTCGGTCACAGGCAAGCAGGCAAGAACCGGTGTCAATTACCTGTGCATCTAGAATGTTATTTCCGAGGACAGAAGCGAGTGTGTGCATGATGAGTTTAAGTCTTAGTCTTAAGTTCACATTTCTATTATTAGTAAGATTGCTTTTAGAGCCCTTGTTTAAGAGGCTTACCTGTTGGTTGTAAGTGCATGCTCAGGTTTCCTAATTCTATATGTAGAATCAAATCTTCTTAGCTTTGTGTGATTATTGTAGTAGTTCATTGTATGTGAATGTTGAAGAACAGTACAGATTGTATCAATCTAGGTTGTTGGATTTGATTATACTTGAGAGAGAGAGCTCTTAAGGGATAGAGATCTAGAGAGAGATCTTGTGCATCTGAGAGAGGTGTGGAAGAAAGAAGTTTCTTCAATTGTATTCCTTTTGTAAAGAGTTTTAATACAAGTTTTTAGGGTGGTTTCTTGTATCTCTTGTTCTTTACTATTATCTAATTCTAGTTACTTATCTATCTAATTTAATTTCATGGTTTATTGCTTTCATAAGTGTAATCTATTGTTGGTTGATCCCCAACAAGTGGTATCAGAGCCTTGGTTGTAGGTTTAGAGTTTGATATCCAATAATTGGTATCAAAGCTCAGGTTCACTAACAGGTGGTTCAAATCTGTGTAGTGTGTATTGATTACAGGTTGCTCATAAGAGTTTCTATAGGGATTTCTATTTGAGTGGGAGAAGCAATGGTAGATGAAAGTAAACTAAGAATGGAGAAGTTTAATGGCAAAAACTATCAACATTGGAGAATGCAGATAGAGGACTATCTGTATCAGAAGGATATATACTTACCGTTAGGTGGGATTGCAAAGAAGCCCACAGACATGGAGGATGAAGAATGGGAAGTTCTTGACAAAAAGACTATGGGGTCTATAAGACTGAGTCTAGCATCTACTGTGATATCTAATTTATCATAGGCAAAAACAATGGTAGAGTTGATGACTACTCTAGCAAATTTGTATGAAAAACCCTCAGCTTCTAATAAGGTATATCTTATGAAGCAGCTATTTAATTTGCATATGCAGGAAGGTGGATCTGTATCTAATCACCTGAATGATTTCCATGGTATTGTAAATCAATTAAGTTCAGTCAAAATTGTATTTGATGATGAAATTAAAGCTCTTTTAATATTATGTTCTTTGCCTGAAAGCTGGCATAGCTTAGTGATGGCAGTTAGCAATACTGCATCTGCATCAAATATTTTAAAAGTAGAGGATGTTTTTAGTGTTATCTTGAATGAGGAAATTCATAGGAAAAGCACAGAAGAGACATCTGGGAATGCTTTAAGTTTTGAGAGTAGGGGAAGGAAAAAAGAGAAGAGTAAGAAAGGGAGATCAAGATCCAAGTCTAAGGGGAAAGGCAGATCCAAATCCAGAAATGGTAGAAGGCCACAATGCCAGAATTGTGGAAAGATGGGGCACATAAGCAGAGATTGCTGGTCAAAGCCTAAGGAGGACAATCAACATGAAGGAAAAGAAGAAGCAAAGGTTGCAGGTATTGCACAAGATGCTTTAAAATTCTCTTTGCATAATAATATAGAATCTTGGGTGTTAGATTCTGGTGTATCTTTTCATGCTACCCCTAATAGGGAATATTTCTATGACTATATCCATGGAGATTTTGGAATAGTGTATCTAGGGGATGATGAACCCTATAAAATTATTGGCAAAGGTAAAGTGCAGCTGAAAATGTAGAATGGCAACACATGGGTGTTGAGAGAAGTTATGCATGTTCCTAGCTTGAAGAGAAATTTGATTTCTGCAGGAAAGTTAGGGGATGAGGGTTGTACAATAACTCTCACAGCAGAATCTTGGAAGGTGACCAAGGGTGCACTTGTTATGGCAAGAGGTAAGAGAGTAGGTACTATCTATTTGTGTAATTGTGTTACTAACAATTCTCCTTCTGTATTATCTACTTTAGATGTGGATGCAAAATTATGGCACTCAAGGCTTGGCCACATGAGTGAGAAGGGGATGTCAATTCTTAAGTCTAAAGGTAAGCTTTCAGATTTGAAAAGCATGGATCTAGAATTTTGTGAGCACTGTGTATTTGAAAAATAGAAAAGGGTTAGTTTTCTCAAGACTCGGTCTACAAAGAAGAAGCATAAGTTGCAGCTTATTCACACAGACGTGTGGGGACCGGCTCAGGTTGCTTATATTGGAGGATCATAGTACTATGTTTTATTCATAGATGATGTTACAAGAAAGGTATGGATCTACTGTATTAAGAATAAATCTAATGTATTTGAGACTTTTAAGATTTGGAAAGCTATGGTTGAGAATGAAACAGGCAAAAGATTAAAGCACCTGAGATCTGACAATGGTGGAGAGTTCTACAGTTATAAGTTCAACTGGTATTGTTACATGTATGGAATCCATAGGCAAAGAATGGTTCCAAGGACACCTTAGCAGAATGGAATTGCTGAAAGGATGAACAGAACAATCATGGAGCGTGCAAGATGTATGAGATTGCATGTTGGTTTGCCTTTAGAGTTTTGGGCAGAAGCTGTTGACACTGTAGTGTACCTAATTAATAGAGGACCATCTACAGCTCTAGATGGTGGAATTCCAGAAGAGGCTTGGATAGGTAAAAAGGTAGATCTCTCTTTTCTCAAAGTTTTTGGTTGTGAAGCCTTTGTGCACGTAGATAAGGAAAATAGAAAGAAGCTCGATGCTAAGTCTATGAGGTGCACGTTTATTGGCTATGGCTCAAATGATTTTGGTTTTAGATTTTGGAATCTAGGAACTAACAAGGTAATTAGGAGCCATGACATTGTTTTCAATGAAAAAGTGATGTATAGTGATCAGCTGAAGAAGTTGAATCAATCTGGGCAGAGCAATAGTGAATTGGATGAGGTGATGGTCCAAAATGAGCTTGCAGGAAAAAGAAATAATCACTTGTAGGAAAACATAGAGACTGATGTTGGTAGGATAGGAACCAGCGTCGGTAGAACAGAAACCAAGGTCGATCATATAGAGACCAATGTCAGCAGGACAGGCACCAACGTCAGTCAGGCAGAATCGGTGTCGGCCAGTAACAGGTCTGGAGGTGACCGAGGTTGGTCACTGTTAGAGAATTTGGGTGGACAGTGTGTTGTGAATGAGTCTCAGACACCCATCAGGAGGTCTAAAAGGGTAAGTAAGCCTCCAATTAGATATTCTCCTTCATTATTATATTTATTGCTAACTGATGGTGGAGAACCAGAGAGTTTTGAAGAAGCAATACAGGTGGAGTCCAAGAGTCAGTGGGAGCGTGGCATGGTTGAGGAGATGGAGTCCTTAAGAGAGAACCAAACATGGGATTTGGTTGAATTGCCAGCTGGTAAGAGAACACTGAAGAATAGATGGACCTACAAGTTGAAAGAAGGTGAGAATGTACAGATGAGATATAAGGCCAGATTGGTAATGAAAGGATTTGCACAAAAGCCAGGTATAGATTTTGGTGAGATTTTTTCTCCTATTGTTAAAATGACTTCTATACAGATTGTATTGTCTTTGGTTGCTGTTGAGGATTTGCATCTTGAGCAGCTACATGTTAAGACAACATTTCTTCATGGAGATTTGGATGAGGAAATTTATATGGAATAGCCGGAAGGATTTGAGGTCAAAGGTAAGGAGAAGTTAGTGTGCAAATTCAAGAAAAGCTTGTATGGCCTCAAGCAAGCTCCTAGATAGTGGTATTTGAAATTTGACAGGTTTATGACTGAGCATGGCTACAGTAGGTGTCAATCTAACCATTGTGTGTATTTTAAGATATTGGGTAATGGTAGATATATTATTCTATTGTTGTATGTAGATGATATGCTGGTTTTAGGATCACACATGCAGGATATCTCTGAGCTTAAGGTGAAATTAGCTCAAACATTTGCTATGAAGGATTTGGGAGCAGCAAAGAAAATCCTTGGCATGAGCATTAAGAGAGATAGGAAAAATCACAGGTTGATATTGTCTCAAGAGGATTATGTGTACAAGGTGTTGAAATGGTTCAATATGCAGGATGTTAAACTGGTAAGCACACCTTTGGCTGGACATTTTAAATTGAGTAAAGAACAATGTCCTAATTCACATGATGAGGTAGAGTACATGAGTAAGGTTCCATATTCTTCCACAGTAGGGAGTTTAATGTATGCAATGGTGTGTACTAGACTGGATATTGCCCAAGCAGTGGGAGTTGTAAGTAAGTATATGGCTAATACAGGTAAGGAACATTGGAAAGCAGTTCAGTGGATCCTTAGATATCTGAGAAGAACTAGCAGTAGGCACTTGTGCTATGGAGGTTTAGATACTTCTCTACATGGTTATGTAGATTCAGATATGGTAGGTGATTTGGATGGCAGGAGGAGCACTATAGGTTATGTTTTCACTATATGTAGTATGGCGATTAGCTAGATATCTAAGTTACAAAAGCTTATTGCCTTGTCAGCTATAGAAGTAGAGTATATTGTAGCCACAAAAGCTAGCAAAGAGATGATATGGATGACACGGTTCATAGAAGAGCTTGGAAGGGAGCATGGGAGTTACATATTGTACAGTGACAGTCAGAGTGCAATCTATTTTGCTAAGAATTCAGCCTTTCATTCAAGAACCAAGCACATACAGCTAAGGTACCACTTCATACGGTAGGTATTGGAAGATGGTGATTTGAAGCTGGAGAAGATCCATATAGATAGGAATCATGCTGATATGTTAACCAAGTTGATTACAAAGGAGAAGTTGCATCTTCATTCAACTTCTGTTGGTCTTCATGATTGAGTTGAAGATAGAAGAGCTAGAAGATGTTGCTGTATAGGTACTGGTGTAGCTGTTTATCTCCAAGTGGGAGATTGTTAAGGTGTGGAGCCTAAAAGCTTCACATATGAGTGCATTACCAAAGTTGTGGTTTACATAGTCACTGGAATTGGTCAGGAGAGACTGACGTCAGTTCGGTGTAGTTGAAGAGACACTGGCGTCGGTAGTGGATCAGTCGACGTCGGTCACAGGCAAGCAGGCAGGAACTGGTGTCAGTTACCTGTGCATCTAGAATGCTATTTCCAAGGATAGAAGCAAGTGTTTGCATGATGAGTTTAAGTCTTAGTCTTAAGTTTGCATTTCTATTATTAGTAAGATTGTTTTTAGAGCCCTTGTTCAAGAGGCTTAACTATTGGTTGTAAGTGCATGCTCAAGTTTCCTAATTCTATATGTAGAATTAGATCTTAGCTTTGTGTATCAATCCAGGTTGTTGGATTTGATTGTACTTGAGAGAGAGAGAGCTCTTAAGGGATAGAGATCTAGAGAGAGATCTTGTGCATCTGAGAGAGGTGTGGAAGAAAGAAGTTTCTTCAATTGTATTCCTTTTGTAAAGAGTTTTAATACAAGTTTTCAGGGTGGTTTCTTGTATCTCTTGTTCTTTGCTATTATCTGATTCTAGTTACTTATCTATCTAATTTAATTATGTGGTTTATTGCTTTCATAAGTGTAATCTATTGTTGGTTGATCCCCAACAATAATTATCCTCCTTCAATTCTCAAGATAGATAATCATAAAGTCCTTTTCCTTTCATTGGCTTTATGACCTTGATTTTCACATCATACTCCATTACCTTAGTTATCCAACCAACTCTTTTCTCATTTATTTATTTGTTTAATAGAAACTCTTTGATACTTAGATGGGCAACCATCAGGTGTAACTTATTATTAGGAAACAAGTATCTAAATTTACTAACATAACTTATAACTAAAACTACATATTTTTCAACAAAAGAGTAGTTTGTATCATATTATTCCAAGACTTGACTAAATAAGACTATTGGTTGTTCTAAAGTCTCATGGTTTTGTTGCATAAGAATGCCTTAAATCGTGTCTATGTTAGCATAATTGTACAAAATAAAATCCTTTTTGAAATATAGGTTTATGAGTGTATGAGAACTAGTTATAGCCTCCTTGATCTCTTCAAAAATATTTACCCCTTCCTTGGACCAACTAAAACTCTATTTCTTCTTTAACATGGTTGTAAGTGGTTTAGATAAAGTGGTAAAATGTAAAATATATATTTTTATAAAATTTATCTTCCCTAAGAAGCTTTACAAATCCTTCTTATGATTGGGAAGGGATAATTCTAGAATTAAATATATTCTTTTAGGATCTATACTCAAACCATGTTTTGAAATCACATTCCCAAAGAGCTTATCTTCATGAACTAAGAAGACACACTTTTTGGGATTTTGAGACACCATAAATTTCCTACACCTTTCAAACACTTTTTTAAGATGAGCCATGTGCTCACTTTCACTCTTTTATAACACTATTATGTCATCAAAATAAACAAGTATAAACCTATTAAAAAGGCCCTAGAATTTCACATCCATGGCTCTTTAAAATTTTTCTCTAGTATTGGATAAAAAAGGGCATATCTCTATATACAAATCCCCCTGACTTTATGGTGAAGGTTATCTTGAATTTGTCTTATTCTTTAACCAAAAATTAGTTTTAACCACTATATCCATATAAAAAAGAAAATCTCTATGAAATTGCAACCAGCTATAGAATTTTTTTCCATAGATGGTAATGGATAATGATCTTTAGGGGAAGCCTTATTCAAATACAAGAAGTCAGCACATAGTCTAATTTCAAAATTATTATTTTGTATTGGAATAATGTTTTCCACCAAACTTGAGTGCTTTATTGGAAATATTATAGATAACTCTATGATCTTGTAAAGCTCATCTCTCATTAAAGGCTCAAGCTTTAGAATGATAAGCCTATGTCTTTATCTCATTATTTTAGTTTCAACCTCTAAATCAATGGTGTGTTGAGCTATACTTGGATAAAATCCTTTTAGATCACTATATTTCCATGTAAACACATCAAAAAAACTTGTGCATAATTCAATGAAAGTTTCTTTCTATGAAAGAGTGCATACCTTCCCCAACTTCAAGTTTTTACTAGCTACAATCTCTACATTGGCATAGTGTTCCTCCTTTGTTGATAAAGACAACTTTTAATTTCTCAACTCATATTTACCATTGAATATGTTCTAAAGTGTGAAAAATCCATTGGGAAACTTATTTTCTTTTAGTTGCACAATCTTATGACATATTGATACAAGAACTTTGATTTATTTCTTAAGGAAAAATCTGCCTCTTCTTGCAAGAACTTGACAATTTAATTTACAATTCTCATGGTTTTATATAATATAAGGCCTTACAACCACCTTAATATTTGACTAGTTTTTTCACTTTTCATATTGGCTAGGATACTAAATTATGCCACAATGGTAACCAATCTATTTTCATGTTTATTCTCATATCTTGGTATTGCCTGAATGTTGAAAGATTGAAAATACTCAGGTAAGTCCCACAACCTATTATTATAATATATAATCAATAATTTATTGTATAAATTAAGGCCTCTTGGTGAATTAAAAGTTCACTATCACCAAAAACCTACAAGGTGTTGACTTTCATCTTTTTAGCCCACTGCAATCCAAGAACTATCACTTCATATTTTGCCACATTATTTGAAGAACCAAACTAAAATTTAATAGAATAAAAATACATTTTATTTTTTGGATAAATTAACATCATTATATCCATATTACCATTATTATTTATTGATCCATCAAATTAAAATTGGCGTAGACCATCACTAGACTCGTCATCTTTCATGATGACTAGAATTGGTACATCATTCTCATGGAGGCAACAAACACCAAATCCATATTATTAAATTAGCTTATAAGGATAATTATAATACAAGTTGGAAGCCCACTAATGAAGGAAAAAATATGGAACTCTATCTAAAAGAGATTCATCTTCCACTCCACTATTTTTTAGTACCTCATCTAAGATGATACAGTTAGTGTTTAACACACTTGGCATATATGGCTCTAAATAGAAACGCATGATAAGTTTATAATGTATTTTCACTTTTGTAACATACCTAGTTTTAAACACCAAATATATCTAATTAGATGATAAGTATCCTCCAATATTTAAGGAGAAGTCCCTTGATATACACATAGAAAATTAGGGAGGCAAGTCCACCATCATTACATCTTACTGAATGGTAACATTGGAACAAGCATGTATTATCAACTTTATAAATTTTATAATGCCTAATATCTTTGTTGGTGATCCATATAGTTACAATACTCCTTTAGTATATGGTTCATAAAGAAGACCATGTTTGTCTGAAATTTGATTAGGCATAATAGTACTAATGGTTCCACTATCCACCATGCAATTATGGACTAAAGTGTCATCAAATATAAAATAAAGGTATAAGGGAGGATTTTTACTTGATTTTACCTTAGTTTTGTCTATTTTTACCACTTTACGTACCTACTGCACCTGTTTCTTAATTGGTTGGTCTGAATTAGTTAGGGCAATAGCTTCCTTCTCAACCATTTTTGGAGATAATTTAAGAGTTGAAAGCTCTTGAATGAGCATATAATTTTGTCATAAATATATAATACCACATGATAATTCTAACATTATACTTCTTAATTTGATCTGCTATACTAAATTAAGTCCCACTAACCTCTAGCTACACTTTTTGAACCATTGGTTACTCACAAACTAGAGGTACTTGAGGAACTTTCTCAACTTCTAAATTCTGATTTTTATGTGTTGTAGGCATAGAAAGTTGATCTTTTATATTTTTGGAAAAAATATTAGGATCACTTGAAGCATTACTCACATCTTGAGCCTCATCAATGCCTCTGCTTTTATCTCTTGTTAGAGCTACAATTTGACCACTTATATTGCTAGTCTCAACACCTTTATTGAATGAAATCTTATCATCCATTTTCAAATTCACATTAATGTCATCAAGATACCCTTGAAATTGTGGGCCTCTCCTTGTGAGGTTAAGCTTACTTCTTGGTATTCACTAACTTGAAGATAAAACTCTTCTTATGTCATTTGTGGCATAGTAATGTTTTGAGACACCAAATCTTGGTTTTCAACATCATTGAGATTAGGTGGCTACCAACTTGAATCTTTCATCAAGTTTTTCTGAGGTGGTGTGGGAACAATATATCTTGAATAGGAAGCTACACTAGGATCAATAGCTACATATGGTTTAGTTTGAGTTGTGGATCCTTGAGGTTGGTAGGGTAGTCTATTTTATTTTAACCTTTGATAAGGAGGCCTTTGATCTATGAATGTATGATAGGTGGATTAAATTTTTTATTGATAAGGTCTATTATCTTGATATTTATATCTTTTAAGTTACACTATTTCATTCCCAAAATATTGTAACAAACATTTTAACTCTCTAAGCTCACTAGCTTAACTAAAGGGGGATGTAATTTGATCTTTAGGGGATAAAATAAGAGATAAATATGGGATATAGGGAACTTAAACTGGTGGATATGGTTTCAATTCTAATAATACAGGCATTAGATTCCTTGGAGAGAGTTTACTAGCTTGTATCAAGATATTCCCTACCCTTATTACAACCTTATAGGAATCTGACAAGGTAATACCACCCATTGACTATATAATCACACTAATATCATATTTAAGGGATTTTAGATATTAAAATAAGGCATATGATGTAGAACATACACCAACTTATCTCAATTCACCTTATTTCTTAATTCTCTTCCTTTGACAATGGTCGTAGGTTCACTCTTCATCAAATGATATCAATATTTTTACCTAGCTCTCTTATGATTTTCAATGATTTTGAAATTTATTAAAATTGGGTTTAAATCTCCTCACTTCCCACTTATCAACTCACTAACACCTTCATGACCTTTAATTCTACCTTACATAACTCTATCCTCTTTTCCTACAGTCTTTCTAGCCCTATTTTTTGACTTTCTTTGATTTATATAGTATGTACCTTCTCAGATTTAAAAAATAAATATTTATTTAGACAATTTTATACCAACTTTATATTCCCAAATTTTAATAATCAAACTTGGTCTTTAGACCACTTTTAAATCCCTCTTTATACCTTTGTTTAGGCCTATTTAGGGTTAGTTTTCAAACAGACCTGTCCAGGTGTATGAAAATGTATATAATAACTAAATAAACTCCTAAATATATTCACCCACACCATAAAAATATATTCACTTAGTTTTTTGAAATTTGGAAAGTTGGAATGGCTCTAATCATCTAAACCCTAGTTTAGGGTTTTCTCATCTCAGTATCAATTAAGAGAACACTAAATTCCATTATGGATAA
The DNA here is from genome assembly GCA_037957365.1 of Torreya grandis. Classification (NCBI taxonomy): domain Eukaryota; kingdom Viridiplantae; phylum Streptophyta; class Pinopsida; order Cupressales; family Taxaceae; genus Torreya; species Torreya grandis. Next base: position 1,624 of record JARHVA010009574.1, on the reverse strand, counting down.
AATAACAAGTTTCTAAAATTCAAAGGTAGTTTTATAGGTTTGTATTTTTATTTTTCACATTACTCAATCAATGGATTAAACCTTTAATTGTCTTTTATAGGTTTCCTTCTCCAAATCTACTTGATTGTGTTAAACTAATGACTAGTTATATGATTGTATTCTAGATATATGAAATAGTATGCTTACCAAGAAATAAAAATGTCAAATAAATTTTAAAAATGATTTATAAACTCAAATAAATTCCTAAAAACTCTTTACCATTTATTAAAATAACCCTCATTTTCAAGAAACACACTTACAGTCTAGTCAACAATCTTTCTCACAGGGGAACATGGTTGGTTTTAAGAAAATATATAAACAACAAGGACCTCTAAAAAATTTATTGTAATTAATCATAATAAAACTTAATAATATTGTTTATAAATTTAAATAAATTCCATACCAACTTTTATGTTCATTAACTAGTCAAAATTAGTCTACAAGCAACATGTTGTCAACCAAAATAGAGTCTGTTATTGTCTTCTCAATTTAGGACCATTTTATTTATGTATTAGGGAAATTATTCACTAAAATAAAATTATATTATACATAAATAAAATTTTAAAACCATTATTATAGTCATTAATTAATCAACCAAAACACTTAAAGTTGTAATCAACAATATTTGTCAACCCAAATAGGGGTCTATATGTGGAATTTCCAAACAGAGTTCTTCCTTATTGATTAGTTATATCTTAAAGTTTCCTTCCAAACAAAAATATTTATTTCCAATCTCACACAAGAAAAATTATCAATTCCATTTACTCATCAATCATAATCCATGTATTTAGTAACAAAAAATCAAAGACCTCAATAGGGTTTGTATATTCATTCTAAAATAGTAGAGATTACAATCATATGAATTATATCTTCATACCAAGACTTAAAAATACCTTTCCCATTTCCTATTAAAATTTAATCTCCCTCTAATATCTTAAATTTACTCCTATATGCCTATAAAAGTGCATAACTACTTATTTTTGAACTGTCCCATTGAGAGCTCTCTTTCCACATTGCATTTTCTTGATTGTTTTACATAACATATAGTGTATAAAACCATAACAATAATATCATGAAAATTTTATGACCTCATACCATGATAACACCCTTAGACATGTGTAACAACATCTTTCCCTCTTCACAAAATACATCAAAGTCCTTATAAATGGCTTACAAAATTTAAATTTTCAAAAAGGAACTTTTGGTGGGAAACACAAGAATTCATTTTTTTAAAACTTTGAGACACCCTATACTTCACAAATAGACTATTACCGACCTATAAAAACCTTAAGACATTTTATAAACCAAATAAAAAAATGGATCATATTTTGGGTCCTTATAAGATGCCCCTGAACCATACTACCCAATTGAGAAATCTTTGGCACAGGTATTTGGTTATCCACTTGGTATATGTTGCTACTTGAATGCAATGAAAATCCACATAAAAGGTATCCAATTCCACTTACATATCATATATATGAAAATACTATTGTGCCCCACATTTAGGCCTTCTTTACTTAATCTGCCTCAAGAGCACACCTACACATGAAACATTAAGCAAAACATAGTTGATGCATTCTTCTTA